>CM029019.1:55014730-55504624 GCA_016801055.1 Panax notoginseng | reverse complement strand
AGCTCTGATACCAACTGTGACGCCCCCAAAATAGTATACAACACCCATTCTGAGTCGCCAAATACATGGTACAGAAAGCAAACTACAACTTCAATAATACAATTGTCGTGCAAAATACGACAACACATACTGTGAGTTTAAATTCAAATATTATCTTCTGGACAATATCCACACTCAAATAAATCCTCATTACAATTATACAAACACTATTTTTAACAGAAATAGTGAGGACTGCTAAAACATCTTTCTTTAGAACCAACACCATCATTTCATACCCCGACTAGATCCTGCTATGTTCTCACCTCCTGAGAAGAAAAATGGAACAAAAAGGAAAAGGTGAGCTCAACTAGCCCAGTAAAGAATATTATGACTAAGATAATATAACAACAAATTATCGTTAGTCTTCAACAGGGAAAAATCTATAGAATATAATCGATAACAAGTTTTAGATCAACAACTGCAGCGCGGAAACAGCAAACCATTAGAAGAGTCAAGTAGAGAAAGAATTCTACTATCTTCTAAGATTTAAAAGTCCATCATCAATATTTTATCCCTGTAAAATCAATTAATAATCATCTTTATCCAAATATTCATCTTTGCACTACAGGCCAAAGATATTCATTTGTATCACCTGTCAGTCATGTTCATCTCAACACCTGTTGCATCTACAGGCCCAAGATATTCATCAAGTAATCATACATCTTTGCACTACATGCCAAATATATTCAGAAATCATCAATAGGACTGAGGATGATGAAAATATTTTAAAGAGAACGAATCCAATGAGACAGAAGGACAAATAGTAGGGATTCGTATAACAGTTTTATCCAAGATCAATAATACTTCATAATAATCAATTGTGAAGCAGAATTCAAAAATAAAGATCAAAACATGGATACAATCAAAGATAGTAACCATAATAGACATCTTGGACAAAAAAGAAAATTTTATTTTTCGGTGAATAGTGCCGAATTCGTGAATTTATACGTGAATAGTGCCGTATACGTGAATAGTAACCCCGACGCAAAAAGTTCTAAATTTGATAAAAACTCCATATCAATATTTCAGCATAATGATATTGAAGAAAATAATATCATTTAAGAAGAAAATAATATCCCTTACCTCAAGATATCAGTACTTCTGGTCGGAATACCGGTATAAAGGCTGAAAGAAACTTGCTCTGATGAATAGAAACTCTCAAAGTATCTAAATACTCACAAAATACAACACCCAATAATCTAGAGAGAGAAAGAGAGAAAACTTGTTTCTCTGGTGTAATTTTCAATTCTAACTTAGCCCTCTATTTATAAGAAAATTTTAGTAGGTTTGACCTGCAACCTGATGACTTTACCTGCTACTATTCTCACCCACCACATTTGAAATATAATTCAGCACATTTCTTCACCAACCACAAGTGGGGCCCACCAATTTTAGAATTTTTCATAAAAATGATAAACTCCGAAAATTCAATAATTTCTGAACCAGTCATCTCGTAAAATTCATAATAAATCATACGTTCATTTTTAACGGTTCAAAATTTGTGGACATATACTCAACTTATATATGTATAACATATCCAAATATTACACCACGATCCAACAGTCGGATTAAAAATTATAACCCCCACCCCGCGCAAAATATCTCAAAAACCCTGATTTTTATAATACCTCCATTCCGACAAAAATACTGATAAAAACCTCAACATTAACTCCTTCATTTTTAACCATAATAATATATCCAACATTTATATCCACATAAAATAAATATTTCCTTATCATATAATCAATAATTAATTATTCACAAATAATATTACAGAATCACATTTATGACAACCAGACCGTTCCCAGGAAAGAGGGGGCTTTCCAATAAGGATTTCTCCTTACTGGCGGCAATTAGATGACCAAACCTCTCCTTAGACAGAACTTTCTAGACATTACCAATAATGTTATCTAATAATATTATTCAAATAATATGAATTATTGATCTGATAATGGAAAATACTGTGCAGCAACAATTATTGAAACAACAATAATATAAAATATCAACGCAACAATTATTGAATCAATAAAATAAAATATTGAACAATAACTACTGTAACAATTATTGAGTAGTTCCTTCTTACGTAAGAATCAATAATTGGTGCAATACCGCGTGCTACTGTATTTTAACCACCGGATATTTCAACAGTATTAACGGTAACAACTACGCCGTTATTTATAAATAACGTATACTTGTCGTTTTCTTCATCCAATCGCTTTCCGTTATGGGGCCCACACAAGGCTGCGCCGTCGTACGAATATTCCCCGACAGCAAGAATATTCCACGACCAAACGAATATTCCCCGACAAAATGAATATTTTATAACCACTTGCTTATTTTGCAAAATTTGCACATTTCACCCATAACCAAAGTATTATATCAAATTAACCCCTTATTATTCACAATAATATTTAGAGAAAATTTAATTTTATTCATTAATAAGTTGGGGTCTTACACGTATGTTTTTAGATGGAGTTTTTAGAAGCCTTTTGGCAAATGCCCTTCAACTTTTAAAATAATTTATATTTTATATTTTTATTATTATTTTTATGTCTTTCTATTTAGTTCTTTTAATTTCTGTCAGAATTAATTGGGTGCTAGTAATTTATGAACCAATCTTTCTTAGGCCTAAGAGGGGGAGAAAAAGTACAATTCTGGGTGTGGACTCGAAACTTACTGACTCTATATGGAACGTTAATGGAATATTAACTAATTCTCGTTCAATATTATGTTGTCTGCCTAACTACTTTCTGTTCGTTACTCAAATATTGCTGTGAAAAACAAAACCAAATTCAAGTAAAGAAATTTTAATAAAACACCTAAAAAATTAGTCGGCTACTTTGCAAAGTGTGTGATCAAATTACTAAACCAAAACTCTTTTCATGGAATGAAATCCTCTCAGCCTACTAAAATGAAAGAAGTCTGCAATTGCATGCAAAGAAGAGATGTGGTCTCTTGGAATTTGGTTATTTCACGGTATGTTTTTTTGTTTATGCAATTCTTTGTGTTGGTTGTGATAATTCTCGGACAAATAAGTTATTTGGTAATCCGTAGCCCCATATGACCCGAATGACATACTTGTAATATACTTCATTTATTAGTCCAAAACTGACCAAAATGAAATAGTTTTACTCTACTGATTTTACCATTAGGAAGAGTTCTAGTTAATGTGTAGCCCCAAACACATGAACCAAAGCAAAAACCAATAACTAATAACACACATTAAGCTTAAATATGCTTCATTACCCAAAATGAAAATATGACGATTAATTGAGGAGATTAGTTAAGCAATTATTTTTTAAAGCATCACTAAAGTATATTAACAAAGGTTAATTCTCAGAGAATGTGTATACATATACATATGCATATCTATGTATGTATCACTAGAGATGTATTCTTGTCATTCTTTCGTGTTTATATCTCCAACTGTAGTTGAATTTGATGCCATTAATGGTAATGAATAAGAGGGGTTTCTCAATTTACTCCAATTTCATTTCATGATATGTAATTACATTACCCATAAGGTGAAAAGCTCTCTTGTTTTACATCCATTGAAAACCTAGAAGGATTCTAAGCTAATTTATTTGGTTATTGTAACATCTAGTATAAAATTACTATTAGCTTTTCAAAATTACATAACAACTAACTAAACATGCCCACACCAAATCAAACAATGAAGAACAATATCCAAGTGCTAACAAATTAAACTTGCACTCACAAATGTGTAATTTTAGTTGTGAAAAAAAAGGATTCTAAAAAGAATATAAAAACAAAGACAAATGGAATTATTACCTAATGTAATATAACTGTGAAGGCAGCGGTGGCACCGACGCCGGCTATGGTGGTGGTGATGATGGCGGCGATAGTTCCCCTCTTCTCCCTCTTCTATTCTCCCTCTTTTTTTTCTTCTGTTGTGTCGAGAGTGATGGCATGATACTGGTTAATTGAAATAGATCCGCGACCGCCATCAGCGACCGCATGCGGTCACTGATTTTTAATGATGTGGACTTATTAGCGACCGCCACCCGGTCGCTGATTGTGACTGGTCGTAGACCATCTACGCGCCAGCATTCCACGCCAATTTTTGGGTGCCAAATTTATACCTGCGACCAGATATGAAGTAGCGACTGAATTCATTCACGGTCGCTGATATCGGTTGTAATTACTAATACTAGCGACCGAACATTGCGGTCGCTGATAGTGTTGGTCGCTGTTAGACCATTTTCCTATAGTGTTAGTGCCTCCCAGATGAACGAAATACGTCGTATTACGTGCCTCGTGCAAAATCTCTTCTCTTAACTCGATTACCACTGGTACCCACACTCTTCCTTCGAATCTCAAGGTACCATCTTTATCCATTCAAAATTTCTCTTCCTCATTTTCTGTAATCCTTTTCCTGATCTTCTCACATTCTCCATCTTTCTCCTGTGCTTCTTTCACTCGATCCAACAATGTCAAATAAGCTTCCATTATAAATAATTTCTCTCCAGACCCTTCTGGTCCTTTCACTTCTATCTCCAATTTCTCCATCTCTCTTATCAACTCTTCCTGGGTCGTCAATTAAAGCAATTTCTCCCTTCCTTTCTTCCTCAGAGCGTTGTCAACCACGTTTGTCTTCCCTGGGTGATAAATAATATCGCAGTCATAGTCTTTGATTAATTCAAATCACCTTCTCTACCGCATGTTCAACTCCTTCTGTGTGAAGATATATTTCAGACTTTTGTGGTCCGTGTATATCTCACATTTCTCTCCATACAAATAATGCCTCCATATCTTTAACGCAAAAACTACTGCCGCTAACTCTAAGTCGTGAGTAGGGTATCGTTTTTCGTAATCCTTCAACTGTCGTGATGCATACGCAATGACTTTGTTGTGTTGCATAAGCACACAACCAAGTCCCTTGTGCGACGCGTCACTATATACCATAAAATTTCTCGCATCATCTGGTAATGATAACACAGGCGCTTCACTCAGTCTCTTCTTCAACTCTTGAAAACTTTCTTTGCATTTGTCAGTCCATATAAATTTCACCATTTTTCTCGTCAGATTAGTCAACGGGGTTACTTTCTTAGAAAAATCCTGGATGAATCTTCGATAGTACCCAGCTAACCCTAAGAAACTTCTCACCTCCATCGGTGTTCTCGGTTGTTCCTAATTACTTATCGCTTTTACCTTTGCGGGGTTTACTGAGATTCCATTCTCATCCACCACGTGGCCGAAGAATTGAACCTTCTTCATACAAAATTTACATTTTGAAAATTTCGCATGTCTTCTCCTTTTGTAGTGCCTCCAAAATAATCTTCAGATGCTCAACGTGTTCTTCCTCTGTCTTCGAGTAGATCAAAATATCATCGATGAAAACTACTACGAATTTATCTAAGAATGGCTTGAAGACGCGGTTCATCAAGTCCATAAATGCTGTCGGGGCATTAGTTAAACCGAATAACATTACCAAAAAGTCGTAATGTCCATAACGGGTTCGAAACGCAGTCTTTGGTATGTCCTCATCCCGCACTTTTAGTTGGTGATATCCCATCAGTAGGTCGATCTTCGAGAAAAATTTCGCTCCCTTCAGTTGATCAAATAAGTCATCTATCCTCGATAGCGGATATCTATTTTTTATTGTTACTCTGTTCAATTCTCAATAATCGATATAAAGCCTCATCGATCCGTCCTTTTTCTTATCGAATAACACTGGTGCTCCCCAATGAGACACACTCGGTCGAATGTACCCCTTATCTAATAACTCTTGAAGTTGTATCAGTGTCGTTCCCGTTGCTATGTCAATTACGAATTCGATTTCTCTGTCTGGCAGAAGACCAGACAAATCGTTCAAAAACGCATCTTGAAATTCATTCACTACGGATATATCCTTAATTTCTACTCCTTTTTTCGAGTATCTGTGATGTAAGCTAAATAACCTACGCATCCTTTCCTTAACAATTTCTTGGCCAACATCATCGTAACGCAACACGATTGCTTAAGCGATGAGCTACCATAAAACACTACCTTAGACTTACTCGGAGTCTGAAGGTTCACACACTTGTTTTGACAATCAATTACCGCTGCATGGTTATACAACAAATCCATCCTCATTATTACGTTAAATTCTCCTAGTCTGATAGGAATCAAGTCTACTCTCAGATTATGTTCTCTAATGTTTGCGTGAAAATTTTGATAAACGTATTCTACAGGGATTTTTTCCTTATTCGCAACTTCTACGTTCAAAGGATCTTCTAAACGTTCTCGAGGTGTACTAAGTTTACTAGCAAAATTTTTAGATATAAAAGAACAGGTGGAACCCGAATCAAATAATACATAAGTATTTATATTATTGATTGGGATTATACCTGACACCACGTCCTTTGCAGTTACTGCGTCCTGGACAGTCATGTTAAAGGTTCGGGCAGTTGATCGGTTGGGTTGCGTGGGTCCACCAATCATTAACTTGCTTCCTCCTCCCTGACCTTAGCCCGTTCCACCACTTCCTTTCTTCGGGCAATCCTTTATCTGGTGCTTTTTTGATCCACAAGCAAAACATCCTCTAATCTTCTTTGGTTTCGGGCAATTTGGCGATATGTGCCCCTCTTGGCTGCAATTATAGCACGTGCTCTTTCCTTTCCAGCACTCCCCCTAATGACTCCTCCCACACTTGTTACAAGCTTCAGTCCTTTTCTTGAAGTTTCCCTGGTGACTTCCACCTTGATTATTGTTTCTGTTTCTGTTGTTGTTGTTATTGTTTTCCTATTTCCTCTTTTCGAAGTTACTCCCTCCGCTACTGCTTCCTCCACGATACTCACTCCCAGTGTTCTTATTTTTCTTCTCCTTATGATATAGACTTAAGGCCTCACTGCCACCTTCCGCAATGATTGCCTTCTCTAACAATGTCGCAAAGGAATTAATTTGGAGAACTGATACCTTATTGTACAACCATGGCTTCAGCCCTTGCTCGAAGCGTCTTGCCTTCCTTTCTTCATCCCCAACTTGGTACTCCGCAAATTGCACTAGTTCGTTAAACTTAGCTGCGTATTTTGCCACCGTCATATCCTCTTGTTTTAACTCTAGGAACTTCACTTCCATTTGATTCTTCATGCTCTTCGGGAAATAGTTCTCGAAGAACAACTTCTTAAACCTATCCCATGTTATCGTTCATTCGTCAGCTCTCTACTGATTAGCCTCCCACCAATAGTTAACTTCTCCCCACATCATATACATAGCAAACACCGTCTTCTGATCTTCGCCCACACGAGCTATAGTGAAAGCTTTTTCGATCTCCTTGATCCATGTTTGCGCAACTATCAGGTCAGTCGTTCCTACAAATTCTGGAGGTCCTACACTCTTAAAATCTTTAAAGTTTGTGACATGAGCTGCTTGGGGAACGGGTGGTACTGGTTCATTCCTTCCCCTAAGAGCCTCTCCTAACAAATCTATAAGCCTCTACATCAGATCTACTGGTCCTCTCTCATCATTAATCGACTCTTCCGATACAGTTATTCTACGTCTTGGTGCCATGATCTGCACCACAAATTTTCATTTTATTATTATTCAGTTATATCACTTCAGTATTTCTCTTAACATGAAAAAGAATAACTTTATAACACGTTTTTGAAATAAGCTCATATATATTCATATGCCAAATCGTTACAATTACATGCTTCTCTATAGCATACTGCTATAAATGATAACACATATCCCTATTATCACAAAAGACGGGGACAATACTAGCTTCCTACCCCTCTAATATTTTTCAAAAGTTCGGGGTTTACAACTATCTCACATCTTGCATAAAAGACTGAGATTTCAACAACAGATTTAAACAACACATAAATAAATGTAATACAACTACTAAGCTTCTTCCTCTAGACTTAATCTAACATCCCATGCTCCACGACGCTCTGGTATTCCTTCTGAGTATTGTGCACCACCATGTCTCGGCTTATGGTATGTTGGGTCTGTCCCTGCTCTGCCGGGTAGTGATTTACCCCACCAATCAACCTCTCCATGGCTGTGCATAGAGCATCGCCCATCTTGTTCATCTTCCATCTCTTACACCTTACTTCATCCTCTAGATCATTAGCCCGATCATTAGTTCCTTCCCACTTCTCCTCGAAGTGGATCCTATCCATCACCTCCATCTCTAGCTGAGTGCGAAGTGCTTCTTTCTCCGTCCTCTCGCTCATATCTCTCTGCTCCACCTCTTTTAGTTTCCCTGCTAGCTCTACATTCCTAGCCACTGATCGGTGAAACAAGGTTCCCATCTGGATCTCTGCCTCCTTACGGTGAGCAATTTCCACCTCCATCTCCTGCATCACTAATTTCCTCTGGTGGTCCTCATCCCTCAGTTTCTTGAACTCGGACTCCCTTTCCCTAGCCTCAGTCTCTAATTCCTCCACTCTACATCCCAATTCCAAAATCTGCTCCTCATACTCCCCCAACATCCGATCCTCGAAAGTAGCCTCGTCGGAGTCCTCCATAGGCTCAGGCTCCTCCTCAAGTAGAGGCTCCATCTCCTCCTCCTCATCATCATCATCAATAGGGGCCACTACTGATATGGGCTCCGCTATCAATGGTGCCTCATATACCACGTGGATGTCACGTGGCTCCTCCTCTACTACTCGGCTAGGTCCTTCCATGTCAGTCATCCTACAATCACCAACACAAGACAACATAAACAATAACTCCATTAGAATGTTAAATAACATAAGTTCATTGTATAGAATGAAGTTATATTCTATAACACACTAAGTTACACTCTAGGAAAACTCTATATGAGTCTCATCCCTCTCTATCTCCTAAGTTTTTCTAAGTTATAATCTAAGGACTCTCGTTCCTAAGGTTTATAACTATAGCTTTGATACCAACCTGTGACGCCCCCAAATTCGGACCGCTAATTGGTCACTCGAATTCGGTTCATAACGTTCTCATGGTAATACCATAACAACTAGAATTACATATTCACAGCAAAAAATCCAATTTAGAATAATATACAATGATTTATTATAATTATTCCCCCAAGTCTCGCAATCTACAGTACTTAATAGATTACATAATAATATCAAATACAGACTTATTATATAATCCTAATTAAGCTTAAACATAGTCTGAAAATAGTCTTAATACAACAAAACACTTTTAAACATAAAGGAACAAGCTAGTCGGTAGCCTTGCCCTTGCCCTTGTCTTTCCCAGAGACACTTCCCTGTTCCGCCTTAACTGAAAGGTTTTAAATAAGCAAGAATAAGCACAAATTGCCCAGCAAGTAATATACAACAAGGGTAAAGAGTTTTATAACACGAGTTTGAAATATCGAAGTATCATCTCTAGGATAGTTCAGGGTTTCAGAATAATATCATGAATAATGAATATCAACAATTCTTGAATCAACTCCTTGGAATAAGAACAATAATTTAATATAAATCAACAGATATATATGAATTCAAAGACGATCAATGTATCCAACTAAATAAATAATTTATACTGAGCAATCACTAAGGACTATTGAACATCTACTAGAATTACTAATATTAAACTGATAATCCAAAAGAAATAAGTATGATAGATGATCAGTCTACAATACTCTATGTTATGCATAACACCACAGTAATATTCACGCGTGTGTTGGGGCTTCCAACAATAAACACTCCCCTTACCATAAGGGTTGTTCAACTCAGTTTTTAAGATTTTCGCACCAGTCAATTGGTTTAGACAGTTTTATAAACATGCATATAGTCTAGCTGAATCAAATGGCATAGACACTTTCACAATATTCAAGAACAATACCAAGTTCAACATGAATAATAGTTTTCTCAAGAGTCTTAACATACTAGCTCAATTGAACGAGAAAGTAAGATAACTTGCATTCAAAGAGATAAGGTTTGCTCACGATATCCGTCGAATAAAGTAATACAAGGGTTTAGGATACTTGCATTCAATATACGAATCACATGAAATTTAAGAACTTACACAAAATCCAAAGTTGTGTAAGTTAGGAAACTTGCACAATAAAAGTAGGGTTCAGATACTTGCCTCAAGCGTAGTTTACCAAAGTAAAGCTTAATATCAATCCAATGCATTATGATAACCTATTCATGTATAATCACATTAGTTATACAAGTTCAACATGTACACCTATTATCTTAATTTACTATCATACACTAGTGAAATTTATCAATGCTAACATATAGTGCTAATCTTCTAGTCGCATAAATCTTATACGTATGTCATCACATAAAAATTAGTTTATAACACACCATGTCATAGTTAAAATCACAATTTTACTTTAAAGTGGTAAACACTTATTCATCACAGGATCCTATCAATAACATGCTTATTAACACATGGATACTATACTGAACATGTATTACAGATTAGAGTAACAACTTAGGCATTTATAAAACCACAGAATAACTACAAAAATCTGATCCTACTGCAGGGTGGCGCGACCGTACTGGATTTGAACTAAGGAGTGGCGCGCCCGTGCTGCTCCTTGTTCAAACCAGAACATGGCATCTCCTACAGAAGGTTAGTGCACACTCGACTTGCATGTACATAAGTAATCATGCAAAACACACATGTTAGTATGTGGATAACTAAGTTTGACCTCATATCATAGCATTATCATAGGTCACCATCTATTCTCATTTAATCAAGACTTTAAGTGTTAAATTCATAATTTTTCTTATGTTTGATCGTTGAACACATACTATATGATCCATAGGTCTCAAGAACTCATGTTTGCATTAGATTAGTCATGTAGTTCATGTCATGAAATTTTACACCGCTTAGACTTGTCATATTCCCTTTTATCATGCACATGTCTAGTTAGGCATCCATGGTAATTACATTTATATGCATGACCCACTTAATCATGATGTCTTAAATACACAAGTTAAACCACATAAGCATGCTCACAAATCTTAACTTAAAGCGTAAATAGAGTTTATCAAGTTTGTTTTCAAAACTTTAAGTTTCCATTAGTAAAACTTATTCAAGCATGTAAGGTAAGTTCACATATTCCATAACATGCTTCCATAACCACATAATATGTGACACAGGTATGGTTTGAAGTTCAAAACTTAGTTTATGCATAGTTCATGTACACATAGCTAATATAGTCTTTTACTAGCGCTTTTTCTTTTAATTCATGCTTGACTATATCATACCTGTGACGCCCCCAGAATAGGTATACAACACCCATTCTGAGTCGCCAAATACATGGTACAGAAAGCAAACTACAACTTCAATAATACAATTGTCGTGCAAAATACGACAACACATACTGTGAGTTTAAATACAAATATTGTCTTCTAGACAATATCCACACTCAAATAAATCCTCATTACAATTATTCAAACACTATTTTACAGAAATAGTGAGGACTGCTAATACATCTTTCTAGAACCATCACTCCATACCCCGACTAGATCCTGCTATGTTCTCACCTCCTGAGAAGAAAAATGGAACAAAAAGGAAAAGGGTGAGCTCAACTAGCCCAGTAAAGAATATTATGACTAAGATAATATACAACAAATTATCGTTAGTCTTCAACAGGGAAAAATCTGATAAAATATAATCGACAACAAGTTTTAGATCAACAACTGCAGCGGAAACAACAAACCATTAGAAGAGTCAAGTAGAGAAAGAATTCTACTATCTTCTAAGATTTAAAAGTCCATCATCAATATTTTATCCCTGTAACATCAATTAATAATCATCTTTAACCAAATATTCATCTTTGCACTACAGGCCAAAGATATTCATTTGTATCATCAGTCGGTCATGTTCATCTCAACACCTGTTCATCTTTGCACTACAGGCCAAAGATATTCATCAAGTAATCATACATCTTTGCACTACAGGCCAAAGATATTCAGTAATATCATCATTTAGGACTGAGGATGATGAAAAATATCTTAAAGAGAACGAATCCAATGAGACAGAAGGACAAATAGTAGGGATTCGTATAACAGTTTATCCAAGATCAATAATACTTCATAATAATCAATTGTGAAGCAGAATTCAAAAATAAAGATCAAAACATGGATACAATCAAAGATAGTAACCATAATAGACATCTTGGACAAAAAGGGAAAATTTTATTTTTCGGTGAATAGTGCCGTATTCGTGAATAGTGCCGTATACGTGAATAGTGCCGTATACGTGAATAGTAACCCCCGACACAAAAAGTTCCAAATTTGATAAAAACTCATATCAATATTTCAGCATAATGATATTGAAGAAAATAATATCATTTAAGAAGAAAATAATATCCCTTACCTCAAAATATCAGTACTTCTGGTCGGAATACCGGTATAAGGCTGAAAGAAACTTGCTCTGATGAATAGAAACTCTCAAAGTATCTAAATACTCACAAAATACACTCAATAATCTAGAGAGAGAAAGAGAGAAAACTTGTTTCTGGTGTGATTTTCAATTCTAACTTAGCCCTCTATTTATAGGAAAATTTTGGTAGGTTTGACCTGCAACCTGATGGCTTTACCTGCTACTATTCCCACCCACCACATTTGAAATATAATTCAGCACATTTCTTCACCAACCACAAGTGGGGCCCACCAATTCTAGAATTTTCCACCAAAATGATAAACTCCGAAAATTCAACAATTTCTGAACCAGTCATCTTGTAAAATTCATAATAAATCATACGTTCATTTTTAACGGTTCAAAATTTGTGGACATATACTCAACTTATATATGTATAACATATCCAAAAATTACCACGATCCAACGGTCGGATTAAAAATTATAACCCCCGCAATATTTCTCAAAAACCCTGATTTTTTTTAATACCTCCATTCCGACAAAAATACTGATAAAAACCTCAACATTAACTCCTTCATTTTTAACCACAAAAATATATCCCTCATTTATATCCACATAAAATAAATATTTCCTTATCATATGAATCAATAATTAATTATTCACAAATAATATTACAGAATCACATTTATGACAACCAGGCCGTTCCCAGGAAAGAGGGGGCTTTCCAATAAGGATTTCTCCTTAC
This sequence comes from Panax notoginseng, assembly GCA_016801055.1. Taxonomy (NCBI): domain Eukaryota; kingdom Viridiplantae; phylum Streptophyta; class Magnoliopsida; order Apiales; family Araliaceae; genus Panax; species Panax notoginseng. Next base: position 55,491,561 of record CM029019.1, on the reverse strand, counting down.
TGGCGCGCAATTAGATGACCAAACCTCTCCTTAGACAGAACTTTCTAGACATTGCCAATAATGTTATCTAATAATATTATTCAAATAATATGAATTATTGATCTGATAAATGAAAATACTGTGCAGCAACAATTATTGAAACAACAATAATATAAAATATCAACGCAGCAATTATTGAATCAATAAAATAAAATATTGAATAATAACTACTGTAACAATTATTGAGTAGTGCCTTCTTACGTAAGAATCAATAATTGGTGCAATACCGTGTGCTACTGTATTTTAACCACCGGGTATTCCAACAGTATTAACGGTAACAACTACGCCGTTATTTATAAACAACTTATACTTGTCGTTTTCTTCATCCAATCGCTTTCCGTTATGGGGCCCACACAAGGCTGCGTCGTCGTACGAATATTCCCCGACAGCAAGAATATTCCACGACCAACCGAATATTCACCGACCAAAAATAAATATTTTATAACCACTTGCTTATTTTGCAAAATTTGCACATTTCACCCATAACCAAAGTATTATATCAAATTAACCCCTTATTATTCACAATAATATTTAGAGAAAATTTGATTTTATTCATTAATAAGTTGGGGTCTTACAACCTCCCCTCCTTATGAAATTTCGTCCTCGAAATTGACGTACGTACCTGATGTTTCAAAAAGGTGAGGATACCTCGCTTTCATTTCTGATTCCAACTCCCAGGTCATTTCTTCAATAGCATGGTTTCTCCACAAAACCTTAACTTGTGGTATAACCTTCGTGCGTAGGACATGCTCTTTCCTATCCAAGATCTTAACAGGTACCTCCTCGTACGTTAAATCTTCAGCTATCTCGTCTGGTTCTAACTCAATAATGTGGTTCGGGTCTTTAACATATTTACGAAGCATAGATATGTGAAAAACATTATGAACACGAGACATGCTTGGAGGTAATGCGAGTCTATATGCCACATTTCCTATTCGCTCAAGAATCTCAAATGGACCAACAAATCTTGGATTGAGCTTTCCTCTCTTCCCAAATCTTGTAACTCCCTTCCATGGTGCAACACGTAACAATACATGATCCCCAATATTAAATTCCACGTCCTTCCGATGAAGATCCGCATAACTCTTTTGTCGATCCTGTGCCGTTTGTATACGTTGTCGAATCGTTTGGATCTTCTCTGTAGTAATGCGTACCAATTCTGGTCCCAACAATGTTGCTTCACCCACCTCGTCCCAGCATACTGGAGAACGACATTTTCTTCCATACAACGCCTCAAATGGAGCCATACCTATGCTCGCCTGATAACTGTTGTTGTAGGAGAATTCCACCAATGGTAGGTACTTATCCCAACTCCCTTTGAGATCTAAGACACAAAGTCTTAATAGATCTTCAAGAGTTTGAATAGTCCTCTCTGATTGTCCGTCCGTTTGAGGATGGTATGCTGAACTGAATCGTAAATCCGTGCCCATAGCTTTCTGCAAGCTAACCCAAAATCGTGAAGTGAATCTTGGGTCACGATCCGAAACTATGGATACTGGCATGCCATGCAATCTCACAATCTCGTTCACGTACATACTAGCAAGACGTTCAAGGGAATAAGTCTCACGTATCGGCAAGAAATGAGCGGACTTGGTTAATCTATCAACAATAACCCAAATCGCATCTATGCCTTGAGAAACCTTGGGAAGACCCGTAACAAAATCCATAGTAATGTGTTCCCACTTCCATTTCGGGATCTCAAGTGGTTGCAATGGACCCTTTGGTACTTGATGCTCCGCCTTTACACGTTGACAAGTTAAACACCTCGAGATAAACTCCGCGATCTCTCTTTTCATATTGCTCCACCAAAATGTATGTCGAAGATCGTGATACATTTTGGTACTCCCAGGATGGATTGCAAACGGTGTGTTGTGTGCCTCCATCATTATTCTATGCTTCAAGTCAAAATCGTTAGGAACACAAAGTCTGGAGTTGACTCGAAGTATTCCTTCTTCATCGATTCTTGCTTCTGGAATAGCACCTTCTTGCACTTTCTTCTTCATACGCATCAGCTCTATATCCGTAGCTTGAGCAGCTTTAACTTTATCGATTAAAGTCGGTTCTACTCGTATATTTGATATCATCATGTGGGTACTTGGAGCCTTCATCTCTATCTCCATCCTTTGCAAGTCATACAAAATGGGCCTTTGTGTTAAAAACATTGCACTCGTACCCGCATATGATCTTCTACTCAATGCGTCAGCTACTACGTTTGCTTTTCCAGGATGATATTGGATGGTATGATCGTAATCTTTCAACAGCTCAAGCCAACGTCGTTGCCGCATGTTGAGTTCCTTTTGGGTGAAGAAATATTTGAGGCTTTTATGATCTGTATAGATCTCCACTTTCTCCCCATACAGGTAGTGTCTCCAGATCTTCAACGCAAAAACGACTGCTGCCAACTCCAAATCATGAGTAGGATAATTCCTCTCATATTCTTTGAGTTGTCGTGAGGCATAGGCTATGACTTTCCCATGTTGCATGAGAACACATCCTAACCCTTTGCCTGAAGCATCGCTGTAGATAACAAATCCATCCGAACCAGATGGTATTGTCAAAACAGGTGCCGAAATGAGTCTCCTCTTGAGTTCTTGGAAACTCTTCTCGCATTCCTCACTCCATACGAATTTTGTATCTTTCCGAGTCAGCTGAGTTAACGGAGTAGCGATTCGAGAAAATCCTTCCACAAATCTCCGATAATAACCAGCTAAGCCCAGAAAGCTACGTACTTCGGTTACCGACTTCGGTTGCTCCCAACTTTGTATGGCTTCAATCTTCGCCGGGTCGACAGATACTCCATGTTTTGACACCACGTGCCCAAGGAATGCTACTTCCTCAAGCCAGAACTCGCATTTCTTCAGTTTGGCATATAGCTTGTTTTCACGAAGCCTTTGCAGTACCAGCTTCAAATGGCGCTCATGATCTTCACGGCTTTTGGAATAGATGAGGATGTCATCAATAAAGACAACAACGAACTGATCCAAATATTCTTTGAATACACGGTTCATCATATCCATGAAGGCAGCAGGAGCATTAGTCAATCCAAAAGACATTACTAAGAATTCATAATGCCCGTACCGAGTTCTGAAGGCAGTCTTTGGAATATCCTCAGTTTTAATCTTCAGCTGATGATATCCAGAACGAAGATCGATCTTTGAAAAGAATTGTGCTCCTTGCAACTGGTCAAACAGGTCATCAATGCGAGGTAGCGGATACCTATTCTTGATGGTGACATGGTTCAATTCTCGATAGTCAATACAAAGTCGCATACTCCCGTCTTTCTTCTTTACGAATAAAACAGGAGCACCCCAAGGAGACGTACTAGGACGAATAAAACCGATGTCCAACAACTCCTGTAGTTGGACTTTTAACTCCTGAAGTTCAATAGGAGCCATTCGATATGGGGTTTTAGAAATGGGCTTTGTACCGGGTTCAAGGTCAATAAAGAATTCAATTTCTCGTTCCGGGGGTAGACCGGGAAGTTCTTCAGGAAATACATCGGAAAATTCTCTAACAATAGAAATATTATTCAAATCTGACTTGTCTTTGTTCAAATCCATAACATGGGCTAAGAAAGCTTGACATCCGTTTTTCAATAAACGAATAGCTTTGTGGCTTGATATGACAGTGACTGATTTTAGTGGTTTAGTAGTTTGAATTCGTATGACAGGTTGGTTAGGAATATGAAAACTAACAACCTTACGAAAACAATCAATTTTAGCATGATGAGTGGTTAACCAATCAATTCCTAAAATCACATCAAAAGCAAGTATCTTTAAAGAGATAAGATCAACAGGTAATGTGATAGTGCCAACTTGGATCATGCAAGATTTATAAACTGTAGATGTAACGAAGGTTTCACCCAACGGAGTTTCAACAGATAAGTTAAAGTCCAATTTCTCCGGAGTCAAGTTTAAACGTTGAGCACAAGCAGGAGAGATAAAAGAATGGGTAGAACCGGTATCTAGTAAAGTATAAACTTCGCAAGAATTCAAGATTAGCTTACCCGTGATCACCTCGTTCGGGTTTCTCGCGTTTTGGCCAGTAACGACAAACGCTCTTCCAGGAACCGCTGATTTCGCCTTATCCGGGACAGCCCTTGGAATCACCACTCCCGCTGAACTTGGTTTCGCTATAGTACAATCTCGAGCGATGTGGCCTTCCTTCCCACAGTTGTAACACACCTTGGATTGTTGTGGACAGTTTGGGCTGATATGTCCCTCTTTCCCGCATTTGTAACATCTAACTGGCGGTCGTTCTCCTCCCCTAAAATTTGTTGTTGGTGCTGGTGTCTTCCGTCATTGTTGAATCTCCTCTTTCTGAAATTTCCACTTGACTCACCTCTCCTATTATCATGGCCACGATGACCACCAGAGTGGTTACCGCCTTTGTTCGTATTTTTCCCTCCTCGTTGGTTATCATCGCTCTGATGATTGCTGTCACCGGTATGACCCTGGTTGTGGTCCCTCGGTTGAGTATACTCATTATCTCTCTCTAATAATTGGGCCCTGTTGACAACATCTGAATACAGAGAAAATTTATGAGAGATAAGGTATTGACGAATCTCAGGTTTTAAACCTCTCAGAAACATCCGCGTCATTCGTTCCTCATTTTCGACCAAATGAGGTGCAAACCTGGATAACTCTGCAAACTTCGCCTCGTACTGGGACACCGTCATGTTGTTTTGTTCCAGTCTAATAAACTCAACCTCCTTCATATGACGAATACTTTCAGGAAAGTACTTGTCATTGAACAGTTTTTGAAATGTTTCCCAGGACATGTTGAGTGCGTCAGGCTGGGTACGCTTCACAGACTCCCACCAGTAGTCTGCCTCACCGCGGAACATAAATGTGGCGAATGGAACCTTCTGTTCCTCCGTGCATCCCAAGACATCAAATATCTTGGTAATTTGCTTGACCCACGTTTCCGCCATGATCGGATCCGGCTTTCCCTTAAATTCTGGTGGTCCCAATTCTTTGAACTGCTTAGCTGTGACAAACCGCGCGTTGTTATCATTTCCACCCGTATTCTGCACACGAGTCTCCCTCGTCTGATTTTGCATGAACTGCAAAAAGCTCCTAAACATTCCATCATTCATCGTTTGCTCGGTAACGTTGTTTACAGGAGGAATATTGCCTTCCTGTTGCACGTTCCCCTGGGTAGTGATCAAAGGTGTCTCCACGGTCTGATTTACTCCATTATTAACGTTCTCAGCTGCCATTCTTAAATACTGCCATAAAACAAGGGTTAATAGTCATGTCATATATTATCCCTATACTCTGACCGACCAAATAAACACCAAATAAACTTAGTCAGGTCATACTAGCGAAGGAATTCCCCGTCTCTCCCCTCCTAGTTCTTGTCTCACATCTCAGCCAGGGATCATATCCCTAAGCTCTGATACCAACTGTGACGCCCCCAGAATAGGTATACAACACCCATTCTGAGTCGCCAAATACATGGTACAGAAAGCAAACTACAACTTCAATAATACAATTGTCGTGCAAAATACGACAACACATACTGTGAGTTTAAATACAAATATTGTCTTCTAGACAATATCCACACTCAAATAAATCCTCATTACAATTATTCAAACACTATTTTACAGAAATAGTGAGGACTGCTAATACATCTTTCTAGAACCATCACTCCATACCCCGACTAGATCCTGCTATGTTCTCACCTCCTGAGAAGAAAAATGGAACAAAAAGGAAAAGGGTGAGCTCAACTAGCCCAGTAAAGAATATTATGACTAAGATAATATACAACAAATTATCGTTAGTCTTCAACAGGGAAAAATCTGATAAAATATAATCGACAACAAGTTTTAGATCAACAACTGCAGCGGAAACAACAAACCATTAGAAGAGTCAAGTAGAGAAAGAATTCTACTATCTTCTAAGATTTAAAAGTCCATCATCAATATTTTATCCCTGTAACATCAATTAATAATCATCTTTAACCAAATATTCATCTTTGCACTACAGGCCAAAGATATTCATTTGTATCATCAGTCGGTCATGTTCATCTCAACACCTGTTCATCTTTGCACTACAGGCCAAAGATATTCATCAAGTAATCATACATCTTTGCACTACAGGCCAAAGATATTCATTAATATCATCATTTAGGACTGAGGATGATGAAAAATATCTTAAAGAGAACGAATCCAATGAGACAGAAGGACAAATAGTAGGGATTCGTATAACAGTTTATCCAAGATCAATAATACTTCATAATAATCAATTGTGAAGCAGAATTCAAAAATAAAGATCAAAACATGGATACAATCAAAGATAGTAACCATAATAGACATCTTGGACAAAAAGGGAAAATTTTATTTTTCGGTGAATAGTGCCGTATTCGTGAATAGTGCCGTATACGTGAATAGTGCCGTATACGTGAATAGTAACCCCCGACACAAAAAGTTCCAAATTTGATAAAAACTCATATCAATATTTCAGCATAATGATATTGAAGAAAATAATATCATTTAAGAAGAAAATAATATCCCTTACCTCAAAATATCAGTACTTCTGGTCGGAATACCGGTATAAGGCTGAAAGAAACTTGCTCTGATGAATAGAAACTCTCAAAGTATCTAAATACTCACAAAATACACTCAATAATCTAGAGAGAGAAAGAGAGAAAACTTGTTTCTGGTGTGATTTTCAATTCTAACTTAGCCCTCTATTTATAGGAAAATTTTGGTAGGTTTGACCTGCAACCTGATGGCTTTACCTGCTACTATTCCCACCTACCACATTTGAAATATAATTCAGCACATTTCTTCACCAACCACAAGTGGGGCCCACCAATTCTAGAATTTTCCACCAAAATGATAAACTCCGAAAATTCAACAATTTCTGAACCAGTCATCTTGTAAAATTCGTAATAAATCATACGTTCATTTTTAACGGTTCAAAATTTGTGGACATATACTCAACTTATATATGTATAACATATCCAAAAATTACCACGATCCAACGGTCGGATTAAAAATTATAACACCCGCAATATTTCTCAAAAACCCTGATTTGATTTTTAATACCTCCATTCCGACAAAAATACTGATAAAACACCTCAACATTAACTCCTTCATTTTTAACCACAAAAATATATCCCTCATTTATATCCACATAAAATAAATATTTCTTATCATATGAATCAATAATTAATTATTCACAAATAATATTACAGAATCACATTTATGACAACCAGGCCGTTCCCAGGAAAGAGGGGGCTTTCCAATAAGGATTTCTCCTTACTGGCGCGCAATTAGATGACCAAACCTCTCCTTAGACAGAACTTTCTAGACATTGCCAATAATGTTATCTAATAATATTATTCAAATAATATGAATTATTGATCTGATAAATGAAAATACTGTGCAGCAACAATTATTGAAACAACAATAATATAAAATATCAACACAGCAATTATTGAATCAATAAAATAAAATATTGAATAATAACTACTGTAACAATTATTGAGTAGTGCCTTCTTACGTAAGAATCAATAATTGGTGCAATACCGTGTGCTACTGTATTTTAACCACCGGGTATTCCAACAGTATTAACGGTAACAACTACGCCATTATTTATAAACAACTTATACTTGTCGTTTTCTTCATCCAATCGCTTTCCGTTATGGGGCCCACACAAGGCTGCGTCGTCGTACGAATATTCCCCGACAGCAAGAATATTCCACGACCAACCGAATATTCACCGACCAAAAATAAATATTTTATAACCACTTGCTTATTTTGTAAAATTTGCACATTTCACCCATAACCAAAGTATTATATCAAATTAACCCCTTATTATTCACAATAATATTTAGAGAAAATTTGATTTTATTCATTAATAAGTTGGGGTCTTACAATACCCTTGCCAACAAGGTAACTGACATATTGGTCACATTTTAATGTATATTAGAACTTGATACGTTGGCACATAAAGTCAGGACATGTTTTTGAAAAAGGTTTATCAAAACTAGTTTTCAACTCTTTAAGTCCTCTTTGAATAATCAAACTAAAATCAATTAACATGGCTTACTATATGTATAGAAATCTCAGTCCACATGTGCAGGATATTTATATTCATGAACTAATTAACATAACATACTCAGACTAAGACATAATCACAAAAATTAGTACACAAGCTGGCAGTCGGCGCGGCCGCGCGGTCATTTACTATAGAAGTGGCGCGGCCGTGACACTTCGATCAAAACGATGAATAAGGACTCTACTTTGGCAGAGTTCCAATATAACCAACATCAAACCTGAGTTCATAACCATTATACAACTCTTAGACATGCAAACAAAATCAGATAACACAATGACATTCTATTGTACATCAATTAACAGAGATTTCATGAGGATTGCAAGAATTTGACAAAAACTTAAATTAAAAACAAAATTTTATACCTCTTGAAGCCTTAATGGAATTCTTAATTGCATTAAGTATGGTCCCTCAATCTTCAGCAACACTCACTCTCTTCCTACACTTTTCAGACAATTTTCAAGCAACTGAGAATTAGAAGGATTTGGCTGCCATTTATAGAGAAATGACTGCCCATTCCATGGCTTTGTTCCATGGTTTGATTCAATGGAGATTGAGAAGAAATGCTGGGTATAAAAGGGTTGGCCAACTGCCAATTCTTAGCCATCATCACAGCCATCTCTAGCTTCATCATTTTCCTCTTAGCCTTTTTCTTTTTGCTGAGTTTCACGTAATAGTAGGGGATATGCCATTGGCCTAATACGCAACTAGCAACTAAGACTTTTAATTTGGGACAAGGTTTAATTCTCAATAACTGTATTGTGTAATGCTTAGTTTGTTCTCTTATACTCCCAAGAATGTAATTTTCATGTGATAATGCTGCTACACAATGGAAAGTTAGGATTCTTTATGTACTCACATTATACAATCCACGTACATTAGTTCAATCTAATTAATATTTATAACACGTATGGACTCCATTTAATTACCCACTAGTAATTTAATATCTCCTTAAAACTTTATTATTCTAATTAGACTTACTTATTGGAATAATTTGTCATTCTTTGACAGAGTACATCTCTTAATGTTTCCACTCATAATTATTGTCACATAAGCAATTATTTATGTAACTTATAATTTCTTACACTTTACTATATAGTTTAATAAATCTTAATATATGGTTGCTATATATAGTATAGTCACATAAGTGTTGCTCTACACTATATAATATAATTGTATTCCATATATTTTATATATTTGATTATTGCACACTTGCACAAAACAATCAATATAATCTTATCATATTAATAACTTACTTATTTGTTTTATGCCAAATAAATATTTTATTCATCTTATTGATTAATTAACACTAATATTAATTAATCCATTCCTCATTGATTAATGTAATTATTGATCTCTATAATAATTAATTAACATTATACAATAACAATTAACAATTAATATTAATTAATTGTTCACTTAATAATTTTTTCGTTGATTAATATCATTATTAATATTTCCCATCACCGTGCCACACAAGGCTTTCAACGAGTTCATCACAAATTCCATATATTCTTAATTATTCAATTATCCAATATAATTGAGTTAACTCATCTCGTAACACAAAATCATTTATATTCAAATAAATATTCATTTTTATTAATATATTCATTTAAAAAGACGTGAAAATTCTCGGGTATTACAATTACCTTAATATAGGTTTTATTTATTACCACTCCAACCATTCACAATAAATTCTTGTAAGTTTTATTTCATAACCTTTACTTAGACTCAATTATATTTGAGTATTACATGTTTTTTAACACATCCATTACCTTCCTCTAAGGATCATTATCACATACTCAATTCATAAACACTTGGGATATTACAGACATGAAGATGGGATGTCTAATGGATTAGTAGATGATATGAGAGACACTTGGATTGATGGTTGTTGGCTGATTTGAGTGGTACGGTTTACTGAAGATGGTTGGAAACAATCATTCATAGAAGAACGAGGCTCTACGATTTTATCTTTAGTGACAAGGGGTCGAGGGTAGAAGTTTTCAATTAAATCATGAGGAATATAAATACCTCCATAGTGCCTATATACCTTGAAGTGTTGGATATTCTTTATCAACTTCATTGGATAGAACTGTACCCTTGGAAAGTTTTGAGCGACAACATTCAGATTTGGGTAGTTTGAGAAACACCATCCAATAAAACTTTCATCTCTATTTAACACAACCTTCAATCAAGAAATCCATGGATAAAATGATGACAACTGTAAGACCCCAATTTTTTTAATAAAGATGATTTTTCTATAAATATCATTTTAAATATTATGGAATGAATTTGATATAATGTTATAGTTGTGAGTAATATTTATAAATTTTGCAAAGTACGCAAGTTGTTGTATAATATTCTATTGGTTGGAGAATATTCATTTTAACAGAGAATATTCGTACGACGACACAATCATTGGTGGACTCCACAACGGAATTATTGTCGGATTGAGAAAATGACAAAAATACTTTATGAAAATAACGATGGAAGTTTTACCGTTAACTATTGAAACACCCGGTGTTAAAAGTACAGTAATACGCGTGGTTGCATAGTAGCACACGGTATTGATTATTGATGCTTACGTGAGAAGTCACTCTATTTTGTTCAATTATTGTTACAGTAATTGTTGCATAGTATCTCACGTTATTTGATTTAATTATTGTCAATATTTTATAATCAATAATTGAGACGTCAAAGTTATTAATATTATTATTTACAATATTAACGATGTCTAGAAGTTCTGTCAAGGAGAGGTTTGGTCACCTAATTGCGCGTCAATAGGGAGAAATTCTTATTGGAAAGCCCCCTCTTTCCTGGGAACGACCTGGTCGATTAATATTGTGAATTATAATAATGATAATAAATGTTGTTAGTTATATTGAGGTATCTTTTTATGAAGTCACGGAAGTTTATATATATATATATATATATATATATATATATATATATAGAGTCCGGATCCAGTCCGGGATCCCGGACTCTATAAAATCCGGACCTTTATTTTATTTTTATTTTTTTGTTTTTTATTTTTTTGAAACAACTAAAAAAAAAAAATTTTATGGAACTGAAATTTTTTCATAATAAAGTGTTTTGGACGTGATTTGGGTACGTATAACAAAACATGGTGGTACAGTCTGTGCAGACTGTACCACCACTTTTTGGTATAGGTATTCAAAACACGCCCAAAACACTTTATTATGGAAAAATTTCAGTTCCATAAAATATTAAATATTTTTTTTAAGTTATTAAAAAAAAAAAAAGCAAAAAAAAAAAAAAAAGGTCCGGATTTTAAGAAAATCCGGACTCCCTGATAGGATCGGCTGTGTATATATATATATATATATATATATATATATATATATATATATATATATATATAAATTTTGTTTTATTAGTATTATTAATGTAATAAAACAGAAACACTTTTTATATAAAACATAATACTTTTATAAAGTTATCTGTTTTATTAGACTATAAATAGAATATATTATATTCTATTATGCATAGAATTTTGCATAGTAAATTTTTTTATATAAAACAGAATACTTTTATAAAGTTATTTATTTTATTAGATTTTAAATAGAATATATTATATTTTATTATGCATATTATTTGCATAGTGCTTGCATAGTGCCTGCATAGTATTTACATAGTAAAAACTTTTTATATAAAATAGAATACTTTTTATAAAGTTTTGTTTTATTTGATTATAAATAGAATATATTATATTTTATTGCATAGTGCAACATAGTATCATTTCCATTCTCCTATAAATAGGATGCTTAGTTAGAATTGAAATCATACCATAAATTCAGAGAATTCTCTTCTATAATCTTGAGCGTATTTCTTTAGAGTTTTCAGAAGCTTTGAGCGTAGAAAAATAGTATAAGTTTTCTTCAAGAATATTCTCGCCCTACCAGTCGGAATACTCTTCTTTTACGATAAGGGGTATTATTCTTTCATATTCATGAAAAGAATTATTTTCTTTCCAATACTCGTAAGAGCTGTTATTCCATTATTTATTATTATGTTGGAATAACCTGTCTATGTGAAGTACCGCATACATGGTAAAATTCTATTGTTATTCCATTATTTATCATTCTGTTGAAACATCCTATCTGTGCGTTTACGCATGATCTGGTTCTATTATTTATCATTCTGTTGGAACATCCTGTCTGTGCATTTACGCATGACCTGGTTCCATTATTTATTATTCTGTTGGAATATCCTGTTTTTGCGTTTACGCATGACCTAGTTCCATTATTTATTTTTCTGTTGGAATAACCTGTCTGTGCGGTCTATCGCATGCTTGGTGAATTCTTTTGTTATTCCATTCTTTATTATACTCAGTTGATTAAAGTTTTGGCTTTTATACTCCATGAAATTAGTGGAATATCTTTGATATTTGCGCTTCATCTAGTATCTTTTCATGAAAATATTCTTCTGAGCATTCTTGAATTTTACTCTACAAAGCAGTATCATGTTGACAATTTGGACGTTGTTGGGTCCTGGATAAATTAATTCTTGAACTTGTTTTATTGAATTCTTATATCATTGTCATCATCCTCATGTTTATATTTTGTTGAAAGTCATCTGTGGCCTGTAGTGCATAGATGGACATGGTATGATTATGACCAGGGATTATTCGGTGTAATCATGACCGTAATATTATAAATGATGTGGTAAAAGTCCTCATTGGCCCGTAGTACATTGATGGACAGTTGTTGACATGATCATGACCATTGATGAATACACGAATATCCTTGGCCTGTAGGGCATGGATAATTTGTGGTCGTGATACTAATGAATATCATTGGTCGTAGTGCATGGATGTTGTGGATTATTTCTTAAGCTCAGTCTCAGCGATAAAAGTGATGAAAAACCTTTTTAAATCATAAAAGATAGTAGATTTTATTCTATACTTGACTCTTTTAATGGATAGATTGTTCCGCTGCAGTTAAACTTAGTGTTTGTTATATTTTATCAGTTTAACACTGTTGAAGGCTAACGATAATTTATTCTGTATTATCTTAGTCATAATATTTCTTACTGGGCTAGTTTAGCTCACCCTTTTCCTTTCATTGTTCTCTTCAGGAAATGAGAACGTAGCGGGGACTAGTCGGGGAACGGAGTGACGGTTCAGATGATAGTATTAGTAGTCCTCGCTATTCTATGAAAAAGTGTGAAAATAAATGTATTGAGAACTTATTTTGAGTTTGAATACTGTTTAGAAGAAAATGTTGTATTAAAACTCACAGCTTATGTTTTGTCGTATTTTACACGACAGTTGTATAATTAAGTTTTATTTGTATTTTGTACCATGTATTTGACGACTCAGAATAGGTGATGTATACCTATTTTGGGGACGTCACAGTTGGTATCAAAGGTTAGGGATATGATCCCTGGCTAAGATGTGAGACTAGAACTAGGAGGGGAGAGATGGAGAATTCCTTCGCTAGTATGACCTACCTAAGTTTATTTGACAATTAATTGGTCGGTCAGAGTATAGGGATAATATGTGATATGCTAATTAACCTTTGTTTTGTGGCAGTATTTGAAAATGGAATCCGAGAATGTTGAGAATAGCAATGGAGCACATGAGACCGTTGAGTCTCCATAGATCAATTATCAGGATAATGTGCATCAGGAAGGCGACAATCCTAATGCAAACAACAACACTGACCAAATGATGAACGATGAAATGTTTAGAGGCTTTATGCAATTCATGCAACATCAGGCGAGAGTGGCTCTTGTCCAAAATGTAGGTGGAAACACTGGCAACTCTCGGATAGTCACCGCCAAATAGTTCAAGGAGCTGGTACTCAACTTGCCGCACTAAAGATGTCTTAGGAGAAGTTCCAAGAACTGTTCAACGACAAGTACTTTCCCGAAAGTATTCGTCACATGAAAGAGGTAGAGTTCATCAAGCTGGAGCAAAACAACATGACCGTGTCGCAGTACGAAGCCAAATTTGCTGAGTTATCCCGGTTTGCGTCCCATTTGGTTGATAATGAGGAGAGAATGACGCGAATGTTTCTAAGAGGTTTGAAACCCGAGATACGTCAATATCTTATCTCTCATAAACTGTGTTTGTATTCAGATGTTGTTAATAGGGCTCAATTATGGGAACGTGATAATGAGTCAACCCAACCAAAAGAGAGCAGCCGACAAAATGATAATACCAGTGATAACAGTCATCAAAGCGGTGATAATAAGCGTGGAGGGAATCAGCATGCTAGAAATGGTAACCACTTCGGTGATAATCATGGCCAAAATAATAAGAATGGACATTTCAAGAAGAGGAGATTCAACAATGATGGAAAGACGTCAGCATCAGCAGCCGTCATTAAGGAATGAGAACGACCACCTATCATATGCTTCAAATATGGAGGGGAGGGACACATCAGTCCAAACTGCGCGATGCCATCCAAAGTATGTTACAATTGCGAAAGAGAAGGTCACCTAGCCCAATTTTGTCGTGCACCAAAGTCAAGTCCAGCTGGGATGGAGGCATCAAAGGCCGTCCCAGACAAGACAAAACCGATAGTTCAAGGGAGAGCGTTTGTCGTGACCTCTTAGAAAGCAAGGAACCTGAACGAGGTCATCACGGGTAAGCTTATCATAAACTCTAGCGAAGTATATACCTTATTTGATACCGGTTCTACCCATTCTTTTATTTCTCCTACTTGCGCTCAACGTTTAAATTTGACTCTAGAGAAATTAGACTTTGACTTATCTGTTGAAACTCTATTGGGAGAAACCTTCATTACATCCACTGTTTATAAGTCTTGTTTGGTTCAAATTGGTACCTTCACATTACCCGTCGATCTTATTTCATTGAAAATACTTGCATTTGACTAATTCTAGGGATTGATTGGTTAACTGCTCATCATGCAAAAATTGATTGTTTTCGTAAGGTTGTTAGCTTTCATATTACTAACCAACCTATTATGCAAATTCAAGCAACCAAACCATTAAAATTAATCACTGTCATCTCAAGCCATAAAGCTATTCGTTTATTAAAAAACGGATGTCAAGCTTTCTTAACTCATGTTACGGATCTAAACAAAAATACGTTAATTTTGAATGATATTTCTATTGTTAATAAATTTCCTGACGTATTCCCTGAAGAACTTCCTGTCCAACCCCCAGAGCGTGAAATTAAATTTTGTATCGACCTTGAACCCGGTACAAAACCCATTTTTAAAGCCCCATATCAAATGGCTCCTATTGAAATTCAGGAGTTAAAGACCCAACTGCAGGAATTGTTAGACATCGGTTTCATTCATCCTAGTACATCTCCTTGGGGTGCTCCTATTCTATTCGTGAAGAACAAGGATGGAAGTATGCGACTTTGTATTGATTATCGGGAGTTGAATCATGTCACCATCAAAAACAGGTACCCATTGCCACGTATTGATGACCTGTTCAACCAGTTGTAAGGCGCCAAATTCTTTTCAAAGATTGATCTTTGTCCCGGATATCACTAATTGAAGATTAGAACCGTTGACATTCCAAAGACGGTTTTCAGAACTCGGTACGGGCATTATGAATTCCTAGTCATGTGTTTTGGATTGACTAATGCTCCTGCTGCCTTCATGGATATGATGAACCGAGTATTCAAAGAATATTTGGATCACTTTGTGGTCGTCTTTATTGATGACATCTTTATTTATTCCAAAATCCGTGAAGATCATGAGCAACACTTGAGGCTGATACTCCAAAAGCTTCGTGAAAATATGCTTTATGCCAAGTTAAAGAAATGCGAGTTCTGGCTTGAAGAAGTAGCATTCCTTGGGCACATGGTGTAAAGTCATGGAAAATTAGTTGACCCAACAAAGATTGAAGCTATTCAAAGCTGGGAGCAACCCAAATCAGTGACCGAAGTACGTAACTTTCTTGGCTTAGCTGGTTATTATCAGAGATTTGTGGAAGGATTTTCTCGAATTGCTACTCCACTAACTCAGCTGACTCGGAAAGATATAAAATTCGGTTGGAGCGAGGAATGTGAGAATAGTTTTTAAGAACTCAAGAGGAGACTCATTTTAGCACCTGTTCTGACAATACCATCTGGCTCGGAGGGATTTGTCATCTATAGTGATGCTTCGAGCAAAGGGTTAAGATGTGTTCTCATACAACATGGGAAAGTCATAGCCTATGCCTCTAGACAACTCAAAGAATATTAGAGGAATTATCCTACTCATGATCTAGAGTTAGCAGCATTCGTTTTTGCACTAAAGATTTGGAGGCATTACTTGTATGGAGAGAAAGTGGAGATCTTTACGGATCATAAAACCCTCAAATATTTCTTTACTCAAAAGGAACTCAATATGCGACAGCGACGTTGGCTTGAACTGTTGAAAGATTATGATTATACCACCCAATACCATCCTGAAAAAGTGAACGTGGTAGCTGACGCATTGAGTAGAAGACATATGCGGGTACGAGTGTGATATTGTCAACGCAAAAGCCTATTTTGTATCATTTGCAAAGGATGGAGATAGAGCTAAAGACTCCAGGGACCCATGTGATGATGGCGAATATATGAGTAGAACCAACTTTAATTGATAAAGTTAAAGCTGCTCAAGCTACAGACCTGGAGCTGATGCGTATAAAGAAGAAAGTGCAAGAAGGTGCTATGCCAGAAGCAAGAATCGATGAAGAAGGAATACTTCGAGTTAACTCCAGACTTTGTGTTCCTAACAACCTTGATTTAAAGTATAAAATCATGATGGAGGCGCACAACACACAGTTTTCAATCCATCCTGGGTGTACCAAACTGTATCATGATCTTTGACATACATTTTGGTGGGGCAATATGAAGAGAGAGATAGCGCTATTTATCTCAAGGTGTCTAACGTGTCAACGAGTTAAGGTGGAGCATCAAGAACCAAAAGGTCTATTGCAACCACTTGAAATTCCAGAATGGAAGTGGAAGCACATTACCATGGATTTCGTTACTGGTCTTCCCAAGGCTTATATGCAATTTGGATCATTGTTGATAGATTGACCAAGTTTGCTCACTTCTTACCTATACGAGAAACTTATACACTTGAACGTCTTACTCGTATGTATATAAACGAGATTGTAAGATTGTATGGTATGCCAGTATCCATATTTTCTGATCGAGACCCAAGATTCACTTCACAATTTTGGGTTAGTTTGTAGAAAGCTATGGGCACAGATTTACGGTTTAGTTCGACATATCATCCTCAAATGGACGGGAAGTCGAAGAGGACTATTCAAACTCTTGAAGATCTATTAAGACTATGTGTCCTTGATTTCAAGGGAAGTTGGGACAAGTTCTTACCATTGGTGGAGTTTTCCTACAATAACAGCTATCAAGAAAGTATTGGCATGGCTCCATTCGAAGCGTTGTATAGAAGAAAGTGTCATTCTCCTATATGCTGGGATGAGGTGGGTGAAGCAACGTTGTTGGGACCGGAGTTGATACGTATGACTACAGAAAAGATTCAAACGATCCGGCAACGTATAAAAATCTCATAAGATCGACAAAAGAGTTATGATGATCTTCATCGAAAGGGCGTGGAATTCGATATTGGAGATCATGTGTTGTTAAGTGTTGCTCTATGGAAAGGAGTTACGAGATTTGGAAAGAGAGGAAAGCTCAATCCTCGATTCATTGGCCCATTTTTAATCCTCGATCGAGTAGGAACTATGGCTCATAGACTCGCTTTACCGCCAAGTATGTCTCGTGTTCATAACGTTTTTCATATATCCATGTTACGTAAATATGTGAAAGTTATACCTCAAGTAGCGGAAGATTTGACGTATGAAGAGGTTCCTATTCAAATCTTGGATAAGAAGGAAAATATTCTATGCTCCAAAATTATACCTCAAGTCAAAGTTTTGTGGAGAAACCACGATGTTGAGGAAATGAACTGGGAGTTAGAATCTGAAATAAAATCAAGGTATCCTTACCTCTTCGACATACCAGGTACGTACCCTAATTTCGAGGGCGAAATTTCATAAGAAGGGGAGGTTGTAAGACCCCAATTTTTTTAATAAAGATAATTTTTCTATAAATATCATTTTTAAATATTATGGAATGAATTTGATATAATGTTATAGTTGTGGGTAATATTTATAAATTTTGCAAAGTACGCAAGTTGTTGTATAATATTCGATTGGTCGGGGAATATTTATTTTAACAGGGAATATTCGTACGACGGCACAATCATTGGTGGACCCCACGACGGAATTATTGTCGAATTGAGAAAATGACAAAAATACTTTATGAAAATAACGGCGGAAGTTTTATTGTTAACTGTTGAAACACCCGGTGTTAAAAGTACAGTAATACGCGTGGTTACATAGTAGCACACGGTATAGATTATTGATGTTTACATGAGAAGTCACTCAATTTTGTTCAATTATTGTTACAGTAATTATTGCATAGTATCTCACGTTATTTGATTCAATTATTGTCAATATTTTATAATCAATAATTGAGACGACAAAGTTATTAATATTATTATTTGCAATATTAGCGTCTAGAAGTTCTGTCAAGGAGAGGTTTGGTCACCTAATTGCGCGCCAATAGGGAGAAATTCTTATTGGAAAGCCCCCTCTTTCCTGAGAACGACCTGGTCGATTAATATTTTGAATTATAATAATGATGATAAATGTTGTTAATTATATTGATGTATATTTTTATGAAATCACGGAAGTTTATATATATATATATATATATATATATATATATATATATATATATTATATTAATTTTATTTTATTAGTATTATTAATGTAATAAAACAGAAAAGCTTTTTATATAAAACAGAATACTTTTATAAAGTTATATATTTTATTAGACTATAAATAGAATATATTATATTCTATTATGCATAGTATTTTGCGTAGTAAAATCTTTTTATATAAAACATAATACTTTTATAAAATTATTTATTTTATTAGATTTTAAATAGAATATATTACATTTTATTATGCATAGTGTTTGCATAGTACCTACATAGTGTTTGCATAATAAAAACTTTTTATATAAAACAGAATACTTTTTATAAAGTTTTATTTTATTTGATTATAAATAGAATATATTATATTTTATTGCATAGTGCAGTATAGTATCCTTTCCATTCTCCTATAAATAGGATGCGTAGTTAGAATGGAAATCACACCAGAAATTCAGAGAATTCTCTTCTATAATCTTGAGCGTATTTCTTTAGAATTTTCAGAAGCTTTGAGCGTAGAAAAATAGTATAAATTTTCTTTAAGAATATCTTCGCCCTATCAGTCGAAATACTCTTCTTTTACGGTAAGGGGATGTAACATTCCAGAATTTTAAAGTGTAATATTAAATATTTATTGAGTTATATAAATATTTAGTGGATATGTTTATTGTTGAATAAATAATTGTTCAATTTGAGTGATGTGGTTTATTTAATTATTTGTTGAATAAATAATTAAATATTAAATATTAAATATTTATTGGCAATATTAAATATTTATTGAATTATATGGCAATTTGAGTTGATGTGATTTAATTAATTATTTGTTGAGTAAATAATTAAGGAGCTAAATAAATTAGTTGTTATGAGATTTTAGATTTATTAATTTAATAAGCTAGAGAGTTTATAATGATTTTAAATAAATAATAATATTTAAATGAGAAATTGTAGTTTAAAATATTAGTTGATTAAATGAAATTATAATTGTAAAAAGAATTATAATTGTTTATGTGTTAAAGTAATTTAATAGAGTAATGTTTTTATTTGATTTATTTAATTAAATAAAGTGTGACTAATAACCTTGCTATATAGGAGTTACCAAAATAAATTAAAAGAGTTTAATGTGGTTTTACCAAACATGTCTTATGACATAATAACTCTTTATCTAATTGAGTTTTACCAAACAAGGCATAAAGATTAATGAGTTATTTTATTTAGACTAACCAAACAAGCCTTATGGCTTTTGATTTTCAAAACCTTTAACTGATGTCAGTTATATATCTTATATTTATAATATACAATTATTATAATTATAATTATATACGTTATATTTTAGTACGTATGTTAGAGAGAGAAAAGAGTTCAGAAGAAGGAAAATAGAGAAAGAAAAAACTCAGAGGAAGAAGAAGAAGAAAGGAAGAAAAGTGAGAGAATTCTAGAGAGAATTGAGAGATTATTAACAGGTTTTGGAGAAAAGCTTGACAATCAAAGAGTTAGAACCATCATCTTCTTCATAATCCAAGGTAGGCCATCTTCTTCTTTACAAAACTCTAAAAGTTTTTTTTTCTTTTCCCAAAAAGTTTCTGTGAAAAATTTATGAAAAGAAATTTTGGTTGTTTTGGTTATAAGTTTATATAATTAGCAATTGTAGATGTGTTTCATGAGTTATGCATGATTATGTAGAGTTTAATTCATGTATGTATATGTTTTATGAAGAAATTATTTTACAGAGAATTTTATGAATGAGAATGGGTTATTTTTAAAATGGAAATTAAGGTTTAATTAGTTGTTGTATTGATAAATTGATTATAAGAATTGCTAGAGTGTAAAATCATAATCATGATGCTTGGAAATTTCTGTTTTGATTGAATAACAAAATCACAGTATTAGTTTTCATGAAAAATATCAAAATATAGAGTTTTGCCAAAAATATTAAAATTGGGTGTTGAATATTTGATGTTTGTGCTAATTGATGAGTAGAAACATGTTAGAAGTCGTTAGTATACGATTATATGATGTCTATATGCAATTTACATGATAATCAGTCTATTAGATTCGAGCTTTTTGGCCAAATTGGTTTTTCTGGTACTGTTGCCGAGGCTGTCGCCGGATTCTGGAGTCTGGCGCCGCGGCGCGACTCCAGTAGTACTTTAGTGGCGCCGTAGCGCCATGTCCGCGCCCCAGCGCCATGGTTCGCGCCGCAGCGCCATGTTCGTGCCCAGCGCCGTGGCCCGCGCCCCAGCACCGTGTCCCACGCCCCAGCGCCACTGTTCCGCTCCCCGGCGCCGGAAAAGTGGCCTAGTTGGGCAGTTTTGGCCTCCTGTAGTAAAATGGCCATAACTGTTTCATACGAACTCCGATTTAGGTAATTCAAGATGATTCGGAAAGAGGACGAGTAGACCTACAACTTTCATTCTTTAAGTTATTTTATTTGAGGTTTGTAACAGTAGTCAAAATGGCCATTTTTATGACTGTTGTGTATTTGGAGCCAATCAGAGGGCGTCGGGATGCACGAATGCAAGTGCAACCCTTTGGGTATTAGTATAACTTAATGATAACATGTTGAACATGTATTAGGATGTTATATCAAGTTGTTAATGTACACGTGGTGTAATGACATGATTATTTAAGTAGTTGTAATAAAGCTAAAATGTAATGTTCATGAAAGATGTGCTGTGTTTAAACTTAAACTTAGTTAGTAGCTATACTAAGAGTAATAAAGGAACTCATAAAGGTAATGTTAGTATAACTAATGTGTATTGTCAATGCATATGGTATGTGTAGGACTTGGGGTGAACGTGAATAGTAATTATTTAACCTACACACGAGGCAAGTTCCCTAACCTTTGCTACTTTATTATTCAGCAAGGTTACTTTTCATTGTTATGTTATACTTATGCAAGTTCTCTAACTCTACTTTTATAATTGTGCAAGTTTTCTTAACTCTAAACTTGTTATGTTAGCATGCAAGTACCTTTATTTTATCGTTTAAGTTATTATTTGTTGTGCATGCTTAATATTAAATTCTAAAATGTAACCTTAGCTTAACGTTGTTCAAAGCAAGGTATGATAAGTTATTCAATTATTATGCTATTAGATTATTCCTAAAGCATGAACTTAGAACGAAATGTTTATTCAGTATGATCATTCGATAATATAGTGTTATTATCTTGTATTCAACTAATCCTTAGTTGATGTCCGTTGAACTCCAAATTTCCTTGACAACTTATCCAAACCAAACTTACTTTGGTGCGGACTTGTATTCTAAATACTGAGATGAACAACTCTTTTAATAGAGGTTTACGCTTAGCGTTAAAATGGTTGTGTACAATACATTGTACGAAGGGTTGATCCCCCTAAGTACGTGAAGTCCTTATAGTCTTGACTGTTAAAGTTAAAGTTGAAAGATTACTTATAACTGTGGACATGATTCGTGGTCATTAGACCCTCAGTGAACGTTATAAATTTCAGAAAGTTAATAGAATATATTGTTCAGTTCTATTAAACCTAATATTGGCAAATGATGTAAAGTTAAATGATTTATCTATTATTATTTCAAGTGGGCTTTGTTTGCTCACTCTTGCCTGTAAAATTTCTTACAGCTAAGGTTGAAACTGGTGATGTACCTAGCACCAGTAAAGGGAAAGGAAAGATGAAACAATGCTGAAGACCTGTAATAGATTGAATAGTTTATTTTCAGACTTGTTTAAAGATTGTAATGAATGTGATTTTAATTATTCCGCATGAATGAATGAATGTTTGTAATGGTTAGATAACCTGGGAGATTTCTTTTATTTAAGTTTAATCCTGTATGGGCAGGTTTTCTTTTATTATTCAATTCTATTATGATTGGGTAGTTAGAAATGAATGTTTTGATTACGTGAACACCAAATCTTGAGGTAATGAAGTACTGAGATTTGGGGGTGTCACAGGTTGGTATCAAAGCTTTATGTTATGAACCTTAGGTGGGGGAAAAAGCCTTAGGAAGTAACCTTTTGAAAAGATAGTGGAGTTAACTCTTATCGAGTTTTAAGAAAGAAGTAATAAAACACTTATGTGCTTATGTGTTTATAACTTATGTGCTCGCGAGTGTCAATTAGAATGATTAATAACTAAAACTTTAAAATTTTGTTGTCAGGATGACTAATGTCGGAGAATCTAGTCAGACTAGGGAGGAGGGACCTCTAATGCCTATAGAGGAGGAGCCTCGCGACATTCAGGTAGTTTGAGAACAACTACTGCCACGGGAGTCAGCCCCGTTGGTCACAGTAGTTGAGGATGAGGATGATGATGTGGAGACAGACGAGGAGGATCCCATTGAGTTACCGCAGGAGAATGAGGATGGCGAGGATGAGGAGGAAAGGATTCCGCTTAACTCGATAGCTGGCCGTGTATATGATGAAGTGTATGACCTTAACGTGGAACTACAAGATACAGTGGAGGAGTTGCAGGAGATAGTAGCTGAACAACAGACTACAATTACACAAAAAGATGGCGAGATCCAGGATCGTGATGAACGACTGACAAATGTCGAGGAGAAACTAACACAGACTGAAGGAGAGAAGGAACAATTGATCGAGATGGTTGCTGAACTGAAGGGCAGGCTGAGAGAAGAAGCGGCTAAGAGGATAAGAGCTGAAGATGCATACGAGGAAGCTTATCAACGAACTGGAAGAGCAGTAAGGGACGCACAAGCAAAGAGGATGAAGATGGAAGAGATGGATAAAGTATTCAATACCGTGATCAATCGAGCT
Source organism: Panax notoginseng (assembly GCA_016801055.1). NCBI lineage: Eukaryota > Viridiplantae > Streptophyta > Magnoliopsida > Apiales > Araliaceae > Panax > Panax notoginseng. Next base: position 55,467,988 of record CM029019.1, on the reverse strand, counting down.
CAAGATCGGGTCATGGGTTATCCAATTCAGTTCGAGACTCTGCCATCATACGTGTTAGATCGCCGAACCATGTTCCGTGTTATGGAAGAAGAGCGTCAAAAGGCGACTGATTATCTTAATAGGTCATCGTAGGAAACTTGTCTGTTTATTGGCAATATTAAATATTTATTGAATTATATGAAAATTTGAGTTGATGTGATTTAATTAAATATTTGTTGAGTAAATAATTAAGGAGCTAAATAAATTAATTATTATGAGATTTTATAATAATGGAGTTTAATTTAATAAGCTAGAGAGTTTATAATGATTTTAAATAAATAATAATATTTAAATGAGAAATTGTAGTTTAAAATATTAGTTGATTAAATGAAATTATAATTGTAAAAAGAATTATAATTGTTTATGTGTTAAAGTAATTTAATAGAGTAATGTTTTTATTTGATTTATTTAATTAAATAAAGTGTGACTAATAACCTTGCTATATAGGAGTTACTAAAATAAATTAAAAGAGTTTAATGTGGTTTTACCAAACATGTCTTATGGCATAATAACTCTTTATCTAATTGAGTTTTACCAAACAAGGCATAAAGATTAATGAGTTATTTTATTTAGACTAACCAAACAAGCCTTATGGCTTTTGATTTTCAAAACCTTTAACTGATGTCAGTTATATATCTTATATTTATAATATACAATTATTATAATTATAATTATATACGTTATATTTTAGTACGTATGTTAGAGAGAGAAAAGAGTTCAGAAGAAGGAAAATAGAGAAAGAAAAAACTCAGAGGAAGAAGAAGAAGAAAGGAAGAAAAGTGAGAGAATTCTAGAGAGAATTGAGAGATTATTAACAGGTTTTGGAGAAAAGCTTGACAATCAAAGAATTAGAACCATCATCTTCTTCATAATCCAAGGTAGGCCATCTTCTTCTTTACAAAACTCTAAAAGTTTTTTTTTCTTTTCCCAAAAAGTTTCTGTGAAAAATTTATGAAAAGAAATTTTGGTTGTTTTGGTTATAAGTTTATATAATTAGCAATTGTAGATGTGTTTCATGAGTTATGCATGATTATGTAGAGTTTAATTCATGTATGTATATGTTTTATGAAGAAATTATTTTACAGAGAATTTTATGAATGAGAATGGGTTATTTTTAAAATGAAAATTAAGGTTTAATTAGTTGTTGTATTGATAAATTGATTATAAGAATTGCTAGAGTGTAAAATCATAATCATGATGCTTGGAAATTTCTGTTTTGATTGAATAACAAAATCACAGTATTAGTTTTCATGAAAAATATCAAAATATAGAGTTTTGCCAAAAATATTAAAATTGGGTGTTGAATATTTGATGTTTGTGCTAATTGATGAGTAGAAACATGTTAGAAGTCGTTAGTATACGATTATATGATGTCTATATGCAATTTACATGATAATCAGTCTATTAGATTCGAGCTTTTTGGCCAAATTGGTTTTTCTGGTACTGTTGCCGAGGCTGTCGCCGGATTCTGGAGTCTGGCGCCGCGGCGCGACTCCAGTAGTACTTTAGTGGCGCCGTAGCGCCATGTCCGCGCCCCAGCGCCATGGTTCGCGCCGCAGCGCCATGTTCGCGCCCCAGCACCGTGGCCCGCGCCCCAGCGCCACTGTTCCGCGCCCCGGCGCCGGAAAAGTGGCCTAGTTGGGCAGTTTTGGCCTCCTGTAGTAAAATGGCCATAACGTTTTCATACGAACTCCGATTTAGGTAATTCAAGATGATTCGGAAAGAGGACGAGTAGACCTACAACTTTCATTCTTTAAGTGTTTTTATTTGAGGTCTGTAACAGTAGTCAAAATGGCCATTTTTATGACTGTTGTGTATTTGGAGCCAATCGGAGGGCGTCGGGATGCACGAATGCAAGTGCAACCCTTTGGGTATTAGTATAACTTAATGGTAACATGTTGGACATGTATTAGGATGTTATATCAAGTTGTTAATGTACACGTGGTGTAATGGCATGATTATTTAAGTAGTTGTAATAAAGCTAAAATGTAATGTTCATGAAAGATGTGCTGTGTTTAAACTTAAACTTAGTTAGTAGCTATACTAAGAGTAATAAAGGAACTCATAAAGGTAATGTTAGTATAACTAATGTGTATTGTCAATGCATATGGTATGTGTAGGACTTGGGGTGAACGTGAATAGTAATTGTTTAACCTACACACGAGGCAAGTTCCCTAACCTTTGCTACTTTATTATTCAGCAAGGTTACTTTTCATTTTTATGTTATACTTATGCAAGTTCTCTAACTCTACTTTTATAATTGTGCAAGTTTTCTTAACTCTAAACTTGTTATGTTAGCATGCAAGTACCTTTAGTTTATCGTTTAAGTTATTATTTGTTGTGCATGCTTAATATTAAATTCTAAAATGTAACCATAGCTTAACGTTGTTCAAAGCAAGGTATGATAAGTTATTCAATTGTTATGCTATTAGATTATTCCTAAAGCATGAACTTAGAACGAAATGTTTATTCAGTATGATCATTCGATAATATAGTGTTATTATCTTGTATTCAACTAATCCTTAGTTGATGTCCGTTGAACTCCAAATTTCCTTGACAACTTATCCAAACCAAACTTACTTTGGTGCGGACTTGTATTCTAAATACTGAGATGAACAACTCTTTTAATAGAGGTTTACGCTTAGCGTTAAAATGGTTGTGCACAATACATTGTACGAAGGGTTGATCCCCCTAAGTACGTGAAGTCCTTATAGTCTTATGACTGTTAAAGTTAAAGTTGAAAGATTACTTATAACTGTGGACATGATTCGTGGTCATTAGACCCTCAGTGAACGTTATAAATTTCAGAAAGTTAATAGAATATATTGTTCAGTTCTATTAAACTTAATATTGGTAAATGATGTAAAGTTAAATGATTTATCTATTATTATTTCAAGTGGGCTTTGTTTGCTCACTCTTGCCTGTAAAATTTCTTACTGCTAAGGTTGAAACTGGTGATGTACCTAGCACCAGTAAAGGGAAAGGAAAGATGAAACAATGCTGAAGACTTGTAATAGATTGAATAGTTTATTTTCAGACTTGTTTAAAGATTGTAATGAATGTGATTTTAATTATTCCGCATGAATGAATGAATGTTTGTAATGGTTAGATAACCTGGGAGATTTCTTTTATTTAAGTTTAATCCTGTATGGGCAGGTTTTCTTTTATTATTCAATTCTATTATGATTGGGTAGTTAGAAATGAATGTTTTGATTACGTGAACACCAAATCTTGAGGTAATGAAGTAGATTTGGGGGTGTCACAGTATTATTCTTTCATATTCATGAAGAGAATTATTTTCTTTCCAATACTCGTAAGAGCTGTTATTCCATTCTTTATTATTATATTAGAATAACCTATCTATGCGAAGTACCGCATATATGGTAAAATTCTGTTGTTATTCCATTGTTTATCATTCTGTTGGAACATCCTGTCTGTGCGTTTACGCATGACCTGGTTCCATTATTTATCATTCTGTTGGAACATCATGTCTGAGCGTTTACGCATGACCTGGTTTCATTATTTATTTTTCTGTTGGAATAACATGTCTGTGCGGTCTATCGCATGGTTGGTGAATTCTTTTGTTATTCCATTCTTTATTATACTAAGTTGGTTAAAGTTTTGGCTTTTATACTCTATGAAATTAGTGAATATCTTTGATATTTGTGCTCCATCCAGTATCTTCTCATGAAAATATTCTTCTGAGCATTCTTGAATTTTACTCTACAAAGCAGTGTTATGTTGACAATTTGGACGTTGTTGGTTCCTGGATAAATTAATTCTTGAACTTGTTTTATTGAATTCTTATATCATTGTCATCATCATCATGTTTATATTTTGTTGAAAGTCATCTGTGGCCTGCAGTGCATAGATGGACTTGGTATGATTATGGCCAGGGATTATTCGGTGTAATCATGACCGTAATGTTATAAATGATGTGGTAAAAGTCCTCATTGGCCCGTAGTGCATTGATGGACAGTTGTTGACATGATCATGACCATTGATGAATACATGAATATCCATGGCCCGTAGGGCATGTATAATTTGTGGTCGTGATACTAATGAATATCCTTGGCCGTAGTGCAGGGATGTTGTGGATTATTTATTAAGCTGAGTCTCAGCGATAAAAGTGATGAAAAACCTTTTTAAATCATAAAAGATAGTAGATTTTATTCTCTACTTGACTCTTTTAATGGATAGATTGTTCCGCTGCAGTTAAACTTGGTGTTTGTTATATTTTATCAGTTTAACACTGTTGAAGGCTAACGATAATTTATTATGTATTATCTTAGTTATAATATTTCTTATTAGGCTAGTTTAGCTCACCCTTTTGCTTTCATTGTTCTCTTCAGGAAATGAGAACGTAGCGGGGACTAGTCGGGGAACGGAGTGACGGTTCAGATGATAGTATTAGTAGTCCTCGCTATTCTATGAAAAAGTGTGAAAATAAATGTATTGAGAACTTATTTTGAGTTTGAATACTGTTTAGAAGAAAATGTTGTATTAAAACTCACAGCTTATGTTTTGTCGTATTTTACACGACAGTTGTATAATTATGTTTTATTTGTATTTTGTACCATGTATTTGACGACTCAGAATAGGTGATGTATACCTATTTTGGGGGCGTCACACCAACTGTTGTACTTGAGGATCGTAAAGCATTATAGTTTGATCAAGTTTAGCGCCTTGAAATCTTGTCAGCAACTCCTCCATAGTTATTGGGATCATTTTGATTTGCGAGCTTCAGTGGTCTATCCATCTTTCAGGTACTTCTCCACTTTTATCCTCAAAGGCTTCCAGAACTATTCTTCTTCTAGTCCTGTTTGAAAGCGGTGTAGTGGATGGTTGAGGAGCAGAATGATCTGAAGAGTCTTCATTTCTTTGGGTAAGGATTTTATTTGATTCCAACCTAGTATTTTGCTTTGTTCTTCCACTTATCTTCTTCTTTCCTTTCTTTATCCTCCTCTCTCTGGTGATTGGTTGATCCTCATCTTTGTTTGCTTCTTCTTATACTTTTTCACCTAATTTTGATCCATTATCATCTTCGGCACAGTTTTCGTCAATTTTCTTTTCTTAGGATTCTACAATATGTCCAACCATCACATCATCATCTTGATCCTTTGACTTGGATGTACTTGTCATAATATCCTTTTTCATTATACTGGCTTTCAGAAGACCTAGAACCAACAATATTTTTAGTTTTTTTTTAATTTCATCATCTTCATCATCACTTGAGCTTGATGAACCTATCTTCCGTTTTCCTTTATTTTTTTGACCCACTTTTAGTAGATTCATTTTCTTTATCATTGATATCAATGATCATAGGAGGTACACCATCATCTCCTTTATTTTCTATGAATTTCATCATTTGCCTTAATCTTGCATTCTTTCTTCCAACCGACTTAACGGCTTGAGTTTCTGATTCTTTTTTCTCCTCTGAGATTGCTACTTCTTCTAATAAACTTCCTTCTTTTGAACTTTCTTTCACAGATGTCTGTCTATTCGTTATATCATCATTCTTATCTTCAGACTCATCCTCACATATAGTCGTATCCTTTTCATTTGATTTTCTTTCTAAAGATTCAATTTCAACGTCCTTCTCAACTTCTCTACTGATTCTTGACCTTTTTCTCGAGTGTATGATTTGAGAGGATGCCAAAGATACAAACTCATTTGATTCGGATGATTCCCTTTTTATCTCAGCCACCTTTCTTTTCCCTTTACTTGATTTTGACGCCTTCTTGCTACTACCATAAGATATTTTTAACCTCTTGTTCTCCATTGGATTCTTTTTCTAATTTTCGAGCAATTTAGGAGACATTACCTTATGAACATTCAAAATCTCCCCTTCATCATCTTCAATATCTTCTTCAGAATTATACTCAGGAATCTGCCATGAAAGATCTTTGATATTGGTTTGTCCAGAGATCTTTTCTTCTTAATTTCTTCCAGTAATTTGGAAATCCAGTCAATGAACACAACTCCAAAATTTACTTTTTGTTTCATGACTATGACAGTCATAACCTTCATTTGAAGATCATTAACAGTATTATATGCTTCATCAGCCTTCAGATTAGGGTTCTTCTCATACCTCATCATCCTTTTGCCTTCTTATATATCCATGTCTTCGAGTGTAGTTAAACCTTCGTTTGGAAGACCTAGGAACTTGTTGATCTTAGTCCATCCTATCTTTAGACTTGTCCCATTTATCTTTGTGATGATCACCCCATTGTTAACCATAGCATGAAGATAAAATTCCTTGACTAGGTCTGAGTATATTTTTGTGCTTATATTTAGACATTCATAGAATCTTGCCTGTTTCACAATATCTAAGATATCCTTGAACTTTTTCTCAGATGTTTTGAATTTATTAAAACCTACTTAAATGCTGGTAGTGACTTGACTATCTTCAATGTAAGCAATCTGATTATTTATGATAAACTCCTCGAAAGATTTTTGAACATACTAGAGATGATCTAGTTTCTGGGTTGTAAAAGTTATGAAGCGGTGTTTACGATTTTGAGAGAAGTGAAGGTTCTTTGGCTCAAGATAAGAGAGAGAGAGAGAGATAGAGAGAGATTTAGGTTTAGAGAAATTAGACAGTTTGCAAAGATTGAAAGGTAACATCTGACGAAGGTGAATAGTTGGAAAAATGATTTGAAAGATACGAAACAGGTTTTAAAGTGATATTTTCTTAGTTTCTTCTAATATGGAGAACTGGAGCATGTGACACAACGTTATTATATGCACATTTTTTTTAAAAAAAAATGGAACACTTCAGCACTAAAGTAAGTGTTCCCAATGCCCAGTTTCTTTCAGTGAGCATAAATCTCACATCCTTCAGAAGCGACGTTCTGACTCCTTTTGTTAAGGGTTAACTTGTTGAATTCTGCTCTCCAATTTGGGTTACTGATTTAATAGCTCTTTCCCAAGCATTTTCAGTGCTTCTTTTACTCGTAGAACTGAGCACTTTCAGCCATATTTTCCTTCAAAGTGATTTGGTCTGAAGATATGAGGAGAAGGCCTTCAACAATGTCGATCAGAAGATTTCAAAAATGTTTGTACATGCTAGATAGATAAAATTCTATCTTTGGTACCCATGATGTTTGGGTCCTGCTAGGTTAGTTATATATACGACTATCTAAATTTTCAGTCAATTTCGATCTTCATATAAAATGACATTATTATAGCACTGTAAAAATGCATGCACATATGATGATTAACTCAAATAATTTGCTATATAAGTGTGAGTGTGTGTGTATGAATATCATTTCTCATAGAACATATGTGGATTCCAGTCTTTTCCCTTTTTGATTTTCATTCCTATCGCTTTTACTATAACTTAAGATTTTGAAATCTCACAGAGTAATGATCAACTCTACTAGTAGCACCTGGTTGATTCGTTGAATTGATCATGTTATACGATTCTTTGAGGTACTACTGTAGGTTTTGATACACTCTACGATGTGTCAAAGACTCAAATCATTTTGTTTGACATTTAGTTCTATAACATATCGAACTTAGTTAGCAAAGGATGAACAATCAAAAGTACTTAACTTAAACAATCTCTTTAAATTTCATAATAGTAACATCTCCAATCAAAAATGAAGTTAGTTACTATTATAAATTTTCATTGAGAGTTCCATATCTGAGGTAGAAGACAGATCTTCAAACTTCAGAACTGGCTTTGTCAAAATAAATCTCTGATAAGAGGTCAGTCAAGTTCCAATGATAAATGATGAGTTCATATTGAGATTTTTATTTCTCATCACAAAGACAAGAATATATTTTCTCAATGCATATACTTCATGTACTTTTCTTGAGAAATTACTCTCAACTTTAATACTAGGATAGAGAGAGAATGCTTCGTAGAGCCTATAGTTTCTCTTCTTCCTTTTGAAGTAGAAATTATATCTTCAGTAGAACACTAGAGCATGTTAAGATTAATGCAACACATACAAAATAGCATAAAAATAATTTTAAAATAATAAATACATAAACTTAAAAAATTAATGTCATATACCTCACTAATGTCAATCTCTTGACAGCCAGTGGTTCAATTTGAGCAATTATGACTTTGTTGATGAAATGAATTATCCCAATTTAGCTTTTTCCAACAATAATCACTTATAGAACTTCTAGAATAATCGTCTTGCTTTATCAGATAGACGTTTTTAAATCTAGCTTGAGCATTTCTAGCTTGTCCTTTGCTTTCAACATAGAGGAAAATAGTTCTACATCCCATATTTCTTTACATAGCCTATGAGAACCTCAAGGTTCAAACCTGTGTTGGGATGAGTCTTACCACTTCACTTGGATTATTTGATAAGCAGAGTTTAGTCTTTAGTTTGTCATTGATTATTTCTTCAGAGAACAGAGACGAATTAAGGTGAAGTTGTGCTCATGATCATAGCTGATGACACTTCTTTGACTCCTTTGGCATAGATCCAGATTCTGACATTATTAAGTATACATTCTAAGAATGTAGTCCTGAATTCATGTAGTCCTGACTGCATCTTTTCTTCCTTATGGATGGATAGCTCGATTTTCTGCTCTATTATTATCTTGATAGACTTTTCTATCAATGACTTCGTTTATGCGCGTAGATCAATTATGGATAGTATCAAGCAAATCATTTACATTCCTTTGAATATACCAGCATATTTAGATTTCAGCATGTGAGTTTATCTTCGTTTAGAAGATGTTTTTGACTTTCATTACTTAGTTTAGAACTGAATTTTGAGTAATCCTTGGATTAACTTAAAGCGTAAGCTTTATGTTCGTGAGAACATGCTCTGATACCAATTGTTATTTCCCAAAGGCACAATATAGATCTAGAAGTGGGGGTTCAATAGATCTTTAAAAATTCTTTCATAATTACTTATTTGAGAATTACCAAATAATTAATTAATCAAGATTATCGATATGCAGCGGAATATTAGTTAGAAAACTCCCCTTAAAGATTTACTCAGATATTTTAGTTCTTAACACAAGTTATATGATTTATCAAACACATAACAAATAAAGTAGTTATAGACTGCGTAATGTAAATGACATAATGTAAAAGGCACATGAGATTTTAAGTGGTTCGGAGACTGAACCACTCTTCTACTCAACGAGTAGGATACCTACTATTGGATATATGCCCAACATGCCATTTACAACTGAATCTATAGGATTCCTTTAAGTAATAAAATCTCGACATCGAGTCACTTAGACTTAGAAATTCGGTCACTACTTACCAGAATCCACTGACCCATTCGGTCCTCAAGACCAGGATCCACTGACCCTACTTCGGTCACTTAGAACAGGATCCACCGACTTTTCTTCCTGTTGTGTAGAGGTGTTTGAGGTGTGCTATGATGACTTGAATGCTCATTATCTTTTGGTACTTAGCAACATTGTTGATCATCTACTTGAATCTTGTTGAACTCTATTGTTGAAGCTTGATTCCTTTTAATTCAGCAGCTCTTTATGATCAATATTGATATGCCGCTAATTTATTCACTTAAGCTTTCCAACTTTTTGCTTAGTAGCTTTGAACAATCTCAAAATCTTTGACTTGTGCTCTACTTCTTTAACTTGTTGATTTTGAGTGTTCATGATGAACCATATAGTGGAGCTTTGAGATTAGCCTTCTGAATAACCACTATTATGTCATCATCATCAATTGCATGGCTTCTTCATATCTGAATCTTAAGTTATGTCATGTCCTTCACTTTCTTGGCTCTGCTGTAAGACCCCAACTTTTATGAATAAAGAATAAATTTATCTAAAATATCATTTTGAATATTATGGTATTGATTTGATATAATGTTGTAGTTGTGGGTAATATTTACAAATTTTGCAAAGTAAGCAAGTTGTTATAAAATATTCGTTTGGTCAGAGAATATTCATTTTATCAGGGAATATTCGTACGACGACACAATCATTGGTGGACCCCACAATGGAATTACTGTCAGAGTTAGAAAACGACAGAAATAACTTTTTATAAAAATAACGGAAAAAGTTTTACCGTTAACTGTTGAAATACCCGGTGATAAAAGTACAATAATACGCGTGGTTGCATAGTAGCACACAGTATTGATTATTGATGCTTACGTGAGAAGTCACACAGTTATACTCAATTATTACTACAGTAATTGCTACATAGTATCTCACATTATTGATTCAATTATTGTCACAATATTATCTGCATAATATTTTATATTATTAAATCAATAATTGAGATGACAAGTTATTCATATTATTATTTGTATTATTGACAATGTCTATAAAGTTCTGTTGAGGAAAGGGGTTTGGTCACCTAATTCCAATAAGGAGAAATCCTTATCGGAAAGCCCCCTCTTTCCTGTGAATGATCTGGTTGTTAAATATTGCGAGTTATAATAATGATGAATAAATATTGTTAAAAATATGTTTAGTAAAGCCAAGCGAATTGAAATAAATAGAGGGGTATTTTATGAAGTATTTGCTGTAAATTTGGCTTATTATATGGACTCCCACTTACCCATTTTTCAAAATTATCAAAATTATGTTATATATATATATAAGCATTTTATATATAATAAAAGTTCACAGGGATGGGGAAAGGTTCACGGGAGGGAATTACTATTATATATATATATATGTATATATATATATATATATATATATATTATATGAGTTTTGTTTTTTTTAAGAAAAATAGAATATATTATATTTTATTCTTTGCATAGTGTTGCATAGTGCAGCATAGTAAAATCAATTTTTTTAAAAAAAGTTTTAGCCGACACCCGTGAACTTTTCTCATGTGCAGTCCGTGATTTTCTAAATTCAAATAGTTTCCTTCCATTCTCCTATAAATAGGATGCTTAGTTTAGAAATGAAAATCACACCAGAATCAGAGAATTCTTCTTCTATAATATTGAGCGTATTTCTTTAGAGTTTAAAGAAGCTTTAAGTGTAGAAAATAGTGCAAATTTTCTTCAAGAATATTCCGCCATACCAGTCAAAAATACTCTCATTTTAAGGTAAGAGATATTATTTTTGTTCAGTATTCGTATGAAATAATATTTTCTTCCATACTCTGTAGTATGTAAGTAATATTATTTCGTTTCGTATTCCTAATTCTACACTCATGTTGATAAGTTTTGTTTCTATACTTCTTGAAATTAGTAGAATATTCTTAAAATTTGCGCTTCATCTAGTATCTTTTCACAAGAATATTTTTCTGAACATTCTTGTTAAATTTTAATCTTTTCATGTCGGGGTACTATTCACGGGGTACTATTCACGAAGTATTATTCACGGGGTACTATTCACCCGGGGTACTATTCAGGACAAAAAAATTATTTTTTTTTTCTGTCCAAATTATATTTGATACAATATTATTCTTAAATTTTACTCCACAAAGCAGTATCATATTGACAATTTGGACATTATTGAATTCTAGATAAATTGATTTATAAATCTTTAAAATTTATCCTTGCTCTCATTTAATTGAATTCTTATGTCATTGTCATCATCCTCATGCTTATATTGTAATGAAAGTCATCTTTGGCCTGTAGTACATAGATGGACTGTTGATTGGTATGATTATGACTATGTATTGGTATAATCATGACATGTAATGTTATAAATAATGTGGTAAAAGTCCTCATTGGCTTGTAGTGCATTGATGGACAGTTGTTGTCATGATCATGACCATTGGTGATACTAACGAATATCCTTGGCCCGTAGTGCATGGATAATTCGTGGATGTGATACTAATGAATATCATTGGCCCGTAGTGAGTAATTCAATGATATGGATTATTTATTGAGTTGTGTTATAGCGATAAAATATTGATGATGAACTTTTAAATCATAGAAGATAGTAGATATCATGCTCTACTTGACTCTTCTTGTAACAACCTCAAAATAGGTCCATTCCACCTAACCCATTTTGAGTCGTCAAATACATGGTACAGAAAACAACTACAACTTTATTACAACAATTGTCGTGCAAAATACAACAACACATATGCTGTGAGTTTGGATACAAATATATACCAAATGTGACTCATGTTCCAACCGTGGACATCACCTCACAATAACACCTTACATAAAGGTATAGTCAAAAACTGTTTTAGAAACTAGAATTTTTGGGAAGTGCTCAAGGAAACCTTCGTACATGGGAGGCCACGCGTCTAGGTTATGATAGATATCATATGGCCACAGAATTATCCTTGGTTGACCCAATAGACCCCAAAGAAAAACGAGAAGATTACTATCATATTCTTCCCAATGGTGAGTCTTCTCTTGACATATCATTATCTCTACTGTCTCTAATTGAGAATTATACTTTAAACAAACACCAAGATTATATAGGTAGTGCTCGTATATATACTCAGCAAGTGGATGAGCACATCCCTGTCTTATGATGACACGAGGTTGTATGTCGTTAGACATCTTGTATGATAGTGGCAAACCACCCTTCCAACGTTGGGTACACCTTACCCTATTGGATTCACCAAATATAACTACTAAATGAACTTTTCTATACTGCTTCGGGAGAACATCCACAGCTAGAGACCACTGTTCTATTTCCCCGTTACCCTCGCTCGACCCAGCTACACTCTTATTACCTGAAAGGAATTGTGAAGCAAAAGGGTGAGCACAACTAGCCCAGTAAAGAATATCATGACTAAAGATAATTAAATTATCAGTAGCCTTCATCAATAATAAATCAGAGATTTAGAACATATGGTAAATGATAAAAATTTCAACCATAGTTGCAGCGGAACGAGCAATCCATTAGAAGAGTCAAATAGACTATAAAGTCTATTATCTTCTCCATGTTAAAAATCCATCAACAATGTTTTATCCCTGTAACATCAATCAACAGTTCCTTTCCACAATCATATGAATAACTCATAATCATAATTGTGATTCTAAATTTTTCTTCGCACCCAGGACGAAGAATATTTTCATCACATGTCTTTACCTGAAACATCAAAGATCATGGTTATACCAAATCACAGTTCCTGTTCATAATCATACTAATAAATCTATCTTTGCACTACGACCAAAGATATTCAACAACAGTTTATCTTTGCACTACGGGCCAAAGATATTCATCAACAGACCATCTTTGCACTACAGGCCAAAGATATTCATCTACAATTCATCTTTGCACTACAGGCCAAAGATATTCCTCAACCGTTCATCTTTGCATTACTGGCCAAAGATATTCAACAACAGGTCATCTTTGCACTACGGGCCAAAGATATTCATCTACAATTCATCTTTGCACTACAGGCCAAAGATATTCCTCAACAATTCATATTTGCACCACATGCCAAATATATTAATACCTCAAAGAATATATAATCATTTAAGAATGTATATAAACAATAATTATAACCATGTTGATCATTTCACCTTTGCACTTAAGCTAAAGATATTCAATTATAAATTCAATGGTCATGATCATACCAGTCAACAATTCAACTTTGCACTACTGGCCAAAGAGAACCCATAGTCATGATCATACCAATAATTTACCCATCTTTATACTCAAGCGAAAGAGAATTTCAACATCAAGGTTATAAAAATGTTATATATGATTATAAAAATAATATGGTCAAAACATGGATTTAATTTCAAGAGCAATATTCATAAATCAACTATAATTTGGTTAGAAAAAGAAACCAATTTTGTCGTGAATAGTAACTCATGAATAGTAACCTCGACTCAAAAAGGTAGAAATTCCACAATAAAATCTATACCAATATTTCGGTATAATGATATTGAAAGAATAACATTTCTTAAGCTTATAAACAATTTATTTAAATTGTTTACACTTTACTAATTAATGCATTTAATCATCATAAAATGTCAACTCTTAAGATTTCATCATCAATAGCCAAAACCTTCATAAAAAATCTGCATATACCTCATATAGGATTCTCAAGCCATAAAATCCTATTTTCCAATTTTCTTTCCTCACAAAACATATTTAATTCATTTACTCATAACTAGACTATTTTCATAAAAAATACCAAATCAGTTCCAAAAATATTTCTTTTCTGGGATTTAGCATAATATAGTCCCATAGTGAACATATATTTTTCTCAGAATTTTTAAAAGTCATTTACTATTTTTCATATGGCCAAAATAGCCGAATATTTAAACATTTATCAAAAATTATACTTTTGTCTAAAAATTCTGAAATTTACAGAGTATACTTCTATCATATACATGTACTCCCAATAAAAATTTCATCAATTTTGGAGTTAACCACAAGGAATTATAAGCTGTTACTTTTAAAATAGTCTTTTCTCATAAAATTCATAACTCTCAATCTATACATCCAAAAATCACCATTTTTGGACACAATCAAGAAAACTCATCAAAATATCATTTCAAATTTTTCCAGAATTTTTGAAGATCAGAAAAATTACGAAACTGAAAATCATAACAACCCTTAAAATCCATTACTATCCCTTACTATCCCCTACCTCAAAAGAGCAGTACTTCTGATCGGTATGCAAAGCCGAAGGAAACTTGCACTGAATAGCAACTCTCAAAGTATCTAAATGCTCACAAAATATGCTTCATAATATAGAGAGAGAAAGAGAGAAAGCTTATGTTTCTGGTGTGATTTTCAATTCTAACTTAGCCCTCTATTTATAGGAAAATTTTGGTAGGTTTGACCTGCAACCTGATGGCTTTACCTGCTACTATTCCCACCCACCACATTTGAAATATAATTCAGCACATTTCTTCACCAACCACAAGTGGGGCCCACCAATTTTAGAATTTTCTACCAAAATGATAAACTCCGAAAATTCAACAATTTCTGAACCAGTCATCTCGTAAAATTCATAACAAATCATACATTCATTTTTAACGGTTCAAAATTTGTGGACATATACTCAACTTATATATGTATAACATATCCAAATATTACTACGATCCAACGGTCGGATTAAAAATTATAACCCCCGCAAAATATCTCAAAAACCCTGATTTTTAATACCTCCATTCCGACAAAAATACTGATAAAAACCTCAACATTAACTCCTTCATTTTAACCACAAAAATATATCCCTCATTTATATCCACATAAAATAAATATTTTCTTATCATATAAATCAATAATTAATTATTCACAAATAATATTACAGAATCACATTTATGACAACCAGGCCGTTCCCAGGAAAGAGGGGGCTTTCCAATAAGGATTTCTCCTTACTAGCGCGCAATTAGATGACCAAACCTCTCCTTAGACAGAACTTTCTAGACATTGCCAATAATGCTATCTAATAATACTATTCAAATAATATGAATTATTGATCTGATAATGGAAAATACTGTGCAGCAACAATTATTGAACAACAATAATATAAAATTTCAACGCAGCAATTATTGAATCAATAAAATAAAATATTGAACAGTAATTACTGTAACAATTATTGAGTAGTGCCTTCTTACGTAAGAATCAATAATTTCAAAAATACTGTGCAATACCGTGTGCTACTGTGCAATAACGCGTATTACTGTATTTTAACCACCGGGTATTTCAACAGTATTAACGATAACAACTACGCCGTTATTTGTAAAAACTCAAATTTGTCGTTTTTCTTCACCCGACAGTTATTCGTTATGGGGCCCACAAATAGCTGCGCCGTCGTACGAATATTCTCCGACAGAAAGAATATTCCACGACCAAACGAATATTCCCCGACAACAATGATTATTTTATAACCACTTGCTTATTTTGAAAAAAAATTCATATTTCACCCATAACTTTAAACTTTTATCAATTTAACTATTTACTGACTAGTAATTATAAGAAAAATTGAATACTTTTATTTCATAAAATTCGGGGTCTTACACTTCTAATGGATTAATTGTTCCACTGCAGTTAAACTTGTTGTCTATTATATTCTATCAGTTTAATACTGTTGAAGGCTAACGATAATTTATTCTGCATTATCTTAGTCATAATATTTCTTACTGGGCTAGTTGAGCTCACCCTTTGCTTTCATTGTTCTCTTCAGGAAATGAGAACATAGCCGGGACTAGTCGTGGAATGGAGTGATGGTCCAAGATGGTGGCTATAGTAGTCCTCACTATTCTATGAAATAGTGTTATAATAAATGTAATGATGACTCCATTTGAGTTTGGATATTGTCTATGAGACAATATTCGAGTTAAAACTCTTAGCTACACTTTTGTCGTACTGTATAATTAAGTTTGCATTTAAATTCTGTAGCATGTATTTGGCGACTCAGAATGGGTGATGTATACCTATTTTGGAGGCGTCACATCTGCGGCTCTGGCTCTTTTTCTTTGGAGCTTCCTAGCTCTTTTGGTCTTTGGCTCTGTGGCTCTGACCTCTAAATATACTCATCAGCCTCTTGTAATCTGATGAGGTGCTGCCAAGGTTATATTGTTAATCTTCTTCTCTTTTTAGGCTTGGAAGCTTTGAACATTTCTCTGATCGTAGCATAGTCCATACTCTACATTCTCTCTTGCTCAGCTCAGTATTCATCTTTGATGATGACTCTCCTTATGTATTGACATTTAGTGTTCATCATCTCCTTTCTTCTTTTGAATGATGTTTCCTTTTATACTTCTCTGAAATATTCGCGTTGAGAAGTATTCGTTGGAGCATTTAATGCATAGATACTTTGACACCTATGATCTTGACTTTCTGAGGTTCTATTGTGACACCCCCAAATCTGGGTACTTGAAACCCATATTTGGTGCTCCACGATACCATTCATTCAAACTACTTAATGTATTAATTAAGAAAAAACATTATATCATAGTTGTCTACTTCCTAGTTACGATAACCTTTAAGTAATTCATTACATGATAAATAATAAATTATCATAGTGCATAACTCCAGTTATTACAAATAACACCTTATAACTTATCCCTTCAGCTTCCCCTTTCCCTTATCCTTGCCAGAACCTTCTGTTCAATCCCGCTTAGCTGAAAACATTTAAGTTTAAAGCAAGAATGAACATTTAATTGCCCAGCAAGTAATATCAGATAATAAACATTAGCTAAAAGAAATAAATGTTTTCTTGGAATTATACTTCTACAACGAGTAAATAGTTATGAAGTAAACTGAAATAATACTGGACAATATATCAATTCATTTTCATTTTCAAAACTATGTACTGACTATAAATGTTGAGCAGATAATAGACCATGAACTTTCATTTTCAATTTTTGAAAAGGCTTACATAGAAATTCATCTGCACACCGTCATGACTTATAAGCACAGAGGGTGATCAGACCATTATGCCCTGTATTGATCAACACTACATGCTAGAACGATATATACATTCATCATAACCGCCTTTGGCGCATAAAACTTTCACAATTACAGGACATTCATACTCAGTCTGGAGTCCAAACCAAAACAATTCAGTTTGACGACAATAATAATCAATTATTTTCAACGATACATTTCAAACTATGTCTAGCCGAGTCAAATAGCTTAGACAACTTTTAATCATGTATACATTTCGAAATTCAATAGTATGTATTAAAACTTGTTCAAATACAACCATTATCCAAGTGATGACACTTGTATAACCAAACTTACCTCATAAAGAACATAATAATTCTTGATCGTATATAGATCAAATGAAAATAGTAATAAGATACTTGTAAAAAATGAACGAATCAAATGAAATCCGACAAAGTAAAGGTACTTGCATATACGAATAACAAAAATATTATGGATATGAATAATCAACAATAATTATTCACGAACATGCTTTGAAATTAATAACTCAAGTTGAGTTAGGAATTTGCATAAACATATACTTACAAAGATCCATTGCATAAAGTAAATGCAAGGGTTAAGATACTTACATAGTTATAGATCTCTTGCATAAAGTAAATGCATAGAGTCGGGATACTTGCCTTGATTGCTGCTTACTGCTATACAATATAGTTTTATCTTTTATAATAAGACGTATCATTAATAAGATCATTCTTTCAATTAGAATAATACATTGTAACTCATAATACTTCTATTTGCAGTCATCATATAGCTTAAACACATTGTCATGTATTCATATCAGTCATTAGAACATATAAGAACAGTTGTTGGCATGATCATGACCATTGATGATAATAATGAATATCCTTGGCCCGTAGTGCATGTATAATTCTGTGATGTGGATTATTTATTGAGTTGTGTTACAGCGATAAAATATTGCTGATGAACTTTTAAATCATAGAAGATAGTAGATATCATGCTCTACTTGACTCTTCTAATGAATTATTTATTCCGCTGTAGTTAAACTTGTTGTCTATTGTATTCTATCAGTTTAATACTGTTGAAGACTAACGATAATTTATTCTGCATTATCTTAGCCATAATATTTCTTACTGGGCTAGTTGAGCTCAACCTTTGCTTTCATTGTTCTCTTCAGGAAATAAGAACATAGCCGGGACTAGTCGGGGAATGGAGTAATGGTCCAAGATGGTGGCTATAGTAGTCCTCACTATTCTATAAAATAGTGTGATAATAAATTTAATGAGGACTCCATTTGAGATTGGATATTGTCTATGAGACAATATTCGTGTTAAAACTCTCAGCTACGCTTTTGTCGTATTGTATAATTAAGTTTGTATTTAAACTCTATACCATGTACTTGGCAACTCAGAATGGGTGATGTATACCTATTTTGGGGGCTTCACAGTTGTTATCAAAGCTTAGGGATATGATCCCTAGATGAGATGTGAGACTAGAACTAGGAGGGGAGAGACGGATAAATCCTTCGCTAGTATGACCTACCTAAGCTTAATTGTTATTTAATTGGTCGGTCAAAATATAGGGATAATATGTGGCATGCCAATTAACCCTTATTTTGTGGCAGTGTTTGAAATGACATCTAAAAATATTTAGATAACCAATGAGCACATGAGACTGTTGAGTCACCAACGATCAATAACCAGGATAATGTGCATCAGGACGGCAATAATCCTCAGGTAAACAACAACACTGACCAAATGATGAACGACAAGATGTTTAGGAGCTTTCTGCATTCCATGCAACATCAGGCGAGGGAGACTCCTGTTCAAAATGCAGGTGAAAACACTGGCAACTCACGGCTGGTCACCG
The DNA here is from genome assembly GCA_016801055.1 of Panax notoginseng. Classification (NCBI taxonomy): domain Eukaryota; kingdom Viridiplantae; phylum Streptophyta; class Magnoliopsida; order Apiales; family Araliaceae; genus Panax; species Panax notoginseng. The sequence continues at coordinate 55,448,830 of CM029019.1, read as the reverse complement.
CTAAGCAATTCAAGGAGCTGGGACCACCGGAGTTTTTGGGAAAGCCAGAACCACTTAAGATAGAGACGTGGATTAAGCAGATCACCAAGATATTTGATGTCTTGGGATGCTCCAAGGAGAAAAAGGTTCGCTTTGCCACCTTCATGTTGAGAGGAGAGGCAGATTACTGGTGGTATTCTGTAAAATGTACTCAGCCTGCCGCACTGAAGATGTCTTGGGAGAAGTTCTAAGAACTGTTCAACGGCAAGTACTTTCTCAAAAGTATTCGTCACATGAAATAGGTAGAATTCATCAAGCTGGAGCAAAATAATATGAATGTGTCACAATATATGGCTAAGTTTGCGGAGTTATCCCGGTTTGCATCCCATTTGGTTGATAATAAGGAGAGAATGATGTGAATGTTTCTGCGAGGTTTGAAACCCGAAATACGTCAATACCTCATTTCTCACAAACTTTACTTGTATTAAGATGTTCTGAATAGGGCTCAGTTATTGGACCGCGATAACGAGTCAATCCAACCAAGAGAGAGCAGCCGGCAAAACGATAATACCAGTGGTAGCAACCATCGAAGCGGTGATAACAAACGTGGAGGAAATCAACATGTCAGAAATGGTAACCACTTCGGTGGTATCCGTGGCCAAGATAATAGAAGAAATGAGTCAAGTGGAAATTTCAAGAAGAGAAGGTTCAACAATAATGGAAAGATAGCAGCACCAGCACCCATTTTTAAGGAAGGAGAATGACCACCGATTGTATGCTACAAATGCAGACAGGAAGGACACATCAGTCCAAACTGTACGTAGCAACCCAGAGTGTGTTACAATTACGGAAAGGAAGGTCATTTAGCTCGATTTTATCATGCCGTGAAGTCAAGTCCAATTGGGATGGTGGCACCAAAGGCTGTCCCAGATAAGTCAAAATTGGTAGTTCAAGGGAGAGCGTTTGTTGCGACCTCCCAAAAAGCGAGGAACCCGAATGAAGTTATCACGGGTAAGCTAATCATAAACTCTTGCAAAGTGTATACCTTATTTGATACCGGTTCTACCCATTCTTTTATTTCACCTACGTGTGCTCAACGTTTAAATTTGACTCCAGAGAAATTAGACTTTGACTTATCTGTTGAAACTTCGTTGGGACAAACCTTCATTACATCCACTGTTTATAAATCTTATTTGATTCAAATCGGAACCCTCACGTTGCCTATTGATCTTGTCTCTTTGAAAATACTTGCATTTAATGTGATTTTAGGGATTGATTGGTTAACTACTCATCATGCTAAAATTGATTATTTTCGTAAGGTTATTAGCTTTCATATCCCTAACCAACCTATTATGAGAATTCAAGTGAAATTTAAATAGACACACTTAGAAGGGGGGGGATTGAATAAGTGTTTGAACAAGTATGGTCGATTTTTATTTTACTTCAAAACTTTTACTTATTTTAGCTTGCTGAAATACTTAATTCGGTTTCCTTAATTACAAAAACTTGTTTAAATACTTTAGAATTTAGTATGCTGAAATAATCAAATATATATCTTAAGTTTCAGAAAATCTTGTTTATATATTAACTTATTATATTAACCTTAATCCTTGTTATAAATAAAATTAAGCACAAACAATTACATGAACACCAATAATTTTTTCGTGGTTCAACTACAACCCTCTATAATAGTAGCCTAATCTATGTCCAATACCAACTAGTATTGGAGACTCACTTTATTTATTTCTTTATAAATTAACACCGATTACAAAACAGATTCTTACAACAATTGATAACAATTAATTTATCTTGAGCACTCTTGCTCCTTGTGCACCTATACACTCCTTAAGCATCTTTGCTTCCTTGAACCTGTTTGTAAACCTTTTCTCTAATCCACCAGGATTAACACCTTTAGACTACACCTAGTCTAAACAGAAAATTAAATACAAATATAGAGGTCTATGATCAATGCAAGAATAATCAATTTAACAATTAAAGGCTCAACTAAATGGAATGATCAATTAGTATAGAAAGATAATCAACCAAATCTTACCAATTACCAGCTAAAAAGATATCAGAAATATAGTTGCTCAGCTGATCAAAAGTGCACCAATTAAATCAAGTTGCTCGATAATATCAGTAATTAATGCAAAGAGTATTTCGTGAGTTGTAACGCCCGATAAAAATCAGATTTACGTGAATTAAATTTTTATTTGATTATTTGAATTAAATGAATTTAATTATTTATTTATGTGAGTAAGCTAATTGAAGGTCGTTCTATGACCTATAATGTGCGGATGTGGTTAGGATTCTGGCTATGTGTTAGGATTAATTGTCTTAAAATTTCAAGATGAAAATGGAAGATTCCTGAGAAGTTTCCGTAAAAATACTATTCATCCATTTCTGCTCGGAGATTAAGTTTGAATTTCTGAGAAACGCGTAGTGATAGAATACTAAGATGTAATGGAATTGTAACATTCCATATTTTTTAAATGTAAGTTATAAATATTTATTGGTTTATATAAATATTTATAACTTATGTTATTGTTGAATAAATAATTGTTCAATTTGAGTGATGTGGTTTATTTAATTATTTGTTGAATAAATAATTAAATATTAAATATTAAATATTTATTGGCAATATTAAATATTTATTGAATTATATGGCAATTTGAGTTGATGTGATTTAATTAATTATTTGTTGAGTAAATAATTAAGGAGCTAACTAAATTAATTATTATGAGATTTTATAATAATGGAGTTTAATTTAATAAGCTAGAGAGCTTATAATGATTTTAAATAAATAATAATATTTAAATGAGAAATTGTAGTTTGAAATATTAGTTGATTAAATGAAATTATAATTGTAAAAAGAATTATAATTGTTTATGTGTTAAAGTAATTTAATAGATTAATGTTTAATTGATTTATTAATTTAATAAAGGTGTGACTAATAACCTTGCTATAAAGGAGTTATTAAAATAAATAAAAAAATAGTTTAATTTAGTTTTGTCAAACAAGGTATAAGGATTAATCAATTTGTTTTAATTCAGTTTACCAAACAAGATGTAAGGATTAATGTGTTATTTTTATTATGCTAGCCAAACAAGCCTTAAGGCTTTTGATTTTTAAAACTTATGTAACTGACATAACTTATGTCAGTACTTATATTATATAATTATTATAATTATATCTTATATGCGTTATAATATTTTACGTAAGATTATAGGAGAGAGAAAGGAGAGAAAAAGAGAAAAACTCAGAGGAAGAAGAAGAAGAAAAGAAGAAAACTAAGAGAAAAATTGAGAGAATTAAGAGAATTTTACAGGTTTTGGAGAAAAGATTTGGAGAAAAAGGGATAGTGTCATCATCTTTCATAATCCAAGGTAGGAGCTCTAGTTCTTTCTTTAAAAATTTAGTTTTCTTCTTCCCAAAAAGTCTCTGTGAAAATTTTATAAAAGATAAATTGTTGTTATGTATATGGTTTGGCATGATTATTGATTATATGGTTGTTCTATGAACTTATATATGATTATAGAGAAATTAGTTCATGCATATATGTGTTTTGTGGAAGAAAATATATTACAGAGTGTTCATATGACAATATGTATGAATATGGCTATTTTAAAATAGAAATTAAGGTTTTAATTGTTGTTAAATGGATAAATTGATTGTTAGAATTGATAGAGTATGTAAAAACATAATTATGATGCTTTGAAATTTCTGTTTTGGTTGAATAACAAAATCACAGTGTTGATTTTTATGAAAAATATCAAAAATGGAGTTTTTGGGTTTTAAAATATGTTATTATAGTATTTAATTTTCTAAAATTATGGTTTAAGTTGTGTTAATTTAGTATTTGTATGCTCGGTGAAGTTTATGTGTAATTTGTATTAGTTATTCATGTCAATTAGTGTTGGAATTGAAGTTATAGACAGAAAATTTAGTTATTCGTGGTTGGTTTCGGTAAGTTTCGGCGCCCCAACGTCAAAATTCACGCTCCAGCGCCAAATCTCGCGCCCTGGCGCCAAGGTTCGCGCCCCAGCGTCAAAAATGGGCCGTAGCTCGCGCTCAGCGCTGAAGCTCGAGCCCCAGCGCTGATGCTCGCACCCCAGTGCCGTAGCTCACGCCCCAGCGCCGTAGCTCGCGCCCCAGCGCCACTGTTCCGCGCCCCGGCGCCGGAAAAGTGACCTAGTTGGGCAGTTTTGGCCTCCTGTAGTAAAACGGCCATAACGTTTTCATAAGAACTCCGATTTAGGTAATTCAAGATGATTCGGAAAGAGGACGAGTAGACCTACAACTTTCATTCTTTAAGGTTTTTAATTTGAGGTCTGTAACAGTAGTCAAAATGACCATCTTTAGGACTGTAGTGTATTTGGAGCCAATCGGAGGGCGTCGGGATGCACGAATGCAAGTGCAACCCTTTGGGTATTAGTATAACTTAATGATAACATGTTGGACATGTATTAGGATGTTGTATCAAGTTGTGAATGTACATGTGGTGCAATGGCATGATCATTTAGGTAGTTGTAATAAAGCTAAAAAGTAATGTTCATGAAAGATGTGCTGTTGTTTAAACTTAAACTTAGTCAGTAGCTATACTAAGAGTAATAAAGGAATTCATAAAGGTAATGTTAGTGTAACTAATGTGTATTGTCAATGCATATGGTATGTGTAGGACTTGGGGTGAACGTGAATAGTAATTGTTTAACCTACACGCGAGGCAAGTTCCCTAACCCTTTCTACTTTATTATTCAGCAAGGTTACTTTTCACTGTTATATTATACTTATGCAAGTTCTCTAACTCAAAACTTCATTGTGCAAGTTTAAATTCGTTAAACACATTATCGCTTTAATTCCAGTTCAATTGTATAAATTGCTAACTTTACACTTTCGTAGAGTTAGATTGTTTATTGTTGATTAAGCTCGTGTATCTATTGGTTTATGAGGATGCATGTTATGATTATTCCATGATTATGCTATTAAATTATTCCTAAAGCATGATGTTAGTTTATAAATATCAATTCAACTATGATTATTCCATAGTATACAGTTATGTTGTTTGTAATAAACTAACCCTTAGTTGATTACCGTTGAATTCTAAATTACCCCGTGATGTATCCAAACCAAACTCACTTTGGTACGGACTTGTATTCTAAATACTGAGAAGAACAACTCTTTTATAAGAGGTTACGCTTAGCGTTGAAATGATTGTGCACAATACATTGTACGAAGGGTTGATCCCCCTAAGTACGTGAAGTCCTTATAGTCTTATGACTGTTAAAGTTTAAGATGAAAAATTACTTATAACTGTGGACATGATTCGTGGTCATTAGACCCTCAGTAATTGATTAAAGTTTTTAGAAAGTAATAGAATCTATTGTTCAGTTCTATTAAACCTAATGTTGGTACATGATGTAAAGTTAACTGATTTATTTATTATTATTTCAAGTGGGCCTTGTTTGCTCACTCTTGCCTGCAAAATTTCTTACAGCTAAAGTTGAAACTGGTGATATACCTAGCACCAGTAAAGGGAAAGGAAAGATTAAGCAATGCTGAAGACCTATAATAGTTAGACAGTTTATTTTTAGACTTTGTTTAAAGATTTTAAAGAAGTTTATATTAATTTAATTTCCGCATGAATGAATGTTTGTAAAGGTTAGATAACCTGGGAGATTTTTATTTAAGTTTAATCCTGTATGGGTAGGTTTTATTTATTCAATTTTATCAATTGGGTAGTTAGTAATGAATGTTTTGATTACGTGAACACCAAATCTTGAGGAAATGAAGTACCAGGATTTGGGGGTGTCACAGGTTGGTATCAGAGCCTTAGGTTATGAACCTTAGGTGGGGGAAAAAGCCTTAGGAAGTAACCTTTTGAAAAGATAGTGGAGTTAACTCTTATCGAGTTTCAAGGAAGAAGTAATAAAACACTTATGTGCTTATGTGTTTATGTTTATGTGCTCGCGAGTGTCGAGTAGAATGATTAATAACTAAAACTTTAAAATTTTGTTATCAGGATGACTAATGTCGGAGAATCTAGTCAGACTAGGGAGGAGGGACCTCAAATGCCTATAGAGGAGGAACCTCGCGATGTTCAGGTAGTTTGGGAACAACTACTGCCACGGGAGTCAGCCCCGTTGGTCACAGTAGTTGAAGATGAGGATGATGATGTGGAGACGGATGAGGAGGAAAGGATTCCGCTCAACTCGATTCCTGGACGTGTATACGATGAGGTGCATGACCGTAACGTGGAACATCAGGATATAGTTGAGGAGTTACGGGAGATAGTAGCTGAACAACAGGCTGCAATGGCACAAAAAGACGGCGTGATCCAGGATCGTGAGGAACGACTGACAAATGCCAAGGAAAAACTAACACAGACTGAAGGGGAGAAGGAACAGTTGATCGAGATGGTTGCTGAACTGAAGGGCAGGCTGAGAGAAGAAGCGGCTAAGAGGATAAGAGCTGAAGATGCATACGAGGAAGCTTATCAACGAACTGGAAGAGCAGTAAGGGACGCACAAGCAAAAAGGAAGAAGATGGAAGAAATGGACAAAGTATTCGACACCGCAATTAATCGAGCTCAAGATCGAGTTATGGGATATCCGATTCAGTTCGAGACGCTGCCATCATTTGTGTTAGATCAAAGAACGATGTTTCGAGTCATGGAGGAAGAACGTGATAGGGCTAAGAAGTATCTTAATAGATCATCGTAGAAAGTGTGCCTGTAATGCACGTAATATGTATTAAATAATGTGTAAATCCCTAGTGTTAAGTAACCATGGGATATGATAATAATGGCGTTGTCCTGAAACTTTTGTAGTTCAGGAAAGTAATGTAGATAGCAGAGATGCTATTGTGTTATGTTTTCAAAAAAAGTTTATGAATAAATAAAAGTTATTATTTTATTCAAAGTGTTATGTGCTATGTGATTATTTCTTTGTTGAGGCAAATTAATTAGAAATACTTAAAGAAGTTGAGTAATGGTCTAATAGATGTTTTCTTTAACAGAAAATGCCTCCCAGATGTCAACCAACACGACAGAGAACCACCGAAGAAGCTAACGACAATGTTGATGCGAATCCCGTTCAACAACTAGTGGCACTATTGACAGGAGCGTTGCAGAATCAACCTCAAAACCAAGGCTCAACGTTTAAGGATTTCAAGGCGGTTGGACCACCTGAATTCTGTGGGTCCATGAATCCAGTCGAAGCACAAACCTGAATTATGGAAATAGAGAAGGTGTTCGATGTCGCTAGGGTAGGGGATGAGCAGAAGACTACTTTCGCAACTTTCATGTTGAAAGCAGAAGCTAGTTATTGGTGGCAGGCCAATAAAACTCGTGAAGGGCCAGGAGTGATGACCTGAGATAGGTTTAAGGAACTGTTCTTCGAGACCTATTTCCCAGAGAGTTCAAAGAGTCAGCTGGAAGTACAGTTTCTAGAGCTGAAGCAAGGGACGATGACGGTATCCGAGTATGCCGCAAAATTCAACGAGTTGGCGAGGTTTGCGCCATATCAGGTTAGCACAGACGAACGCAAAGCGAAGAGGTTTGAACAGGGACTGAAGCCCTGGCTGTACAGTAGGGTTTCCCTGTTCCAGTTGAAGACATTTGCAGCAGTAATGGAGAAAGCAATACTCGCTGAAGGTGGAGGAGAGGCGGTGACCAAATTCAACCAGGAACAAAAGAAGAAGAAGAATGAGAATGAAATGAAGAATGGAGGTGGCAGCAGTGGAAATAACAACAGCAACAACAACAGCTTGAAGAGGAAGTGGAATGGGAACGGGGGAGCTGGAAACCATCAGGGTAACCAGCAAAACAAAAAGTTTGAAGCATGTGCGACATGCGGGAAATTTCATAAGGGTGTGTGCTTGATGGGGAAACGAGTTTGCTACAATTGTGGCCAGGAGGGTCACATCGCCCCAAATTGCACTCAACCAAAGAAGAAGGCGTGCTTCACGTGCGGATCCAAGGATCATTTTGTTCGTGAATGCCCTAAGAAGAAGGAGGGAGGGACAACCAGAAACAATGGAGGAGGTAACAATGGAGGTACGTGGGCTATTACAGGACCTGCAGCATCAAACAAACCCACAGCCAGAACCTTCAACATGACTGTGCAAGATGCTGTGCAATCAAAAGATGTGGTGTCAGGTATTATCCCAATCAATGATATTAATGCATATGTATTATTTGATTCGGGTGCTACTTGCTCGTTTATATCTGATGAATTTGCTAAGAGGTTAGAATTGCCTAGAGAAGAACTGAATTTTCCTTTGAACATAGAAATTGTGAATAAGGAAATAATCCCTGTTAGGTTCGTTTACAAGAACTGTAGGGTGAACATTAAGGGGAATATCTTGTTAGTAGATTTGATTCCGATTAGACTCGGGGAATTTGATGTAATTTTGGGAATGGATTGGTTGTTCAATTATGGAGCAGTAATTGACTGCCAAAAGAAGTGTGTAAACCTTATGACTCCGTCAAAGGTAGTATTTTATGGTAGCAAGTCGCCAAGACAAATGAAATGTCTGATGACTATGCAGGCCAAGAAGTTGTTGAGTCAAGGTTGTGTGGGCTATTTAGCTTACATAGTCGATACTCAGAAGAAAGGTGTGAAATTAGAAGAAATACCGGTAGTGAGAGAATTTGAAGACGTGTTTCCAGAAGATTTGCCAGGACTTCCGCCGGACAGAGAAATTGAATTCGTGATCGACTTAGTGCCGGGAACAGCACCGATATCAAAGGCTCCGTACAGAATGGTTCCGGTAGAAATGAAGGAACTGATGGTACAGTTGCAAAAACTGCTAGACAAGAAGTATATTCAACCAAGTGTATCGCCGTGGGGAGCGCCAGTTTTATTCGTGAAGAAGAAGGACGGGTCAATGCGTCTTTGCATTGATTACAGGGAGTTAAACAAAGTCACTATTAAATACAAATACCCGTTGCCAAGAATAGATGACTTGTTTGACCAGTTGAAGGGTGCTAAATACTTTTCGAAAATGGATTTGAGAAGTGGGTATCACCAGTTGAAAGTGAGGAAGGAGGATATACCACGAACGACATTCAGAACTCGGTATGGACATTACGAGTTTCTGGTGATGTCTTTTGGTTTAACAAATGCCCCTGCCGCGTTCATGGATTTGATGAACAGGGTATTTAAACCATTTTTAGACAAGTTCGTAGTGGTGTTTATCGACGACATTCTGGTGTATTCCAAAACTCAAGAAGAACACGTGGAACATTTACGTCTGACATTGGAGACACTAAGAAAGAAAAAGTTGTACGCGAAATTCACTAAGTGTGAATTTTGGCTCGACCGTGTACAATTTTTGGGTCATGTGATTGACAAAGATGGGATTTCAGTAGATCCATCGAAAGTGGAAGCTGTAATCAATTGGGAACAACCAAGAACACCTTCGGAGGTGAGGAGTTTCTTGGGGCTGGCCGGTTATTATAGAAGATTTATACAAGATTTTTCTAAGATAGCCACTCCGTTAACAAACTTGACACGAAAAGCTGTGAAATTCGTGTGGACGGAGAAATGTGAAGAGAGCTTCCAAGATTTGAAGAAGAAGTTAAGTATGGCACCTGTGTTAACCCTGCCAGATAATACATGAAATTTTGTGGTATATAGTGATGCCTCACACAAAGGGTTAGGTTGTGTTCTTATGCAGAATGGCAAAGTTATTGCGTATGCATCAAGACAATTGAAAGATTATGAGAAAGGGTATCCGACTCATGATTTGGAATTGGCTGCAGTTGTGTTTGCTCTGAAGATATGGAGACACTATCTTTATGGAGAGAAATGTGAGATCTACACAGACCACAAAAGTCTGAAGTATATTTTCACTCAGAAAGATTTGAACCTGCGTCAGAGAAGGTGGATGGAACTGATAAAAGATTACGATTGTGAGATCTTTTATCATCCGGGCAAAGCGAATGTGGTAGCTGATGCTTTAAGCAGGAAAGGTAGGGAGAAGTTGATGCTGATTACAACTCAGGAGGAGCTCATTTAAGCAATGATAAAACTGGAGTTGGAGATCAAATTTCCAAAGGAATCTGACGAACAATTATTTCAGATAGAAGCTGGTCCAACTTTAATGGACAAAGTGAAGAGTGCCCAACTACAAGACGAAGAGTGTGTGAAAATCAAAGAGAATTTGATTGAAGGCGGTGATGTAAAATACAAGATCGACACCGAAGGGTTACTACGGTTTGAGGGAAGGATCTGGGTTCCAGCAGCACCAGAACTGAAAGAAGAAATTTTGATCGAAGCTCATAGCTCAAAATATTCAATTCATCCAGGGAGCACGAAAATGTATCAAGATTTGCGCCGACATTTTTGGTGGCCAAATATGAAAAGCGACGTCGCAGAATGTGTAGCGAAGTGCTTAACATGTCAGAGAGTAAAAGCCGAACATCAAAGACCCAGCGGATTGCTTCAACCGTTGGAAATACCGGAATGGAAATGGGAGCATATCACGATGGATTTTATGGTGGGTCTTCCAACTACTCAGAAAGGATACGATGCGATTTGGGTAATAGTAGACAGACTGACAAAATCAGCACACTTTTTGCCAATAAAGATTAGATTCAATCTTGATCAGCTGGCAAAACTATATATTAAAGAGATCGTTGCAAGACATGGAGTTCCAGTGTCAATTGTGTCAGACAGAGATCCGAGGTTCACATCAAACTTCTGGAAGAGACTACAAGAATGTATGGGAACACAGTTGCGAATGAGTACGGCATATCATCCGCAAACAGATGGCCAAAGCGAACGAACGATCCAGACATTAGAAGATATGTTGAGAGCATGCGTCATGGATTTCAAAGGAAGCTGGGAAGAGCAATTACCGTTGGTGGAATTTGCCTACAATAATAGTTATCACGCAAGCGTCGGCATGCCGCCTTACAAAGCGTTATACGGCAGAAAGTGCAGAACTCCACTGTACTGGGATGAAGTTGGTGAACGTCAATTGTTAGGACCAGAATTAGTGCAACAAACTGCTGAGGTTATCAAACTCATCAGGATAAGATTGGTAGCAGCTCAAGACCGACAGAAGAAGTATGCTGACCAACACAGGCAAGATCGTGCATTTGACGTAGGAAGCTATGTATTCCTAAAAGTTTCTCCTTGGAAGGGGAAAATTCGTTTCGGTAAGAAGGGAAAACTAAGCCCGAGGTTTATTGGACCCTTTGAAGTACTGCGAAAAGTTGGAGAGGTAGCTTATGAGGTAGCTCTACCTCCAGAGTTGGAAAATATTCATAATGTTTTTCACATTTCGGTGTTACGACCATATAAACCCGATTACAAGCACGTAATCGAGTACGAACCGTTGCAGTTCGAGAAAGATTTGTCTTATGAAGAGGTTCCTATCCAGATAGTCGACAGGAAAGAACAAGTGCTCAGGAATAAAGTGATACCTTCTGTGAAGGTGATATGGAGGAACCACAACGCTGAAGAAGCAACGTGGGAACTCGAAGAGAAAATGTTGAAAGAATACCCTGAGTTATTTGTTTAATCTGTGTCTTCGATTCTGAGGACAGAATCTTTGTAAGTAGGGAAGAACGTAGCGAATGTGTTGTTTGAGTTGTGATTCTGAGGACAGAATCCTTTTAAGAGGGGAATGATGTAACATTCCATATTTTTTAAATGTAAGTTATAAATATTTATTGGTTTATATAAATATTTATAACTTATGTTATTGTTGAATAAATAATTGTTCAATTTGAGTGATGTGGTTTATTTAATTATTTGTTGAATAAATAATTAAATATTAAATATTAAATATTTATTGGCAATATTAAATATTTATTGAATTATATGGCAATTTGAGTTGATGTGATTTAATTAATTATTTGTTGAGTAAATAATTAAGGAGCTAACTAAATTAATTATTATGAGATTTTATAATAATGGAGTTTAATTTAATAAGCTAGAGAGCTTATAATGATTTTAAATAAATAATAATATTTAAATGAGAAATTGTAGTTTGAAATATTAGTTGATTAAATGAAATTATAATTGTAAAAAGAATTATAATTGTGTATGTGTTAAAGTAATTTAATAGATTAATGTTTAATTGATTTATTAATTTAATAAAGGTGTAACTAATAACCTTGCTATAAAGGAGTTATTAAAATAAATAAAAAAATAGTTTAATTTAGTTTTGTCAAACAAGGTATAAGGATTAATCAATTTGTTTTAATTCAGTTTACCAAACAAGGTGTAAGGATTAATGGGTTATTTTTATTATGCTAGCCAAACAAGCCTTAAGGCTTTTGATTTTTAAAACTTATGTAACTGACATAACTTATGTCAGTACTTATATTATATAATTATTATAATTATATCTTATATGCTTTATAATATTTTATGTAAGATTAGAGGAGAGAGAAAGGAGAGAAAAAGAAAAAAACTCAGAGGAAGAAGAAGAAGAAAAGAAGAAAACTAAGAGAAAAATTGAGAGAATTAAGAGAATTTTACAGGTTTTGGAGAAAAGATTTGGAGAAAAAGGGATAGTGTCATTATCTTTTATAATCCAAGGTATGAGCTCTAGTTCTTTCTTTAAAAATTTAGTTTTCTTCTTCCCAAAAAGTCTCTGTGAAAATTTTATAAAAGATAAATTGTTGTTATGTATATGGTTTGGCATGATTATTGATTATATGGTTGTTCTATGAACTTATATATGATTATAGAGAAATTAGTTCATGCATATATGTGTTTTGTGGAAGAAAATATATTACAGAGTGTTCATATGACAATATGTATGAATATGGCTATTTTAAAATAGAAATTAAGGTTTTAATTGTTGTTAAATGGATAAATTGATTGTTAGAATTGATAGAGTATGTAAAAACATAATTATGATGCTTTGAAATTTCTGTTTTGGTTGAATAACAAAATCACAGTGCTGATTTTTATGAAAAATATCAAAAATAGAGTTTTTGGGTTTTAAAATATGTTATTCTAGTATTTAATTTTCTAAAATTATGGTTTAAGTGTTAATTTAGTATTTGTATGCTCGGTGAAGTTTATGTGTAATTTGTATTAGTTATTCATGTCAATTAGTGTTGGAATTGAAGTTATAGACAGAAAATTTAGTTGTTCGTGGTTGGTTTCTGTGAGTTTCGGCGCCCCAGCGTCAAAATTCACGCCCCAGCGCCAAATCTCGCGCCTGGCGCCAAGGTTCGCGCCCTAGCGTCAAAAATGGGTCGTAGCTCGCGCCCAGCGCTGAAGCTCGCGCCTCAGCGCTGATGCTCGTGCCCCAGCACCGTAGCTCGCGCCCCAACGCCACTGTTCCGCGCCCCGGCGCCGGAGAAGTGACCTAGTTGGGCAGTTTTGGCCTCCTGTAGTAAAACGGCCATAACGTTTTCATACGAACTCCGATTTAGGTAATTCAAGATGATTCGGAAAGAGGACGAGTAGACCTACAACTTTCATTCTTTAAGTTTGTTAATTTGAGGTCTATAACAGTAGTCAAAATGACCATCTTTAGGACTGTAGTGTATTTAGAGCCAATCGGAGGGCGTCGGGATGCACGAATGCAAGTGCAACCCTTTGGGTATTAGTGTAACTTAATGATAACATGTTGGACATGTATTAGGATGTTGTATCAAGTTGTGAATGTACATGTGGTGCAATGGCATGATCATTTAGGTAGTTGTAATAAAGCTAAAAAGTAATGTTCATGAAAGATGTGCTGTTGTTTAAACTTAAACTTAGTTAGTAGCTATACTAAGAGTAATAAAGGAATTCATAAAGGTAATATTAGTGTAACTAATGTGTATTTTCAATGCATATGGTATGTGTAGGACTTGGGGTGAACGTGAATAGTAATTGTTTAACCTACACGCGAGGCAAGTTCCCTAACCCTTTCTACTTTATTATTCAGCAAGGTTACTTTTCACTGTTATGTTATACTTATGCAAGTTCTCTAACTCAAAACTTCATTGTGCAAGTTTGAATTCGTTAAACACATTATCGCTTTAATTCCAGTTCAATTGTACAAATTGCTAACTTTACACTTTCGTAGAGTTAGATTGTTTATTGTTGATTAAGCTCGTGTATCTATTGGTTTATGAGGATGCATGTTATGATTATTCCATGATTATGCTATTAAATTATTCCTAAAGCATGATGTTAGTTTATAAATATTAATTCAACTATGATTATTCCATAGTATACAGTTATGTTGTTTGTAATCAACTAACCCTTAGTTGATTACCGTTGAATTCTAAATTACCCCGTGATGTATCCAAACCAAACTCACTTTGGTACGGACTTGTATTCTAAATACTGAGAAGAACAACTCTTTTATAAGAGGTTACGCTTAGCGTTGAAATGATTGTGCACAATACATTGTACGAAGGGTTGATCCCCCTAAGTACGTGAAGTCCTTATAGTCTTATGACTGTTAAAGTTTAAGATGAAAAATTACTTATAACTGTGGACATGATTCGTGGTCATTAGACCCTCAGTAATTGATTAAAGTTTTTAGAAAGTAATAGAATCTATTGTTCAGTTCTATTAAACCTAATGTTGGTACATGATGTAAAGTTAACTGATTTATTTATTATTATTTCAAGTGGGCCTTGTTTGCTCACTCTTGCCTGTAAAATTTCTTACAGCTAAAGTTAAAACTGGTGATATACCTAGCACCAGTAAAGGGAAAGGAAAGATTAAGCAATGCTGAAGACCTGTAATAGTTAGACAGTTTATTTTTAGACTTTGTTTAAAGATTGTAAAGAAGTTTATATTAATTTAATTTCCGCATGAATGAATGTTTGTAAAGGTTAGATAACCTGGGAGATTTTTATTTAAGTTTAATCCTGTATGGGCATGTTTTATTTATTCAATTTTATCAATTGGGTAGTTAGTAATGAATGTTTTGATTACGTGAACACCAAATCTTGAGGAAATGAAGTACCAGGATTTGGGGGTGTCACTGGAATATTCAATAATATTTCAATTATGGCAAACATAGTTTTCACCTGTGGACTTAAATCCTAAGGGTTAGGAAAAGTGAGTTCCGAGAATTTAATGGCTACGTATAATGATTAAGGTTATTATACGTGAGGAATACGAGTATGATACTAGTTATTATATGAGTATAGTACAAAGATTATTACGACGTATAATACGAATATCGTACGAATAGTATACGAAGAGAATACGAAAATTGTACGAGTAAAATACGATTAGTTCTTAATAGACTTTAGTAAGTGGACTTTTTCATTTCCAATTGGACTTGGATTATATCAAGCCCAATAAGATATTATGTCAAGCCCAAAGTTATGTTAAGACAAGCCCAAGATAGGCCCAATAAGAATTAATGTTAAGGCCCAAACCAAGAAAATAAATCGCGGATCGAACCGATGAGTCACCGGATGATTAAAACCCATGGGACAACCCATGGGTGACCCAAGAAGCTAGGCGGGCCAGCCACTTGGTGGCCAAGTAAAGTGAAATTACTTGGTGACTACACCAATGAATAGTATGGAGGTGAATAGTAAAGAGGTTGGCATTTTGACCATTTTAGCCTCCATTGGATTTTCCTGTATAAGAGAAGCTAGGGTGGTTTATTATTTGTTTTCACCAACTCTAGAAATATATTGAGAGAGGGAAAAGAGCTTTAACAAGTAATCAAGAGGAGTTAAGAGCAAAGTATACAAGCTTCATCAAGAACGCGAAGAACGTTAAGGTAATACTGTGTAAACCCTAGTTTTCAATCCTTTTCTATTTCTTTTTCATAGAAAAGTATGAATTGGTGGAGTGTGTCTCTTTCAGAGTAATAAGGATGGCTAATAGTGGATTAAATCATTATAAGTCATGTATGATTAGAAATCATAAGCGTTTAAGAAATTATACGCGAAGAAAGCCGATAAGCGTTTATTTGGTTGTTGATGGACAAATTGAAAACCATCATAGATTATGTGCATCTTGTTTGGTTAAGATATAGATGATAAAACAATGGAGTTGTTCCATTTGATTTGGCGTAGAAAACTCGAGTAACGAAATTATGGCAAAATTTACGAGATTAGGAGTTAAACGTCGAAATCGTAGAATTTTCGAATTTGTAGTCAAAAGTTGCCGTGTAACTCAGAAACCTTGGTTTTCGATGGAATATTATAGAAAAACGTATTTGAGAGTCATAGACTCAAGAATCGTCAAATTTTGACTTAAAACGAAGAAAACGAGCTATGAACGCTCATGAACGTTAAACGAACGCGTAATGGGACGTTGAATAGTGAATTCATCATTAACATATTTAAAAATTACTTTTGTCTGGATGAAATCGAAGTATATGAGATATGTAAGATAATGGTTTTTGAACGAGCCAATTCCGACTTATAACGACCAAGTTACGAGTCCGGAAAGAATTAAATTAGAAAATTTAGAAATTTTCTTAAGGGCTAAGGGTCGGCGCCGCAGTGCCGCCCAAGCACGTATCACCCACACTGCAGTGCCGGGTTGAGGGAGTGGCCACTGCAGAGTCGCGTCGCAGCGCCCGTCATAAGCATGAGTCTTGCGTCGCAGAGCCGAGATAATGGATCGAGTACTGTGAAGTGGCGCCGCAGTGCCAATGTTATACTTGAGGTTGGCGCCGCAGCGCCGGTAATGGAGAGTTATTGACCAAGTTGATTGTGGACCCAATGGTTTGCAAGATAAATATGGGACAGATATATCCTTAATATACATAGTAAGACCATTACTATATCACGTATATAGTGATGACTTTAGGAATTTAATGTTATTTAATGGGTAATTGAACGAAGCACGTAAAGTGTAAGAAGTTAAACCGTAATCAATTACGATGATACTTAACCAATGGTTAGTGAGTGTTGGTTTAGTGACGTAAGAACGTTAATAAGCCGCAAGGAAGGATAATTAACTCGAAACGAGTTGTACTAATGAAATAAATTCAGTTAAGTTATAGAAGAGAAAGAAGTTGGTAAAAATAATGTGATTAAATTATTTGGTAGCTAGTTTCAGTGAGCTATGTGAATATATCATGTAGAGAATGTAAAAACCAAGAATTGTTGAATATTAATTTGAAGATGCTTGAAGGCAAGTTTTCTTCACGCTTGTCTAAGCTTCGTGTTAGCCAAGTTTTCTGTGATTCATGATATGAGATGCATGAATGGTTTTACGAAAGGGTCGATGCCAGTTTTAATTCGGCTAGACTAATTCTGAAGAGTTGATTGATTTATTTACAAGTCTTTCAATATAGAATTGATAACGCTATCTTACGCCAATTGTTTGGTACGGATTCAAGGTAAGCCTGAATGTGATTAAACAAATGTATTTTATATCGATTATTCGATGGGCACGCGAGGTTACCAAAACTTAAATGTAAATACGTTTAACGGATGAGTGTTGATCAACATAGAGTACTATAGGCTGATCATCTAGATGTGCTCGTAAGATATATCGGACTTACGGACTTAGTGCCAGGTTGTCCTTTTTAAGAATGGAAATCAAAGAGAATGTTCATGGTCTTATGACCTACTCAAAATTTCTAAGTCACTATATGTACTTCAGAATTATTTTATGAGATGAGAAGTGCTATTCAATGTTTCATAGTACTTCATAATTACTTGTTCAGTTATTGAAGAATAATCATATGATTCTTGACGTGGTATTTATATTATACATTGTTAGACTTGCTGAGCTAGTTATGCTTACTCCTTGCTTGAATTATATGATTGCAGCTAAGGCCGAACAAACTGAGGTTTCTAGTAAAGATAAAGGCAAAGCGAAGATGAATAATTAGTTTATCCTGTAATAGACTAGTATGGTTGTATGAATTATATTATGGTAAGCAAAGAATGTATTGGTTAATAAAACCTAGGAAAGGATTTATTATAAATATAATAAGAATGTAGTTGATACATTCATTTTGATGATTGTTTTAATGGAATGAATGTATAGTTAGTAGTACCGTGTAGCACTATCTGTCGGGTTAGAAGATACCCGAATTTGGGGACGTTATAAAACTTAAGGGGGGAAGAACCATAGGCTAATAACCTCGTTGGTAAGTGAGAAGTTAGAAGCGAATGAGCTCTAGTTGAATGAGTTAATTAAGTATTGAGGAAACTCAGTACTAAAAGATTTAAAAGATAGAAATTAACCCTAAATAAATTAATTGTGATTTGTACTTATACTATTGTGTATTATGTACTAATCAACATGTTATGTGTGATTGTAGATGTCCATCGATAGCTTTATGTTTAGGGATATGTTGGTCGATGTGGATGAGGAGATGGAGGTAACATCGTTTAATACGGTGGTACCTGCACTAGAGCCAACACCTCTAGGCAATGAGGGCATTGTATCTGGCAGTGCTTGACTGAAATGTGCAACTGCGCATTATTGTGAAGAACCAGAGGGATGAGATTAGTGATCTCCATAAAGCTAAGGAATCTGTAGAAGTAGATTTTAAGAAAGATCATGATGAGAAAGTGCTCATGAAGGATAAGGCGACGGATTGTAATAATGAGGTCGATGAGCTTCGTAAAGAACTAGGAGAGAAGAACCAGAAGATAGCACAGATGTCTTACATCCATGAGAGTGCTCATAAGGATTCTAAGCTAAAAGTTTCTTGTTATTCCATTGAGTCAGGACAAACCCGTCATACGATTGGTCGGGATATTGTGTCAGTTCTTGCGAATGAGAAGTAGGAGGATGCTGCTATGCATTATTAGAAGTCTAGAGCGGTAAATATGTGTGTAGTGACGTAAAACCCTCTTTTGTAAATCTAAAGGGTAGTCTATTTGTAAATCCCAACTTTTGTGAAATTCAATTGCGAGATAGAAATGTAATAGCTTTTGGCTATGAAAATGAATTGTAAATAGTTTCAAACTATGAAGAAGCATATGAATATAATGCAGTTTTTATTAAATGTGCTTTGTATGGTATGAGTTGTTATTTGACCAGCAATAACTAAGTAAGCAAATAGATAATAATGAAATTTTATGTATTTAATCAAAAAATGCCGCCAAGAAGGAGACAACGTAATCAGGAAGCTGAATCCCATAATGATAACCAAGGGGGTCAGAACAACCCTATGCAAGAGTTCGTTAATTTATTAACGGCTGCATTTAACTAAACTGGGGGTAGAGCACCCGCAGTACCTTGAGTAGCCAGAACGACTACCTTTAAAGAATTTAAAAGCGTAGGTCCACCGGAGTTCAAAGGAACTACGAACCTAATAGAAGCCCGGACATGGGTAAGGGAAATTGAGAAGGCATTTGTTATTACAAACGTAGGTGAGGCGCAAAAGTCTTCTTTCGCGACCTATAAGATGAAAGGGAAGCCAACTTTTGGTGGGAGGCTCACCAGGGTGGGGCTAGGACAAATGCGGTAACGTGGGAACAGTTCAAGAAAGTTTTCTTCGAGAACTATTTCCCTACAAGCATGTAAGGGAGAATAGAGATTAACTTCTTAGAACTTAAATAAGGGGACATGACGGTTCCCCAGTACGCGACCAAATTCAATGAATTGGCAAGGTTTGCTCCACATCAAGTGGACACTGAGGAGAGGAAGGCTCGTAGGTTTGAGCAGGGATTGAAACCCTGCTCTATAGTAGGATTTTTGTGTTCTAGAGTTCTTCATATGGGACCATTATGGAGAAAGCAATTATTGCGGAGGGTGGTAATGAGGCTTTGAGCCAATACCACAAAGAGAAAAAGAATAAGGGTAAAGGAGAAGGAGTATCCAAGGCGGAGGGAGCTAGTGGTAGTAGCAGTATGCCCAAGAAGAAGAGTTTTAATTCCGGGAATACTGGAGGGGAACAAGGGGATCCTAAGCGTAGGATCGAGGCATGCAAGACATGCGGAAAGACTCATCTAAGAGTCTATTTGAAGGGGAAGTTAGTTTGTTATAACTGTGGGCAGGAGGGGCATATATCACCCAATTGTCCTACTCCTAAGAAGAACCAGGGATGTTTTGTTTGTGGGTCGATGGACCACATGGCAAGAACTTGCCCAAAGAAGGGGTCAGAGGGTAACAAGGGTACTAGTAGTTGTAAGTTATCCATTACTGGACTAACACCACCGGGTAGACCTATGGCCCGTAATTTTAAAATGATTGTCCAAGATGCGGTTACATCAGCGGATGTAGTAATAGGTATCATTCTAGTCAATAAAATGAATGCTTATGTGTTGTTTGATTGGGGTGCTACTTGTTCTGTTATAGCATATGAATTTGCTAAACGATTTGGGTTTATTCCCGAAAAGATTAGAAATACCTTTAAATATTAAGGTAGCGAACGAAGAGATAATTCCCATGGAACAATATTCATAGGAATTGTTTCATAGATATTAGAGGTAACAAATTTTTAGTAAATTTTATACCGATAAGGTTGAGAGAATTTGAAGTAATTCTCGGTATGAATGGGTTAATTAACCATAGAGCTATAATAAATTGTCATAAGAAAAGTGTGAACCTTTGGATTTCTAAGAAACCCAAGGTAGTGTTTTACGGTAGTAACTCACCGGGACGCTTGTGTTGTCTAACCATGACACAAGTTAGGAAGATGTTGAGGAGGGGTTGTATGGGATATCTGTGCCATGTTGTGGATACCCAGAGAGTGGGAGCACCGATATTATTTATAAGGAAGAAAGATGGATCGTTACAATTGTGTATCGACTATTGTGAGTGAATAAGTTAATAATTAAGAATAAATACCCATTGCCCAGGATTTTGATAATCTATTTGATCAGTTAAAAGGGGCAAAGTATTTTTCTAAGATAGATTTGCGTACGGGGTATCGTCGGTTGAAATTAAGGAAGGAGGATGTACCTATGACGACGTTCAGAACTCGTTATGTTCATTACGAGTTTCTGGTTATGTAGTTAAGGTTGACTTATGCACTGAAGCCAGACTTTTCGCAGGGGGTGCCGAGAAAGTCGGTGGCAAGTTGATAGGTACCTTTGCGAGGTTCTATGGTTGAAAGTACCATTAGCGTCACAGAGTGTTCAAATAGTATTCGGACAAGTTTGTAGTAGTGTTCATTGGTGATATTCTAGTCTATTCTAAGACACCAGAAGATCACGCTGAACATTTGAAGATAGTGTGGGAAACACTACGGAGGGAGAAGTTGGATGCAGAATTCACTAAGTGTGAATTTTGGCTTAAAAGATATATAGTTTTTAGGACATGTTATTGATAAAGTATGTTGGGACTGAGAAGTGAGAAAATAGTTTTCAGGAACTAAAAAGGAAGGTTAAGAGAGGCACCTGTATTATCTTTACCAGATGATACTAGGAACTTGGTAATTTATAGCGATGCTTCACATAGAGGACTGGGTTGTGTGCTCAGGTAGCATGGCAAGGTCATTGCGTATGCGTCATGTCTTATGAGAATGTTTATCCTACTCATGACCTAGAATTGGCAGTTGTAGTTTTTGCATTAAAAATATGGAGACATTATTTATACGGGGAGAAATGTGAGATATACACAGACTATAAGAGTCTAAAATTTATCTTCACACAGAAGGAGTTGAATATGAGGTAGAGAAGGTGGTTAGAATTGATAAAAGATTATGACTGTGATATCTTATATCATTCAGGGAAGGCAAATGTAGTAGTCGACGCATTAAGTAGGAAGGGTAGGGAAAAGCTATCAATGTTAACGACTCAGAATGAGTTAATAACGGAGATGACAATAACGGAGTTAGAAGTTAAATTACTAAATGAAGTGGTAGAAATGTTATTCACAATGTAGACTCAATCCACAAAAATAGAACGAGTTAAGGAAGTACAACTAGGTAACGAGGAGTACGAGCGAATGAAGAAGAGGATGGAGGATGAAGAGAAGATCAAGTATAATCTTGTTTTGAAGGAAGAATTTAAGTTCCAAATAATTCATTGTTAAAAGAAGAGATAATGAGAGAGGCCTATAGTTTGAGGTTCTCGATACATCTAGGTAGTACTAAGATGCATCAAGACATTCGACAAAACTTTTGTTGACCAAACATTAAGAGAGAGATAGCAAAATATGTTAGTAAGTGCTTAACTTGTCAGAAAGTTAAGGCTGAACACCAATGACACCAATGACCAAGTGAAAAGGTAAGATACGTTTTAGAAAGAAAGGAAAGTTAACTGCAAGGTTTATATGACCTTTTAAAATTATAAGAAAAGTATAAGAGGTAGCTTATGAAGTAGCCTTACCTCCAGAGATTGAACGAATACATAATGTGTTTCAAGTATCTGTATTGTGTCCTTATAAATCGGACTATAAGCATATAATAGAATATGAATTTATTCAAGTAGAAAAAGACTTAACGTTTAAAGAACTTCCAATTTAGATTGTTGATAGGAAGGAACAAGTCTTGAGAAATAAGATAATACATTCGGTGAAGGTAGATTGGAGGGACCAGGATGCCGAAGAAGTAAAGTAGGAACTTAAGAGTAAAATGAAGGAAAATTTTTCCCCATTTGTTTATGTAATGGTAGCGAGATTCTGTCTGGGGACAGAATCCTTATAAGGGGGGAAGGATGTAATGCCCGATAAAAATCGAATTTATGTGAATTAAATTTTTATTTGATTATTTGAATTAAATGAATTTAATTATTTATTTATGTGAGTAAGCTAATTGAAGGTCGTTCTATGACCTAGAATGTCCAGATGTGGTTAGGATTCTGGCTATGTGCTAGGATTAATTGTCTTTAATTTTCATGACGAAAATGGAAGATTTTTGAGAAGTTTCCGTAAAAACACTATTCATCCGTTTCTGCTCGGAGATTAAGTTTGAATTTTTGAGAAATGCGTAATGATAGAATACTAAGATGTAATGGAATATTCAATAATATTTCAGTTCTGGCAAACAAAGTTTTCACCCGCGGACTTAAAACCTAAGGGTTGCGAAAAGTGAGTTCCGAGAATTTAATGGCTACTTATAATGATTAAGGTTATTATACGTGAGAAATACGAGTATGATACTAGTTATTATACGAGTATAGTACGAAGATTATTATGACGTATAATACGAATATCGTACGAATAGTATACGAATAGAATACGAGAATTGTACGAGTAAAATACGATTAGTTCTTAATGGGCTTTGTCATTTCCAAATGGACTTGGATTATGTCAAGCCCAATAAGATATTATGTCAAGCCCAAAGTTATGTTAAGACAAGCCCAAGATAGGCCCAATAAGAATTAATGTTAAGGCCCAAACTAAGAAAATAAACCGCGGATCGAACCGATGGGTCACCGGATGGTTAAAACCCATGGGTGACCCAAGAAGCTAGGTGGGCCAGCCACTTGGTGGCCAAGTAAAGTGTAATTACTTGGTGGCTACATCAATGAATAGTAAGGAGGAGAATAGAAAGGAGGTTGCCATTTTGACCATTTTTCCCTCCATTGGATTTTCCTATATAAGAGAAGCTAGGGTGGTTTATTATTTTTTTTCACTAACTCTAGAAATATATTGAGAGAGGGAAAAGAGCTTTAACAACTTATCAAGAGAAGTTAAGAACAAAGTATACAAGCTTTATCAAGAATGCGAAGAACGTTAAGGTAATATTACGTAAACCTTAGTTTTCGATCCTTTTCTATATCTTTTTCATAGAAAAGTATGAATTGGTGGAGCATGTCTCTTTTGAAGTAATTAGGATGGCTAATAGTGGATTAAATCATTATAAGTCTTGTATGATTAGAAATCATAAGCGTTTAAGAAATTATACGCGAAGAAAGTCGATAAGCGTTTATTTGGTTGTTGATGGACAAATTGAAAACCATCATAGATTATGTTCATCTTGTTTTGTTAGGATGTAGATGATGAATCAATGGAGTTGTTCCATTTGATTTGGCATAAAAAACTCGAGCAACGAAGTTATGGCGAAATTTACGAGATTAGGCGTTAAACATCGAAATTGTAGAATTTCTGGATTTGTAGTCGAAAGTTACCGTGTAACTCAGAAACATTGGTTTTCGATGGAATATCATAAAAAAACGTATTTGAGAGTCATAGACTCAAGAATCGTCAAATTCTGACTTAAAACGAAGAAAACGAGATATGAACGCTCATGAACGTTAAACGAACGCGTAATGGGACGTTGAATAGTGAATTCATCATTAAAGGATTTAAAAATTACTTTTGTCCTAATGAAATCAAAGTATATGAGATATGTAAGATAATGGCTTTTGAACAAGCCAATTCCGACTTATAACGACCAAGTTACGAGTCCAGAAAGAATCAAATTGGAAAATTTAGAAATTTTCTTAAGAGCTAAGGGTCGGTGCCGCAGCACCGCCCAAGCACATAACACCCGCGCCGCAGCGCCGGGTCGAGGGAGTGGCCACTGCGGAGTCGCGTCGCAGCGCCGAGATAATGGATCGTGTACTGTGAAGTGGCACCGCAGCGCCACTGTTATACTTAAGGTTGGCGCCGCATCGCCGGTAATGGAGAATTGTTGACCAAGTTGATTGTGGACCCAATGGTTTGCAAGACAAATATGGGACATGTATATCCTTAATATACATAGTAAGACCATTACTATATCACGTATATAGTGATGAGTTTAGGAATTTAATGTTATTTAATGGGTAATTGAACGAAGCATGTAAAGTGTAAGAAGTTAAACCATAATTAATTACGATGATACTTAACCAATGGTTACTGAGTGTTGGTTTAGTGACGTAAGAACGTTAATAAGCCATAAGGAAGGATAATTAACTTGAAACGAGTTGTACTAATGAAATAAATTCAGTTAAGTTATAGAAGAGAAATAAGTTGGTAAAAATAATGTGATTAAATTGTTTGGTAGCTAATTTCAGTGTGCTATGTGAATATATCATGTAGAGACAGTAAAGAACAAGAATTATTGAATATTAATTTGAAGACGCTTGAAGGCAAGTTTTCTTAACGCTTGTCTAACCTTCGTGTTCGCCAAGTTTTCTGGGATTCATGATATGAGATACATGAATGGTTTTACGAAAGGGTCGATGCCAGTTTTAACTCGGCTAGACTAATCTTAAAGAGTTGATTGATTTATTTACAAATCTTTCAGTATAGAATTGATAACGCTATCGTACACCAATTGTTTGGTACGGATTCAAGGTAAGCCTGAATATGATTAAACAAATGTATTTTACTTCGAATATGGGCACACGAGGTTGCCAAAACTTAACGTAAATACGTTTAACGAATGAGTGTTGATCAACATAGAGTACTATAGGCTGATCACCTAGATGTGCTTGTAAGATATATCGGACTTATGAACTTAGTGTCGGGTTATCCTTTTTATGAATGGAAATCAAAGAGAATGTTCATGGTCTTTTGACCTACTCAGAATTTCTAAGTCACTATATGTACTTTGAAATTGTTTTATGAGATGAGAATTGTTATTCAGTGTTTCATAGTACTCGATAACTACTAGTTCAGTTGTTGAAGAATAATCATATGGTTCTCGTTCTGGTATTTATATTATACATTGTTAGACTTGCAGAGCTAGTTATGCTCACTCCTTGCTTGAATTATATAATTGCAGCTAAGGCCGAACGAACTGAGGGTTCTAGTAAAGATAAAGGCAAAGCGAAGATGAATAATTAGTTTATCCTGTAATAGACTAGTATGGTTGTATGAATTATATTATGGTAAGCAAAGAATGTATTGGTTAACAAAATCTGGGAAAGGATTTATTATAATTGTAATAAGAATGTAGTTGATACACTCATTTTGATGATTGTTTTAATGGAATGAATGTATAGTTAGTAGTACAGTGTAACACCATCTGTCAGGTTAGAAGATACCCAGATTTGGGGGCGTCACATGAGTTGTGTTTTATTCCATACAAGAAATATGATTTATATAGCCCAATTATTATCGTTGTATATAAAGTCCCGTTGTAAAACAATTAATTACGTTGTCAACAGAATTTACAAGATAAGTAATGTTAAAGAAATTCCTGTTGAGAAGCAATCTCCAAAATATCTTCAATTATAAGAATGGATGTTTGTTGGACTCTTTCAAAGGTAATCCATTAAGATAAAAACTGTTTTATGCATATACCTAGTCTCTTATATCAAATAAGACAGTTAATATCTGCTGCCACAAGTAATACTCTCTTTATAGGATATATCACTCCCAAAAATAAAGCATAGGATACTACTTTTGAAATAATTAAGCATAGGAGTGTTAGTCTCGTAATATGAAAAAGTGTATTTCCCAGGATATGTGATTTTCGAGGCCCTATTCAAGTAACCCACTCTGTGACACCCCCAAATTCGGGTACTTCAGTTCCACGGGATTTGGTGTTCAATGTACAAATATCATATATCTATCTACCCATAATAAATGCAACCCCATGCAATAGATAGAGATAGATCTTCCCCTTATGGGGTTACAACATCTGAATAATAAATACATTCCCATGTCAAATTAAACTTAAACATCAGTACGGAAACATAAACAAATAATAAGTCTTAAACAACATCAAGTCTTGACAATAAAAATTCTTAAAATTAAATAGCAAGTCTTCATCACTTAATAGCTTTGCCCTTTCCTTTGCTAGTAGATGGCTCGTCGGACCTTTCGTTCTTAACTGCAATGTTATTATTACGCAAGAGTGAGCACGATTGCTGACAAGTATAATAATACAACAATAAAATAATAACATGCGAGTGAATCAAAAACTTCTGTGACAAGAAAAACTCGGCTTTTGAATCAAGAATGAATAACAAGAATCAAAAGAACTTCGAGGGTCATAAGACCTTGAACTATGTCCTAGGTTGTCAAGTGTTTATACTTGAAACCTTTAACAGTCATAAGACTATGGACTCTTTTTCTCGTACTTAGGGGGATCAGCCCTTAGTACCATACTGTGCACAATATCTTAACGCTAAAGCGTAATTAATCCCCTATAACAAGGTTGTTCATCTCAGTTTGACATTAGAGTCCACACCAAAGGAAGTTTGGTTTGGATCAACTCAACAATGGTTCTAAAATTTAGAACGTTCATCAACTATGGACTAGTCGAATCAATAAGGGTTCGCTAGTCTTACAAGGTTCAAAAATAATTGATATTGAATTTTGAATAATAAAGTTCAAGATGTATACAATCAAATAAGTATTGTATAACAGGAATTATGCTTTTAAAGAATGATAATATCTAATATGAAATATTGACTTGAACAATAATAAACAAAATACAATAAGGAACTTGCTTTATGTAAAGAAACAAGGTTTAGGAACTTGCCTCGTGCGTAGGCTAAACGATTACTACTTCCGTTCACCACAAGTCCTACACACATACCATATGTATTCACGACATTCATTAGATACATTTTTACTTAATTATTTAATAAAACTCCAATTTATTTAACATATCATTACCCTTCTAATTTAATTACTTAATTAAATTAGAATATTTTCATTTCCTTACTATTATTACACTCGAATAAATTATTTCATAATAATTTCCATCGAATAATTATTTTATTCCATAAATATTTCAATTAAAATATTTATTTTATTTTATAAATTTTTTAATAATAAACTCCATCGAATATTTATTTTATTCCATAAATATTTCAACTAAAATATTTATTTTATTTAATAAATATTTTAATAATAATTTACATTGAATATTTATTTTATTCCATAAATATTTTAACTAAAATATTTATTTTATTTGATAAATATTTTAATAATAATTTCTATCAAATATTTATTTTATTCCATAAATATCTCAATTAAAATATTTATTTTATTTAATAAATATTTTAATTAATAATAATAATTATTATTATTTATTTATTTTTATTTTATTTTTTTTGCCGCCGGGGCGGGGTAATTTACTTTGGTAACGCCCTCCGGGGGGGATTACCCAGACTCAGTTTCTGTCGTTTCTGTAGTTCCTGCAGTTCGCGAACATAACAAGGCCAATTTAGGGCAAAAAATCTCTCACAAGTTCAACTATACGCTCTGTGAAGAACACAGAATATGGCCATAACTTCCAATTAATTTCTTTATCCATACATTAATTTAAGCATACCCAAATACTATAATCCATATATGATCATTATCCAACCTTTCTAACATGATTTTAACAACTTAATTCATATAATTATTTGAATCAAAACACATAATTTCACAGTTCTTATGAAAAACTCTATTTTTCACATTATTAACGAAATCAACTACTGTGAACTCGTTTTTCGACCAAAATCAGTCCGTTTAAGTTTCGTTCTTTTCGTTCTTACATGTATAAACAAAAGCATTTATCAATTTACCGATTAATATGAAATTTAAACATAAATTTTTGTACTTACAAGCCATATTCATATATTTTTTCTCTGTAACTATAAAACTCCTATTAACCCATAATTACATGAATTTAATCATTGTGATTCATGTATACATGATATATAACATGTTATGAACAATTTGTAATACATATATAGACATATAATCATAATTTGTAAAATTTCCCATTCACAGAGAACTCAGTTGGGAGAAAAATATAATACGTGAAATATTAAAACTTGATTAGGGTTTATCCTTGCTTTCTCTGTTTGAAGGTGATACCAACTTGAATTCTCCAATTCTCTCTGATCAATTCTCTCAAAACTCTCTCTTATCTCTCTAATCTCTCTGACTTAGGTTTTAGGAAAAATGAGAATGCATAAAACAAAGAACTGATATGTGCGCACAGATAAATGGCGCAACATTGGGTCATGGTCAGTTAATCCCATAGTGGGTTAACTGGCCATTTCCCTTTAAGGCCATGTTTGGCTAACTTAATAATCTCTTTTTAATTTATTTTAATTAACTTATTTATTATATAGTTTAATAATGTCACACTCAATTAAAAAATTAGTCAAATATCTTATTTTATTCAATTAAATATGATAATTCCACATTAAATCTTATAGTCACATAATTAAATTTTCATTTATTAATTATGTCAAATCATTAAATCTCTAATTAACTATTAAATTAATTAGAATATCATTATGCTTATTAAATAATTCATTTAATCAAATATGCTCAATTAAATACATACTTTTGAATAATAAAATTCTCCACATTAATTTAATCAATGTAACACATACAATAAATTAATCTACCACAAACGCATCAATTAATTATTTAACCCAATAATTAAATCATCAAAAAAATATTTATTTAATTTAATAAATATTCAAATTAAATTACAAAAATCTCGTTTGTCACATCTTCCCCCCCTCCCCTTAAAAGGATTATGTCCCCAGAATCACGACTCAATTAATTCGTCCCGTTACATTCTCCTCCTCTTACAAAGATTCTGTCCCCAGAATCGTTTACACATAAATTAAGCAAATAAATGAGGATAATTTTTCATCATATGTTCTTCGAGTTCCCACGTAGCTTCTTTAGATTTGTGGTTCCTCCAAATTACCTTAACAGAAGATATTATTTTATTTCTGAGAACTTGCTCTTTCTTGTCAACAATCTGAATAGGAATTTCTTCATAGGTTAAGTCTTTCTCAAAATGCAGGGGTTCATATTCAATCACGTGTTTGTAATCGGGTTTGTAGGGTCGTAAAACAGAAATATGAAAAATATTATGGATATGTTCTAAGGCCGGAGGTAAGGCTACCTCATAGGCAACTTCACCAATTCTTCGCAAAACTTCAAAGGGTCTAATGAACCTCGGGCTCAATTTCCCCTTTTTACCAAATCTGATCTTTCCCTTCCAAGGAGAGACTTTCAAAAATACCAAGCTGCCCAATTCGAACTCAACATTCTTACGGTGTGGATCGGCGTATTTCTTCTGCTTATCCTGAGCTACTAGTAGTCTTTCCCGTATTACTTTGACTATCTCTATTGTTTGCTGAACCAATTCTGGTCCTAGTAACTATCTCTCGCCAACTTCATCCTAGTAAAGTGGAGTTCTGCATTTTCTGCCATACAACGCTTCATAAGGTGGCATGCCAATACTAGCATGGTAACTGTTGTTGTAGCCGAATTCTACAAGCGATAAGTGATCATCCCAATTTCCCTTAAAATCTATGATGCATGATCTCAACATATCCTCCAATGTCTGAATCGTTCTTTCGCTCTGCCCATCTGTCTGAGGGTGATATGTCGTACGCATTCTCAATTGAGTCCCCATGCACTCCTATAGTCGCTTCCAAAAGTTCGATGTAAAGCACGGATCCCTATCTAAGACAATTGACACCGGAACTCCATGCCTCGAAACAATCACTTTCACATATAACCTTGCCAACTGATCTAAGTTGAATTTGATTGTGATTGGAAGGAAGTCTGTTGATTTCGTCAATCGGTCAACAATAACCCATACTGCGCCATAGCTTTTCTAAGTTGTCGGTAGGCCAACAACGAAATCCATTGTAATATATTCCCATTTTCATTCTAGGATCTCTAAAGGTTGTAGCAACCCACTAGGCCTCTGATGTCCTGCTTTCACTTTCTGACATGTCAGACACTTGGCAACACACTCTGCAACATCTCGTTTCAAATTTGGCCACCAAAACTGTTGTCGAAGATCTTGGTACATCTTAGTACTATTAGGGTGAATCGAATATCGTGAGCTATGAGCCTCATTCAAAATGTCTTCCTTAATTTCTGGCACTGGAGGTGCCCAAATTTTGCTCTCAAATCTTAGTAGTCCCTCACTGTCTATTTTGAATCTCGGTTCAGTCCCTTCAGATATCTTCTTTTTCACTTTCTCACATTCTTCGTCCTGAAGTTGAACCTCCTTAATTTTATCCAGTAAAGTTGTACCAGCTTGCATCTGGAACAGCTTCTCGTCAATCTCCATAGGATACTTCACTTCCAATTCTAGCATTTCCATTGCTGAAATTAGCTCCTCCTGAGCGGTCAACATCATCAATTTCTCCCGACCCTTTCTACTTAAGGCGTCGGCAACCACATTTGCTTTACCTGGATGGTATAAAATCTCGCAATCATAGTCCTTAATTAACTCCAACCACCTTCTCTGGCGCATATTCAAGTCCTTATGTGTAAAAATATATTTCAGACTCTTATGGTCTGTATATATTTCACACTTCTCCCCGTAGAGATAGTGTCTCCAGATCTTCAAAGTGAATACCACCGCAGCTAATTCTAAGTCATGGGTCGGATACCCCTTCTCATAGTCCTTCAATTGTCGTGACGTATATACAATGACCCTGCCATTTTGCATAAGCACAAAACCTAGTCCTTTATGCGATGCATCACTGTAAACAACAAAATTTCATGTGTCATTTGGAATAGATAATACAGGTGCTGAACTCAACCTCTTCTTAAGCTCTTAGAAACTTTCCTCACACTTCTGCGTCCAAACGAATTTCACCGATTTCCTAGTCAAATTAATCAATGGAGTCACAATCTTGGAAAAGTCTTGAATGAATCTTCTATAATAACCTGCCAATCCAAGAAAACTTCTTACTTCTGACGGCGTCTTCGATTGATCCCAGTTCATCACAGCTTCGACTTTAGAGGAGTCTACTGAAATTCTGTCCTTATCTATCACATGTCCAAGAAATTGTACTATTTCAATCCAGAATTCACATTTCAAAAATTTGGTGTACAACTTCTCTCTTCTCAACGCCTTTAACATTACTTTTAAATGCTCTACATGTTCTTCCTTGGTCTTCGAATATACCAAAATGTCATCGATAAAGACTACTATGAATTTGTCTAAAAATGGTTTAAATACCCTATTCATCAGGTCCATAAACGTTGTAGGAGCATTTGTTAGACCGAATGACATCACCAAAAATTCATAGTGACCATATCGAGTCCTAAACGCTATCTTCGAAACATCCTCTGGCCTCACCTTCAACTGATGATAACCACTCCTCAAGTCTATCTTTGAAAAGTATCTCGCTCCTTTCAATTGATAAAACAGGTCCTCGACACTCGGTAATGGATATCTATTCTTAATCGTGACCTTATTCAGTTCTCTGTAGTCGATGTAGAGCCGCATCATCCCGTCCTTCTTCTTTACAAATAACACCAACACTCCCCACGACGATACGCTCGGTTGAATGTATTTCTTGTCTAGTAACTCTTGCAATTGTACCATCAATTCTTTCATCTCTACCGGAGCCATCTGATACGGTGCCTTCGATATTGGAGCCGTTTGTGACAACCCCAAAATAGGTCCATTCCACCCAACCTATTCTGAGTCGTCAAATACATGGTACAGAAAATAACTACAACTTTATTACAACAATTGTCGTACAAAATACAACAACACATATGCTGTGAGTTTGAATACAAATATATACCAAATGTGACACATATCCCAACCGTGGACAGTACCTCACAGTAACACCTTACATAAAGGTATAGTCAAAAACTGTTTTAGAAATTAGAATCTTTGGGAAGTGCTCAAGGAAACCTTCGTATATGGGAGGCCATGCGTCTAGGTTATGATATATATCATATGGCCACAGAATTATTCTTGGTTGACCCAATAGACCCCAAAGAAAAACGAGAAGATTACTATCGTATTCTTCCCAATGGTGAGTCTTCTCTTGACTTATCATTATCTCCACTGTCTCTAATTGAGAATTATACTTCAAACAAACACCAAGATTATATAGGTAGTGCCCATAGATATACTCATCAAGTGGATGAGCACAACCCTGTCTTATGATGACACGAGGTTGTATGTCATTAGACATCTTGTATGACAGTGGCAAAACACCCTTCCAACGTTAGGTTCGCCTCACCCTATTGGATTCACCAAATATAACTACTAAATGAACTTTTCTACACTGCTTCGGGAGAACATCCACAGCTAGAGACCACCGTTCTATTTCCCCGTTACCCTCGCTCGACCCAGCTACACTCTTATTACCTGAAAGGAATTGTGAAGCAAAAGGGTGAGCACAACTAGCTCAGTAAAGAATATCATGACTAAAGATAATTAAATTATCAATAGCCTTCATCAATAATAAATCAGAGATTTAGAACATATGGTAAATGATAAAAATTTCAACCATAGTTGCAGCGGAACGAGCAATCCATTAGAAGAGTCAAATAGACTATAAAGTCTATTATCTTCTCCATGTTAAAAATCCATCAACAATGTTTTATCCCTGTAACATCAATCAACAGTTCCTTTCCACAATCATATGAATAACTCATAATCATAATTGTGATTCTAAATTTTTCTTCGCACCCAGGACGAAGAATATTTTCATCACATGTCTTTACCTGAAACATCAAAGATCATGGTTATACCAAATCACATTTCCTGTTCATAATCATACTAATAACTTCATCTTTGCACTACGGCCAAAGATATTCAACAACATGCCATCTTTGCACTACGGGCCAAAGATATTCATCAACAATTCATCAATAATTCATCTTTGCACTACAGGCCAAAGATATTCATCAATAATTCATCTTTGCACTACAGGCCAAAGATATTCCTCAACAGTTCATATTTGCACTAACGGCCAAATATATTCATCAACAGTTCATATTTGCACTACAGGCCAAATATATTAATATTTCAAAGAAATATATAATCATTTCAGAATTTATATAAACAATAATTATAACCATGTTGATCATTTCACCTTTGCACTTAAGCTAAAGATATTCAATTATAATTTCAATGGTCATGATCATACCAGTCAACAATTCAACTTTGCACTACAGGCCAAAGATATTCATCAACAATTCATATTTGCACTACAGGCCAAATATATTCATATCTCAAAGAAATATATAATCATTTCAGAATTTATATAAACAATAATTATAACCATGTTGATCAATTCACCTTTGCACTTAAGCTTAAGATATTCAATTATAAATTCAATGGTCATGATCATACCAGTCACAATTCAACTTTGCACTACAGGCCAAAGAGAACCCTAGTCATGATCATACCAATAATCTACCCATCTTTACACTCCAGTGAAAGAGAATTTCAACATCAGGGTTATAAAAATGTTATATATGATGATAAAAATAATATGATCTACATATAGTTTTAATCTCAAGAGTAATATTCGTAACTCATGAATAGTAACCCCGACACAAAAGATAGAAATTCTACAATAAAATTCATACCAATATTTTCGTATAATAATATTGAAAGAATAACATTACTTAAATTTATAAACAATTTATTTTAATTGTTTACACTTTACTAATTAATGCATTTAATCATCATAAAATGCCAACTCTTACAATTTCATCATCAATAACCAAAACCCTCATCAAAAATCTGCATATACCTCATATAGGATTCTCAAGCCATAAAATCCTATTTTCCAATTTTCTTTCTTCACAAAACATATTTAATTCATTTACTCATAACTAGACCATTTTCATGAAACATACCAAATCAGTTCCAAAAATATTTCTTTTCTGAGATTTAGCTTAATATAGTCCCATAGTGAACATATATTTTTCTCAGAATTTTTAAAAGTCATTTACTATTTTTCATATGGCCAAAATAGCCGAATATTTAGACATTTGTCAAAAATTGTACTTTTGTCTAAAAATCTGAAATTTACAGAGTATACTTCTATCATATACATGTACTCCCAATAAAAATTTCATCAATTTTGGAGTTAACCACGAGGAATTATAAGCTGTTACTTTTAAAATAGTCTTTTCTCATAAAATTCATAACTCTCAATCTATACATCCAAAAATCACCATTTTTGGACACAATCAAGAAAACTCATCAAAATATCATTTCAAATTTTTCCAGAATTTTTGAAGATCAGAAAAATTACGAAACTGAAAATCATAACAACCCTTAAAATCCCTTAATATCCCTTACTATCCCTTACAATCCCTTACAATCCCTTACTATCCCTTACTATCCCTTACAATCCCTTACAATCCCTTACCTCAAAAGAGCAGTACTTCTGACTGGATATCGGATATGATGCTGAAGGAAACTTGCACTGATGAATAGCAACTCACCAAGTATCTAAAACCTCACAAAATATGCTCAATAATCTAGAGAGAGAAAGAGAGAAAACTTATGAATTCTGGTGTGATTTTCAATTCTAACTTAGCCCTCTATTTATAGGAAAATTTTGGTAGGTTTGACCTGCAACCTGATGGCTTTACCTGCTACTATTCCCACCCACCACATTTGAAATATAATTCAGCACATTTCTTCACCAACCACAAGTGGGGCCCACCAATTCTAGAATTTTCCACCAAAATGATAAACTCCGAAAATTCAATAATTTCTGAACCAGTCATCTCGTAAAATTCATAATAAATTATACGTTCATTTTTAACGGTTCAAAATTTATGGACATGTACTCAACTTATATATGTATAACATATCCAAAAATTACCACGATCCAACGATCGGATTAAAAATTATAACACCCGCAATATTTCTCAAAACCCCTGATTTGATTTTTAATACCTCCATTCCGATAAAAATACTGATAAAACACCTCAACATTAACTCCTTCATTTTTAACCACAAAAATATATCCCTCATTTATATCCACATAAAATAAATATTTTCTTATCATATGAATCAATAATTAATTATTCATAAATAATATTACAGAATCACATTTATGACAACCAGGCCGTTCCCAGGAAAGAGGGGGCTTTCCAATAAGAATTTCTCCTTACTGGCGCGCAATTATATGACCAAACCTCTCCTTAGACAGAACTTTCTAGACATTGACAATAATGTTATCTAATAATATTATTCAAATAATATGAATTATTGATCTGATAAAGGAAAATACTGTGCAGCAACAATTATTGAAACAACAATAATATAAAATATCAACGCAGCAATTATTGAATCAATAAAATAAAATATTGAACAGTAATTACTGTAACAATTATTGAGTAGTGCCTTCTTACGTAAGAATCAATAATTTCAAAAATACTATGCAATACCGTGTGCTACTGTGCAATAACGCGTATTACTGTATTTTAACCACCGGGTATTCCAACAGTGTTAACGGTAACAACTACGCCGTTATTTGTAAAAACTCAAATTTGTCTTTTTCTTCATCCGACAGTTATTCTGTTATGGGGCCCACAAATAGCTGCGCCGTCGTACGAATATTCCCCGACAGAAAGAATATTCCACGACCAAACGAATATTCCCCGACAACAATGATTATTTTATAACCACTTGCTTATTTTGAAAAAAAAATTCATATTTCACCCATAACTTTAAAATTTTATCAATTTAACCATTTACTGAATAGAAAAATTGAATACTTTTATTTCATAAAATTCGGGGTCTTACAATCTCCCCTCCTTATAAAATTTCGTCCCCGAAATTTACGTACCTGGTATTTCAAAGAGTTGAGAATACCTTGCTTTCATTTCAGATTCCATCTTCCCTGTCATCATGATTTCTCCATTGCTCATCTCCTGTATTTCAGATATCATTCTAGAATACAGCTTCAAAACAAGGGTTAATTGAACAAATTAACATATCACATAATATCCCGATATTATGACTGACCAACAAATAAGCTTAGGCAGGACACACTAGCGAAGGATTTACTCATCTCTCCCCTCCTAGTTGTATTTCCCGATCTCCGCCAGAGATCATATCCCCAAGCTCTGATACCAAATGTAACAACCCCAAAATAGGTCCATTCCATCCAACCTATTCTGAGTCGCCAAATACATGGTACAGAAAATAACTACAACTTTATTACAACAATTGTCGTGCAAAATACAACAACACATATGCTGTGAGTTTGGATACAAATATATACCAAATGTGACACATGTCCCAACCGTGGACATACCTCACAATAACACCTTACATAAAGGTATAGTCAAAAACTGTTTTAGAAATTAGAATCTTTGGGAAGTGCTCAAGGAAACCTTCGTACATGGGAGGCCATGCGTCTAGGTTATGATAGATATCATATGGCCACAGAATTATTCTTGGTTGACCCAATAGACCCCAAAGAAAAACGAGAAGATTACTATCATATTCTTCCCAATGGTGAGTCTTCTCTTGACTTATCATTATCTCCACTGTCTCTAATTGAGAATTATACTTCAAACAAACACCAAGATTATATAGGTAGTGCCCATAGATATACTCAGCAAGTGGATGAGCACAACCCTGTCTTATGATGACACGAGGTTGTATGTCATTAGACATCTTGTATGATAGTGGCAAAACACCCTTCCAACGTTGGGTTCGCCTCACCCTATTGGATTCACCAAATATAACTACTAAATGAACTTTTCTATACTGCTTCGGGAGAACATCCACAGCTAGAGACCACCGTTCTATTTCCCCGTTACCCTCGCTCGACCCAGCTACACTCTTATTACCTGAAAGGAATTGTGAAGCAAAAGGGTGAGCACAACTAGCTCAGTAAAGAATATCATGACTAAAGATAATTAAATTATCAATAGCCTTCATCAATAATAAATCAGAGATTTAGAACATATGGTAAATGATAAAAATTTCAACCATAGTTGCAGCGGAACGAGCAATCCATTAGAAGAGTCAAATAGACTATAAAGTCTATTATCTTCTCCATGTTAAAAATCCATCAACAATGTTTTATCCCTGTAACATCAATCAACAGTTCCTTTCCACAATCATATGAATAACTCATAATCATAATTGTGATTCTAAATTTTTCTTCGCACCCAGGACGAAGAATATTTTCATCACCTGTCTTTACCTGAAACATCAAAGATCATGGTTATACCAAATCACATTTCCTGTTCATAATCATACTAATAACTTCATCTTTGCACTACGGCCAAAGATATTCAACAACATGCCATCTTTGCACTACGGGCCAAAGATATTCATCAACAATTCATCAATAATTCATCTTTGCACTACAGGCCAAAGATATTCATCAATAATTCATCTTTGCACTACAGGCCAAAGATATTCCTCAACAGTTCATATTTGCACTAACGGCCAAATATATTCATCAACAGTTCATATTTGCACTACAGGCCAAATATATTAATATTTCAAAGAAATATATAATCATTTCAGAATTTATATAAACAATAATTATAACCATGTTGATCATTTCACCTTTGCACTTAAGCTAAAGATATTCAATTATAATTTCAATGGTCATGATCATACCAGTCAACAATTCAACTTTGCACTACAGGCCAAAGATATTCATCAACAATTCATATTTGCACTACAGGCCAAATATATTCATATCTCAAAGAAATATATAATCATTTCAGAATTTATATAAATAATAATTATAACCATGTTGATCAATTCACCTTTGCACTTAAGCTTAAGATATTCAATTATAAATTCAATGGTCATGATCATACCAGTCACAATTCAACTTTGCACTACAGGCCAAAGAGAACCCTAGTCATGATCATACCAATAATCTACCCATCTTTACACTCCAGTGAAAGAGAATTTCAACATCAGGATTATAAAAATGTTATATATGATGATAAAAATAATATGATCTACATATAGTTTTAATCTCAAGAGTAATATTCGTAACTCATGAATAGTAACCCCGACACAAAAGATAGAAATTCTACAATAAAATTCATACCAATATTTTGGTATAATGATATTGAAAGAATAACATTACTTAAATTTATAAACAATTTATTTTAATTGTTTACACTTTACTAATTAATGCATTTAATCATCATAAAATGCCAACTCTTACAATTTCATCATCAATAACCAAAACCCTCATCAAAAATCTGCATATACCTCATATAGGATTCTCAAGCCATAAAATCCTATTTTCCAATTTTCTTTCTTCACAAAACATATTTAATTCATTTACTCATAACTAGACCATTTTCATGAAAAATACCAAATCAGTTCCAAATATATTTCTTTTCTGAGATTTAGCATAATATAGTCCCATAGTGAACATATATTTTTCTCAGAATTTTTAAAAGTCATTTACTATTTTTCATATGGCCAAAATAGCCGAATATTTAGACATTTGTCAAAAATTGTACTTTTGTCTAAAAATTCTGAAATTTACAGAGTATACTTCTATCATATACATGTACTCCCAATAAAAATTTCATCAATTTTGGAGTTAACCACAAGGAATTATAAGCTGTTACTTTTAAAATAGTCTTTTCTCATAAAATTCATAACTCTCAATCTATACATCCAAAAATCACCATTTTTGGACACAATCAAGAAAACTCATCAAAATATCATTTCAAATTTTTTCAGAATTTTTGAAGATCAAAAAAATTACGAAACTGAAAATCATAACAACCCTTAAAATCCCTTAATATCCCTTACTATCCCTTACAATCCCTTACAATCCCTTACTATCCCTTACTATCCCTTACTATCCCTTACAATCCCTTACCTCAAAAGAGCAGTACTTCTGACTGGATATCGGATATGATGCTGAAGGAAACTTGCACTGATGAATAGCAACTCACCAAGTATCTAAAACCTCACAAAATATGCTCAATAATCTAGAGAGAGAAAGAGAGAAAACTTATGTTTCTGGTGTGATTTTCAATTCTAACTTAGCCCTCTATTTATAGGAAAATTTTGGTAGGTTTGACCTGCAACCTGATGGCTTTACCTGCTACTATTCCCACCAACCACATTTGAAATATAATTCAGCACATTTCTTCACCAACCACAAGTGGGGCCCACCAATTCTAGAATTTTCCACCAAAATGATAAACTCCGAAAATTCAACAATTTCTGAACCAGTCATCTCGTAAAATTCATAATAAATCATACGTTCATTTTTAACGGTTCAAAATTTGTGGACATATACTCAACTTATATATGTATAACATATCCAAAAATTACCACGATCCAACGATCGGATTAAAAATTATAACACCCGCAATATTTCTCAAAACCCTGATTTGATTTTTAATACCTCCATTCCGACAAAAATACTGATAAAACACCTCAACATTAACTCCTTCATTTTTAACCACAAAAATATATCCCTCATTTATATCCACATAAAATAAATATTTTCTTATCATATGAATCAATAATTAATTATTCACAAATAATATTACAGAATCACATTTATGACAACCAGGCCGTTCCCAGGAAAGAGGGGGCTTTCCAATAAGAATTTCTCCTTACTGGCGCGCAATTAGATGACCAAACCTCTCCTTAGACAGAACTTTCTAGACATTGACAATAATGTTATCTAATAATATTATTCAAATAATATGAATTATTGATCTGATAAAGGAAAATACTGTGCAGCAACAATTATTGAAACAACAATAATATAAAATATCAACGCAGCAATTATTGAATCAATAAAATAAAATATTGAACAGTAATTACTGTAACAATTATTGAGTAGTGCCTTCTTACGTAAGAATCAATAATTTCAAAAATACTATGCAATACCGTGTGCTACTGTGCAATAACGCGTATTACTGTATTTTAACCACCGGGTATTCCAACAGTGTTAACGGTAACAACTACGCCGTTATTTGTAAAAACTCAAATTTGTCTTTTTCTTCATCCGACAGTTATTCTGTTATGGGGCCCACAAATAGCTGCGCCGTCGTACGAATATTCCCCGACAGAAAGAATATTCCACGACCAAACGAATATTCCCCGACAACAATGATTATTTTATAACCACTTGCTTATTTTGAAAAAAAAATTCATATTTCACCCATAACTTTAAAATTTTATCAATTTAACCATTTACTGAATAGAAAAATTGAATACTTTTATTTCATAAAATTCGGGGTCTTACAATCTCCCCTCCTTATGAAATTTCGTCCCCGAAATTTACGTACCTGGTATTTCAAAGAGTTGAGAATACCTTGCTTTCATTTCAGATTCCATCTTCCCTGTCATCATGATTTCTCCATTGCTCATCTCCTGTATTTCAGATATCATTCTAGAATACAGCTTCAAAACAAGGGTTAATTGAACAAATTAACATATCACATAATATCCCGATATTATGACTGACCAACAAATAAGCTTAGGCAGGACACACTAGCGAAGGATTTACTCATCTCTCCCCTCCTAGTTGTATTTCCCGATCTCCGCCAGAGATCATATCCCCAAGCTCTGATACCAAATGTAACAACCCCAAAATAGGTCCATTCCATCCAACCTATTCTGAGTCGTCAAATACATGGTACAGAAAATAACTACAACTTTATTACAACAATTGTCGTACAAAATACAACAACACATATGCTGTGAGTTTGAATACAAATATATACCAAATGTGACACATATCCCAACCGTGGACAGTACCTCACAGTAACACCTTACATAAAGGTATAGTCAAAAACTGTTTTAGAAATTAGAATCTTTGGGAAGTGCTCAAGGAAACCTTCGTATATGGGAGGCCATGCGTCTAGGTTATGATATATATCATATGGCCACAGAATTATTCTTGGTTGACCCAATAGACCCCAAAGAAAAACGAGAAGATTACTATCGTATTCTTCCCAATGGTGAGTCTTCTCTTGACTTATCATTATCTCCACTGTCTCTAATTGAGAATTATACTTCAAACAAACACCAAGATTATATAGGTAGTGCCCATAGATATACTCATCAAGTGGATGAGCACAACCCTGTCTTATGATGACACGAGGTTGTATGTCATTAGACATCTTGTATGACAGTGGCAAAACACCCTTCCAACGTTAGGTTCGCCTCACCCTATTGGATTCACCAAATATAACTACTAAATGAACTTTTCTATACTGCTTCGGGAGAACATCCACAGCTAGAGACCACCGTTCTATTTCCCCGTTACCCTCGCTCGACCCAGCTACACTCTTATTACCTGAAAGGAATTGTGAAGCAAAAGGGTGAGCACAACTAGCTCAGTAAAGAATATCATGACTAAAGATAATTAAATTATCAATAGCCTTCATCAATAATAAATCAGAGATTTAGAACATATGGTAAATGATAAAAATTTCAACCATAGTTTCAGCGGAACGAGCAATCCATTAGAAGAGTCAAATAGACTATAAAGTCTATTATCTTCTCCATGTTAAAAATCCATCAACAATGTTTTATCCCTGTAACATCAATCAACAGTTCCTTTCCACAATCATATGAATAACTCATAATCATAATTGTGATTCTAAATTTTTCTTCGCACCCAGGACGAAGAATATTTTCATCACATGTCTTTACCTGAAACATCAAAGATCATGGTTATACCAAATCACATTTCCTGTTCATAATCATACTAATAACTTCATCTTTGCACTACGGCCAAAGATATTCAACAACATGCCATCTTTGCACTACGGGCCAAAGATATTCATCAACAATTCATCAATAATTCATCTTTGCACTACAGGCCAAAGATATTCATCAATAATTCATCTTTGCACTACAGGCCAAAGATATTCCTCAACAGTTCATATTTGCACTAACGGCCAAATATATTCATCAACAGTTCATATTTGCACTACATGCCAAATATATTAATATTTCAAAGAAATATATAATCATTTCAGAATTTATATAAACAATAATTATAACCATGTTGATCATTTCACCTTTGCACTTAAGCTAAAGATATTCAATTATAATTTCAATGGTCATGATCATACCAGTCAACAATTCAACTTTGCACTACAGGCCAAAGATATTCATCAACAATTCATATTTGCACTACAGGCCAAATATATTCATATCTCAAAGAAATATATAATCATTTCAGAATTTATATAAACAATAATTATAACCATGTTGATCAATTCACCTTTGCACTTAAGCTTAAGATATTCAATTATAAATTCAATGGTCATGATCATACCAGTCACAATTCAACTTTGCACTACAGGCCAAAGAGAACCCTAGTCATGATCATACCAATAATCTACCCATCTTTACACTCCAGTGAAAGAGAATTTCAACATCAGGATTATAAAAATGTTATATATGATGATAAAAATAATATGATCTACATATAGTTTTAATCTCAAGAGTAATATTCGTAACTCATGAATAGTAACCCCGACACAAAAGATAGAAATTCTACAATAAAATTCATACCAATATTTTGGTATAATGATATTGAAAGAATAACATTACTTAAATTTATAAACAATTTATTTTAATTGTTTACACTTTACTAATTAATGCATTTAATCATCATAAAATGCCAACTCTTACAATTTCATCATCAATAACCAAAACCCTCATCAAAAATCTGCATATACCTCATATAGGATTCTCAAGCCATAAAATCCTATTTTCTAATTTTCTTTCTTCACAAAACATATTTAATTCATTTACTCATAACTAGACCATTTTCATGAAAAATACCAAATCAGTTCCACAAATATTTCTTTTCTGAGATTTAGCTTAATATAGTCCCATAGTGAACATATATTTTTCTCAGAATTTTTAAAAGTCATTTACTATTTTTCATATGGCCAAAATAGCCGAATATTTAGACATTTGTCAAAAATTGTACTTTTGTCTAAAAATTTTGAAATTTATAGAGTATACTTCTATCATATACATGTACTCCCAATAAAAATTTCATCAATTTTGGAGTTAACCACGAGGAATTATAAGCTGTTACTTTTAAAATAGTCTTTTCTCATAAAATTCATAACTCTCAATCTATACATCCAAAAATCACCATTTTTGGACACAATCAAGAAAACTCATCAAAATATCATTTCAAATTTTTCCAGAATTTTTGAAGATCAGAAAAATTACGAAACTGAAAATCATAACAACCCTTAAAATCCCTTAATATCCCTTACTATCCCTTACAATCCCTTACAATCCCTTACTATCCCTTACTATCCCTTACTATCCCTTACAATCCCTTACCTCAAAAGAGCAGTACTTCTGACTGGATATCGGATATGATGCTGAAGGAAACTTGCACTGATGAATAGCAACTCACCAAGTATCTAAAACCTCACAAAATATGCTCAATAATCTAGAGAGAGAAAGAGAGAAAACTTATGAATTCTGGTGTGATTTTCAATTCTAACTTAGCCCTCTATTTATAGGAAAATTTTGGTAGGTTTGACCTGCAACCTGATGGCTTTACCTGCTACTATTCCCACCAACCACATTTGAAATATAATTCAGCACATTTCTTCACCAACCACAAGTGGGGCCCACCAATTCTAGAATTTTCCACCAAAATGATAAACTCCGAAAATTCAACAATTTCTGAACCAGTCATCTCGTAAAATTCATAATAAATCATACGTTCATTTTTAACGGTTCAAAATTTATGGACATATACTCAACTTATATATGTATAACATATCCAAAAATTACCACGATCCAACGATCGGATTAAAAATTATAACACCCGCAATATTTCTCAAAACCCCTGATTTGATTTTTAATACCTCCATTCCGATAAAAATACTGATAAAACACCTCAACATTAACTCCTTCATTTTTAACCACAAAAATATATCCCTCATTTATATTCACATAAAATAAATATTTTCTTATCATATGAATCAATAATTAATTATTCACAAATAATATTACAGAATCACATTTATGACAACCAGGCCGTTCCCAGGAAAGAGGGGGCTTTCCAATAAGAATTTCTCCTTACTGGCGCGTAATTATATGACCAAACCTCTCCTTAGACAGAACTTTCTAGACATTGACAATAATGTTATCTAATAATATTATTCAAATAATATGAATTATTGATCTGATAAAGGAAAATACTGTGCAGCAACAATTATTGAAACAACAATAATATAAAATATCAACGCAGCAATTATTGAATCAATAAAATAAAATATTGAACAGTAATTACTGTAACAATTATTGAGTAGTGCCTT
Organism: Panax notoginseng; assembly: GCA_016801055.1. Taxonomy (NCBI): domain Eukaryota; kingdom Viridiplantae; phylum Streptophyta; class Magnoliopsida; order Apiales; family Araliaceae; genus Panax; species Panax notoginseng. The sequence goes on along the minus strand of CM029019.1, from coordinate 55,404,080 downwards.
CTTACGTAAGAATCAATAATTTCAAAAATACTATGCAATACCGTGTGCTACTGTGCAATAACGCGTATTACTGTATTTTAACCACCGGGTATTCCAACAGTGTTAACGGTAACAACTACGCCGTTATTTGTAAAAACTCAAATTTGTCTTTTTCTTCATCCGACAGTTATTCTGTTATGGGGCCCACAAATAGCTGCGCCGTCGTACGAATATTCCCCGACAGAAAGAATATTCCACGACCAAACGAATATTCCCCGACAACAATGATTATTTTATAACCACTTGCTTATTTTGAAAAAAAAATTCATATTTCACCCATAACTTTAAAATTTTATCAATTTAACCATTTACTGAATAGAAAAATTGAATACTTTTATTTCATAAAATTCGGGGTCTTACACCGTTCCTGACACTAAATCGATCACAAACTCAACCTCTCTGTCTGGCAAAAGTATTGGCAATTCATCTGAAAATACATCTGCGAAGTCCCTCACTACTGGTATCTCCTCTATTTCTGGGTTCTCTTTACGACTGTCAACTATATAAGCTAAATATCCTACACAGCCTTATCTTAATAGCTTCCTTCCCTGCGTCATTGTCAAACAACTCGCTTGTCTAGGTGACTTGCTACCATAAAACATAACCTTTGACGGAGTCATAAGGTTAATATGCTTCTTTTGGCAATCAATTACAGCCTAATAATTGAATAGCCAATCCATTCCCAAGATAACGTCAAATTCCCCAAGTTTGATAGGGATAGGTCCGTGTTCAAAATGTTACCCTTAATATCCACCCTACAGTTCTTATGTACGTATTTAACAGGGATCACTTCTTTATTCACAATTTTTATGTTCATAGGATATTCTAACTCATCCTTATGCAATTCTAAGTTCTTAGCAAAGTAATCAGATATAAATGAACAAGTATCACCCGAATCAAATAATACATAAGCATTAACTTTATTGATAGGAATGATACCTAACACCACATCGTGAGACAGCACAACATCCTGCACTGTCATGTTAAATGTCCTGGCGGTCGGTCAGTTGGTTGCGGTTAGTCCCATGATAGTTAAAGCACTTCCACCGTTGTTTCCCATGTTCCCTCCTGATCCTGCCCCTCCAGATCCCTTCTTAGGATAGTCCCTTGCCAGATGGTCCTTTGAGCCGCAAGTGAAGCAGGCGCCCTTCTTTGGGTTAGGATAGTTAGGTGCTATGTGTCTTTCCTAACCACAATTGTAGCACACCCATTTTCCCTTCATACAAACCTCCAGGTGAGCTTTCCCATAGGTCAAACATGCTTCAATCCTCTTCTTCTGACCTCCTTGTTGAATTCTAGTTGATGAATTGTCAGTCCACCTCATTTTGTAATTGATACTTACTCCCGTGTTACTGCCACTAGCCTTGTTATTTCCCTTATTTTCACTCTTCTTCTGATCCTGATTATACTTGGTCACCGCATCGCTCCCACATTCAGTGAGGATGGCCTTTTCCAGTACTCTAGCAAAAGTGTTCAGCTGAAACATTGACACTTTGCTATATAACCAGAGCTTCAGTCCCTGTTCAAACCTTCTTGCCTTCCATTCATCCGTGTGTACTTGATACGGGGCGAACCTAGCCAACTCATTGAATTTCACTGCATAGTCTGATACGGACATATTGCCTTGCTTCAATTCCAGAAATTGTACCTCCATTTGGTTCTGCGAGCTTGTCGGGAAGTACATCTCGAAGAACATCTCCTTAAACCTCTCCCAGGTGATCACACCTTCTCCTCCACGGACCTTATTTGTTTGCCACCAATAACTGGCTTCTGATTTCAACATGAACGTTGCGTAAGTGGTTTTCTGGTCCTCTTTGACTCTGGCGACGTCAAAAACTTTTTCCATCTCCATAACCCAAGTTTGAGCTTCTATCGGGTTCATGGAGCCTTTAAACTCTGGCGGTCCCACCGCCTTGAAATCTTTGAACGTTGTATTTGGTGGAGCTTGAGGTTGATTGTTAATTACTCCGGCCAGTAAATTCACCAACTACTGAACGGGGTTAGAATTGGAGCTGTTGTTGTTATTCGTTGACCCTTCCTGGACTGGTCGACGATTTGGTCGTCTTCTTGGCAGCATATTTCTGTTAAGAATATATGCTTATTAGGTCTTTATTCAATGCCTTAAATATTTAAAGTTCAACTAAAACATTTAAACATAATCACTTAACACATTATCTCAAATAAACTCTGATATTTTATTCAAATCGAAAGTTTTAACATCATACAATAGCATCACTGCTATTTACATCATCTATCCCGAGATAAAGAATCTTCAGGATTAAATCATCATAATATTCTTTTGTTTATATGCACATCGGAATTTACATTTTTAACTAACATAGATATTCACATAATTTATATTATTCCTATCACGGCCTATTAAGACGTCAAATAGCTTCTCTGCGCTCTTCTTCCATGATACGAAACATCGTCTTTCGATCCAGTATGTACGAAGGTAAGTCCTAAAATTGAATTGGATAGTACATAACTCGATCCTGAGCTTTGTTCACTGTAGTGTTGAATGCACAATCCATTTCCACTATCTTAACCTTCTTTGCTTGTACCTCTTCCTCAGCTGCATCTTCCCGCTGAAAAGCCTTCTCATAAACATCTTCCGCTCTAGCTCGTTTGGCAGATTCCTTTTTCAGTTCATTCTTTAACTCCTCTATTTCCTCTGACTTCTGCTCGGTTTGGCCCTTCTCATGAACCAAATCCCACTCTACGTTTTCCAAACGTGTGTGAAGAGCCTCAACCTCTCTATCCCTCTGCTCGATGGTAAGCTGTTGAATAACCATCCGGTCCCTCAGCTCCTGAACAGTATCTCGTAACTCTATGTTACGATCATATAGCTCGTCGTACATCTCAGCACTGATGGAGTTCGGTGGGAACTCATCTTCCTCCTCTTCTTCCTCAGGGTCCTCCTCTGGATCAGAATCAAGCTCATGCTCCTGACCAACAACAGTGATCAACGGAGATGGCTCTCTCTGTACCAACTGCTCCCGGACGACATGAATATCTCGGGGCTCCTCCTCTCTGGGTACTCGGGGTTTCTCCTCCCCAGCTCGACTAGATCCTCCAACATATGACATCCTGACAACACAATTTTTAAGTTTCAGTTACTAATCGATACACACAGGCACATAAGTTTATCACATAAGCACATAAAGTCTTTTATTATCTTCAATAAATTAAGGAATTCCTTTCTTAGAACTCGATAAGAGTTTACTACCACTATGTTCTCGATCTCCTATAAGGCTACTACCTAAGGTTGTTCCCCCACCTAAGGTTCATAACCTATAGCTTTGATACCAACCTGTGACACCCCCAAATCCGGGTACTTTAGTTCCACGGGATTTGGTGTTCACTGTACAAATATCATATATCTATCTACCCATAATAAATGCAACCCATGCAATAGATAGAAATAGATCCTCCCCTTATGGGGTTACAACATCTGAATAATAAATACAATCCCAGGTTAAACTAACCTTAAACATCTGTACGAAAACATAAGCAAATAATAAGTCTTAAACAACATCAAGTCTTGACAATAAATATTCTTAAAATTAAATAACAAGTCTTCATCACTTATTAGCTTTGCCCTTGCCTTTGCTAGTAGAAGGCTCGTCGGACCTTTCGTTCTTAACTGCAATGTTATTATTACGCAAGAGTGAACACGATTGCCCACAAGTATAATAATACAACAATAAAATAATAACATGCGAGTGAATCAAAAACTTCTGTAATAAGAAAAACTCGGCTTTTGAATCAAGAATGAATAACAAGAATCAAAAGAACTTCTGAGGGTCATAAGACCTTGAACTATGTCCTAGGTTGTCAAGTGTTTATACTTGAAACTTTTAACAGTCATAAGACTATGGACTCTTCTTCTCGTACTCAAGGGGATCAACCCTTAATACAATACTATGCACAATATCTTAACGCTAAAGCGTAATTAATCCCCTATAACAGGGTTGTTCATCTCAGTTTGACATTAAAGTCCACACCAAAGGAAGTTTGGTTTGGATCAGCTCAGCAATGGTTTTGAAATTTAGAACATTCATGAACTATGGACTAGTCGAATCAATAAGGGTTCGCTAGTCTTACAAGGTTCAACAATAATTGATATTCAATTTGAATAATAAAGTTCAAGATGTATACAATCGAATAAGTATTGTATAACAGGAATTATGCTTTTAAAGAATGATAACATCTAATATGAAGTCTTGACTTAAATAATAATAAACAAAATAGAATAAGGAACTTGCTTTATGTAAAGAAATAAGGTTTAGGAACTTGCCTCATGCGTAGGCTAAACGATTACTACTTCCGTTCACCACAAGTCCTACGCACATACCATATGTATTCACGACATTCATTAGATACATTTACACTTAATTATTTAATATAACTCCACTTTATTTAACAAATCATTACCCTTCTAATTTAATTACATAATTAAATTAGAATATTTTCATTTCCTTACTATTATTACACTCGAATAAATTATTTCATAATAATTTCCATCGAATATTTATTTTATTCCATAAATATTTCAATTAAAATATTCATTTTATTTTATAAATATTTTAATAATAAACTCCATCGAATATTTATTTTATTCAATAAATATTTCAACTAAAATATTTATTTTATTTGATAAATATTTTAATAATAATTTCCATTTAATATTTATTTTATTCCATAAATATTTTAACTAAAATATTTATTTTATTTGATAAATATTTTAATAATAATTTCTATCAAATATTTATTTTATTCCATAAATATCTCAATTAAAATATTCATTTTATTTGATAAATATTTTAATTAATTATTATTTTTTTATTTATTTATTATTTATTATTTATTTATTTATTATTTTAATCTTTTGCCACCGGAGCGGGGTAATTTAGTTTGGTAATGCCCGTCGGGGGCGAGGTTACCCAGACTCAGTTTTTGCTATTTCTGCAGTTCCTGCAGTTCACAAACATAACAAGGCCAATTTAGGCCAAAAAATCTCTCACAAGCTCAACTATACGCTTTGTGAAGAACACATAATATGGTCATAACTTCCAATTTCCTTGTCCATACATTAATTTAAGCATACCCAAATACTATAATTCATATATGATCATTACCCAACCTTTCTAACATGATTTTAACAACTTAATTCATATAATTACTTGAATCAAAACACATAATTTCACAGTTCTTATGAAAAACTCTATTTTTCACATTATTAACGAAATCAACTACCGTGAACTCGTTTTTCGACCAAATCAATCCGTTTAAGTTTTGTTCTTTTCGTTATTACATGTATACACAAAATCATTCATCAATTTACCGATTAATATGAAATTTAAACATAACTTTTTGTACTTACAATCCATATTCATATATTTTTCTCTATAAACTATAAAACTCCAATTAACCCATAATTACATGAATTTAATCATTGTGATTCATGTATACATGATATATAACATGTTATGAACAATTTGTAATACATATATAGACATATAATTAGAATTTGTAAAATTTTCCATTCACAGAGAACTCAGTTGGGAGAAAAATATAGTACGTGAAATATTAAAACTATATTAGGGTTTACCCTTGCTTTCTCTGTTTGAAGGCGATACCAACTTGAATTCTCCAATTCTCTCTAATCAATTCTCTCAAAACTCTCTCTTTTCTCTCTGACTTAGGTTTTAGGAAAAATGAGAATGCGTAAAATAAAGAACTGATATATGCGCACAGATAACTGGCGCAACATTGGGTCATGGCCAGTTAATCCCATAGTGGTTTAACTGGCCAACTCCCTTTAAGGCCATGTTTGGCTAACTTAATAATCTCTTTTTAATTTATTTTAATTAACTTATTTATTATATAGTTTAATAATGTCATACCCAATTAAAAAATTAGTCAAATATCTTATTTAATTCAATTAAATATAATAATTCCACATTAAATCTTATAGTCACATAATTAAATTTTCATTTATTAATTATGTCAAATCATTAAATCTCTAATTAACCATTAAATTAATTAGAATAACATTATGCTTATTAAATAATTCATTTAATCAAATATGCTCAATTAAATACATACTTTTGAATAATAAAATTCTCCACATTAATTTAATCAATGTAACATATATAATAAATTAATCTACCACAAACTCATCAATTAATTATTTAACCTAATAATTAAATCATCAAAAAATATTTATTTAATTTAATAAATATTGAAATTAAATTACAAAAATCTCGTTTGTCACACACTCAATTGAATGTAATCATCATCTTGCCGTCACAACCCTAACAACTTCCAAGAAGCACAATAAAAGATATGCACAATAAATTCGTATAACACATGTATATGCATACAAGGTTGTCTCACTTAGAATACTTTGTCTAAATAACAATAGAGTTTCCCTTATAAAAGTACCCATATGTGTTAACAATTAATTTTATAAATTCCGGACAATAAAAAATTATTTATTTTATTTTCTCTTTGAAGCATGCATAAATATTTAATCATGTTAAATGCACACATAAAAATGTCCTAGAGCCTTTAAAAGAAAAATTAATTATTATGCAATTGACCTTACACTTTGTTTTCCTAATAAAGAAAAACTCTTCAACCATTTGAATATCCCACCAATGTTCTTTATCATCAAATACCTGAAATGCTATAAACTAATTTAGTATATGAACAATTCATCATCAAAACTTAAGGATGGAATATGACTAAGTCAACATTCTCCCCCTTTTTGATGATGACAACCCAAAAATTTTAATTCCCATTAGCTCCCCCTAAAACCATGCATACAATATAATTAGCTCCCCCTAAATCTATGTAATGCAATATAATATCATTTCAGGAATCTCAACATAATATTAATCTAACTGAAATTCATTTTTCAGTATATCATGTTACCTGCAATCATGTTAATTCAACATTCACCAAATAAAATATCAACTGTTAACATATCAGATATTATCAGTTTTAAAAAACATTGTTAAGATTCAAAACAATAAGTCTTTGAAGCACCAAGCTAAAAACCAAAAATAACAATAATAAGTCTTTTCAGTCTACCAAAAACCAAAAACATAACCATTTGAGGAGGACGGAGAATGAAAGTTGTATGTGGCATGAGTACGTCAAGGAAATAACCAATATACTCGGCTAGCCAGATACAATGAACCCATTCCGTAACAGGAGAGTGCTTACGCTGTATATGTAACTTAGACCCTACATCGTTGAAACGCAGAGCCGTGAACTCAGCCAACTTGCCAACCTGATTGCTTACAAATTTGATTCCCAGACTCAATTGACAAGTATTTCGGTTTAGTTTTCGTTGCATGACCTCTGCGAAAGCAGTGGTTGCAATTCAAACCCAGCTTACAAATCAATAAATTCATCCTCAAGATTTTGATAAAGTTTGTTAATTTCAGGAGCACCTAAAGGCAGTTTGGCTTTTTCCAACACAGACATACGATTGTTAAGGCCAGACATCTCATGTTGCATTTTTCTTGATTACCAATAATAATTTTCAACAATCTCAGAAGAAGACTGGGTAGGTTGCAGAACAGGGGAAGATGGAATTGATATGGAAGGGATAAGATTATCAGAAGTAATACGGACAAACTGACCGTCAGTCAAAGCAATACGAGACATTTTTAGAGTACTAACACTAAGTGAATCAGTCACAGCAACAAAAATTTCATTATCAAAGGAAATTTTAAAATGATTAAAGAGAGTTGTGAGACTCGCACTATAAGGCAGACTTGTTTTTATTTTTGGCAAAAAACTCATCATTTGATGTAGAAACATTAATTGAGACAGATTAAAAGACACACCTTTCAAAATCATGGCAACTATTATCAAATCCTGATAGGTAAAATCAGCACCTCCACCTAAGCGGGGCAAAAGATTATACCTAATCAAATGATGAAGCACACAAGAAAGAGGAGAAACATCAACCGTTTTGGGAGTAAAAACATCATTCATAAGAGGATTATCCATGATAATCTGTAATTGTTCCAAAGGGGTGAAAGGAGAATGGACAACCCCTTTTCGAGTAAATGGACAAACACCCGTGAATGGAATGTTTAAAATGCTACCAAAATCCATGACAATGAAATATAGTGATTTTCCTTTAACAAAATAAGTGTAGAAATCTCCATGACATTCCAGATTTGTATAAAACTGCTGAACTAGTCTAGGATATGCAACTGAGGGAGGAAAAATCATGGAAGAAATACCACATAATTCAAATAAAATTTTCAGAGCAGACTCCTGATAGCAGATTTGATCAACAGATTTTTCATAAACAAATTATTTTGGGAAAATAACATTCTTAAACCGTACCTTATAAGCATTACTACGAAAGAAATTTTCAGGAAGGACAAAGGTGAGGATAGTGCAAGATCCCAACTTTTATGAATAAAGATTAATTTTTTTCGAAATATATTTTTGAATATTATGGTGTGGATTTGATATAATATTATAGTTGTGGGTAATATTTATAAATTTTGTAAAGTAAACAAGTGGTTTTAAAATATTCGATTGGTCGGGAAATATTCGTTTTAACAAGGAATATTCGTACGACGGCACAATCATTGGCAGACCCCACAACGGAAGTATTGTCGGAGTTAGAAAACGACAGAAATAACTTTTTATAAAAATAACGGCGAAAGTTTTACCGTTAAACTGTTGAACTACCCAGTGGTAAAAGTACAGTAATACGCGTGGTTGCATAGTAGCACACAATATTGATTATTGATGCTTACGTGAGAAGTCACTCAGTTATACTCAATTGTTGCTACAGTAATTGCTGCATAATATCTCTCACATTATTGATTCAATTATTGTCACAGTATCATCTGCATAATATTTTATATTATTAAATCAATAATTGAGACGACAAAGTTATTCAAATTATTATTTGTAATATTGACGACGTCTAGAAAGTTCTATCGAGGAAAGGGGTTTGGTCACCTAATTACGCGCCAATAGGGAGAAATCCTTATCGAAAAGCCCCATCTTTCTTGAAAATGATCTGGTTGTTAAATATTGTGAGTTATAATATTAATGATAAATAAGTTCGTGTTGATTAGAGATGAAATTGTTGATAGAAATATTTCCATTGTGTTGAGATTATTAGTGTTAGTGGAAATCGACATTTATTTCGATAATAATTGATTTTAGAATGTTAGATTGACCAAACGGCCAATTAATGTGATAAATGAGCAATTAATTGCTATTAGTTCACATGCAAATTACTGTTGGTTTACATGTATAGAACTATTGATTCACATGCATGTACTATTAGGGGGGTGGTGCAAGATTGATAATACTTGAAGGACTAAATTTAAAATTGAGATATAGATGAAGGTACTATACTGTAATAATTCGAGCCCCTAATCATGCAATTATCAAAACTATGTTTTTCTATAAATAGAAGCTCATTGTTCTTTCATTCTCACAAATTTATTAAGACTCACAAGAGCAATTATAGAGAGAGAGAAGCTATAGAGAGAAAGAAGAAGAATATTCTGCTACTTCACTATTCTAGTATCCAGTCTTCTTCTAAGTTAAGGGGTGTTATTTATTTCTTATTTGTAACAGATATTATTTTTGTTCAGTATTCTTAAGAAATAATATTTTCGTCCATACTTTGTAGTATGTGAGTAATATTATTTCGTTTCGTATTCCTAATTCTACACTCATTCTGTTAAAATATTGCTTCTATACTCCGTGAAATTAGTAGAATATCTTTAAAATTTGGGCTTCATCTAGTATCGTTTTACAATGATATTTTATGCACATTCTTGTTAAATTTTAAATTTTTTATGTCGGAGTACTGTCCATGAGTACTATTCATTTATACGGTACTATTCACAAAGTACTATTAATGGGTACTATCCACGAAGTACTATTCATGAGTACTATTCACAAAGTACTATTTACGGGGTACTATTTCCAAAACACTATTCACGGGGGACTATTCACCCGGGGTACTATTCATGACTAAAAGAATTAATTTCTTTTTGGTCTAAATTATTTTTGGTACAATATTATTCTTGAATTTTACTTCACAAAGCAGTATCATGTTGACAATTTAGACATTATTATATTCTGAATAAATTAAATTATAAATCTTTAAAAAATTATCATTTGTTTTCTTTTAATTGAATTCTTATATCATTGTCATCATCCTCATGCTTATATTATGATGAAAGTCATCTTTGGCTTACGCGTATAGATGGACTGTTGATTCGTATGATTATGACCAGGGATCATTCGGTATAATCATGACCTGTAATGTTACAAATGATGCGGTAAAAGTCCTCATTGGCCCATAGTGCATTGATGGACAGTTGTTGGCATGATCATGACCATTGGTGATTACGCGAATTTCCTTGACCCGTAGTACATGGATAATTTGTGGACGTGATACTAATGAATATCCTTGGCCCGTAGTGCATGGATAATTCAGTGATGTGGATTATTTGTTAAGCTGAGTCTCAGCTATAAAGTTGATGATAAACTTTTTAAATCATAGAAGATAGTAGATATCATGCTCTACTTGACTCTTCTAATGGATTGCTTATTTCGCTGCAGTTAAACTTGTTTTTTATTGTTTGACACTATTGAAGGCTAATGATAATTTATTCTGTATTATCTTAGTCCTAATAATTCTTACTGGGCTAGTTGAGCTCACCCTTTTACTTTCCTTGTTCTCTTCAAGAAATGAGAACGTAGTCGGGACTAGTCAGGGAATGGAATGACGGTCCGAGATGGTTGTTTTAGCAGTCCTCACTATTTAGTGTGATAATAAATGTAATGAGGATTGAATTTGAGTTTGGATATTGTCTATGAGATAATATTCGTGTAAAAACTCTTAGCTACGTTTTATCGTATTGTATAAAAGAAGTTTGTATTTAATTTCTGTACCATGTATTTGGCGACTCAGAATGGGTGATGTATACCTATTTTGGAGGCATCACAGTTGGTATCAAAGCTTATAGATATGATCCCTGGCTAAGATGTGAGACTAGAACTAGGAATTTGCTAGTATGACCGACCTAAGTTTATTTGTTATTTAATTGGTCGGTCAGAGTATTGGGATAATATGTGGCATGTCAATTAACCCTTCTTTTGTGACAGTATTTGAAAATGACATCTGAAAATGTTGAGATAAGCAATGAAGCACATGAGATCGTTGAGTCACCGACGATCAATAACAAGGATAATGTGCATCAGGAAGGCAATAATCCTCGTGTAAACAACAACACCGATCAAATGACGAACGATGGTACGTTTAGGAGTTGTTTAGAATTCATGCAACACTAAATGAGAGAGACTCATGCTCATAATATAGGTGGAAACACTAGCAACTCACGGCTGGTCATCGCTAAGCAGTTCAAGGAGCCGGGACCGCCAGAGTTTTTGGGAAAGCCAGAATCACTTAAGGCGGAGATGTGGATAAAGTAGATCACCAAGATATTTGATGTCTTGGAATGCTCAGAGGAGCAAAAGGTTCCCTTCACCACCTTTATGTTGCATGAAGAAGCAAATTACTGGTGGGAATCTGTAAAACGTACTCAACCTTTCGTACTAAAGATGTCTTGGGAGAAGTTCCAAGAATTGTTCAACTATAAGTACTTTCCTTTAAGTATTTATCACATGAAGGAGGTGGAATTCATCAAGCTAGAGCAAAACAATATGACCGTATCGCAGTACGAGGCTAAGTTTGCGGAGTTATCTTGGTTTGCATCACATTTGGTCGATAATGAGGAACGAATGACGGGAATGTTTCTAGGAGGTTTGAAACCCGAAATTCGTCAATACCTCATTTCTCACAAACTTTGTTTATATTCAGATGTTGTGAATATGGCTTAGTTATTGGAGCACGATAATGAGTCAGCCCAACCAAAAGGCAACGACAAACAACACGATAATAATCATACCGGTGGTAACGACCATCGGAACAATGATAACCATCGTGGAGGAAATTATCATGCCAAGAATGGTAACCACTTCGGTGGTAATTATGGCCAAGATAATAGAAGTGGAAATTTTAAGAAGAGAAGGTTCAATAATGATGAAAAGACAGTAGCACCAACACCCGTTTCCAAGGAATAAGAACAACCACCGATCGTATGTTTCAAATACGGACAAGAGGGATACATCCATCCAAACTATACGCAGCAACCTAAAGCGTCTTTCAATTGAGGAAGAGAAGGTCACCTAGCTCGATTTTGTCGTGTAATGAAGTCAAGTCCAACTGGGATGGTGACACCAAAGGATATCCCAGAGAAGTCAAAGCCGGTAGTTCAAAGGAGAGCGTTTGTCGTGACCTCCCAAAAAGCGAGGAACCCGAACGAAGTCATCATGGGTAAGCTAATCATAAACTCTAGCGAAATATATACCTTATTTGATACCGGTTCTACCCATTCTTTTATTTCTCCTACTTGTGCTCAATGTTTAAATTTGACTCCTGAGAAATTAGACTTTGACTTATTGGTTAAAAACTCCGTTAGGAGAAACCTTCGTTACATCCACTATTTATAAATTTTGTTTTATTCAAATCGGCAGCCTCACGTTACCTATCGATCTTATCTCTTTGAAAATGCTTGCATCTGATGTGATTCTAGGAATCGTCTGGTTAACTACTCACCATGCTAAAATTGATTGTTTTCATCAGGTTGTTAGTTTTCATATTCCTAACCAACCTGTTATGGAAATTCAAGCAACCAAACCACTAAAGTCAATCACTATCATATTAAGCCATAAGTAAAGAGCCCTGAGCCTTTTACTGATGACTTCCAAGTCTTGGAATGCACCGAAGCTAGACTTTCTGTAGGGGACACCGTGAACAACGGTGACAAGTTGATAGGTGTCAATGTAACGTGCTATCTAAGTCTTGGATGAGAGTCACAGTTTTGAATGATATTTCTATCGTTAATAAATTTCCTGACGTATTCCTGAAGAATTCCTAGCCTACCCTAGAGCGTGAAATCGAATTTTGTATTGACCCCAGCACAAAACCCATTTCTAAAACCCTCAAATATTTCTTCACCCAAAATGAACGTAACATGCGCCAAAGGCGTTGGCTCGAGCTGTTGAAGATTACGATAATACCATTTAATAGCATCCTAGAAAAGCAAGCGTGGTAGCTGACGCATTGAGTAGAAGATCGTATGCGTTTATGAGTGCAATATTATTAACACAAAGACCCATTTTGTACGACTTACAAAAGATGGAGATAGAGTTAAAGACTCCCGAGACCCACGTGAAGATAGCTAATATACGATTAGAATCGACTTTAATTAATAAAGTTAAAGCCACTCAAGCTACATACTCAGAGCTAATGAATGTGAAGAAGAAGGTACAAGAAGGCGTTATTCTAGAAGCAAGAATCGACGAAGAGAGGAAATCTCAACCCTCAATTTTATTGGTCTATTTTAAATCCTCGATCGAGTAGGAACTGTGGCCTATAGACTGGCTTTACCGCTAAGTATGTCGCATGTTCATAACATTTTTCACGTATCGATGTTACGGAACTATGTGGACGACCCGAACTATATTATTGAATTAGAACTAGACGAGATAGCAGAAGATTTAACATATGAGGAAATAGTTGTTAAAATGTTGGATAAGAAGGAATATATTCTACGCTCAAAGGTTATACCTCAAGAGTTAGAATCTAAACAAGGTATGCTCACCTCTTTGACATACCAAGTATGTACCCTAATTTTGAGGACGAAATTTCATAAGAAGGGGAGGTTGTAAGACCCCAACTTTTATGAATAAAGATTCATTTTTTTCGAAATATATTTTTGAATATTATGGTGTGGATTTGATATAATGTTATAGTTGTGGGTAATACTTACAAATTTTGCAAAGTAAACAAGTGGTTTTAAAATATTCGATTGGTCAGGGAATATTCGCTTTAACAAGGAATAGTTGTACGACGGCACAATCATTGATGGACCTCACAACGGAAGTATTTTCAGAGTTAGAAAATAGCAAAAATATCTTTTTATAAAAATAACGGCGAAAGTTTTACCGTTAGACTGTTGAACTACCCAGTGGTAAAAGTACAATAATGCGCGTGGTTGCATAGTAGCACACGGTATTGATTATTGATGCTTACGTGAGAAGTCACTCAGTTATACTCAAATATTACTACAGTAATTACTATATAATATCTCTCATATTATTGATTCAATTATTGTCACAGTATCATCTGCATAATATTTTATATTATTAAATTAATAATTGAGACGACAAAGTTATTCATATTATTATTTGCAATATTGACGATGTCTAGAAAATTCTGTCGAGAAAAGGGGTTTGATCACCTAATTGCGCGCCAATAAGGAGAAATTCTTATCGAAAAACCCCCTCTTCCCTGGGAATAATCTGGTTGTTAAATATTGTGAGTTATAATATTAATGATGAATAAGTTCGTGTTGATTAGAAATGAAATTGTTGATAAAAATATTTCCATTGTGTTAGGATTATTAGTGTTAGTGGAAATCGATATTTATTTTGATAATATTTGATTTGGTGATGTTAGATTGACCAAACGGGCAATTAATATGATAAATGAGCAATTAATTGCTATTAGTTCACATGCAAATTACTGTTGGTTCACATGTATGAAACTATTGATTCACATGCATGTACTATTAGGGGAGGTGGTGCAAGATTGATAATACTTGAAGGACTAAATTAAAAATAGAGGTATAGATGAAGGTATTATACTGTAATAATTCGAGCCCCTAATCGTGCAATTATCGAAACTATGTTTTCCTATAAATAGAAGTTCATTCTTCTTTCATTCTCACTAATTCACTAAGACTTACAAGAGCAATTATACAGAGAGAAGCTATAGAGAGAAAGAAGAAGAGTATTATGCTAATTCACTATTCTAGTATCCAGTCTTCTTCTAAGATAAAGGATGTTATTTATTTCTTATTCGTAATGGATATTATTTTTGTTCAATATTCGTAAGAAATAATATTTTCTTCCATACTCTGTAGTATGTGAGTAATATTATTTCGTATTCTTAATTTTATACTCATTCTGTTAAAGTATTGCTTCTATGCTCCGTGAAATTAGTATAATATCTTTGAAATTTGCGCTTCATCTAATATCGTTTCACAAGGATATTTTATACACATTCTTGTTAAATTTTAAGCTTTTCATGCCGGTGTATTGTCCATGAATACTATTCATTTATACGATACTATTCATAAAGTACTATTCACGGCATACTATTCACAAAGTACTATTTATGGGTACTATTTACAAAGTACTATTCATGAGTACTATTCATGGGGTACTATTTTTGAAGTACTATTTTACAATATTATTCTTGAATTTTACTCCACAAAGTAGGATCATGTTGACAATTTGAATATTATTGAATTATGGACAAATTAAATTATAAATCTTTAAAAATTTATCCTTTGTTTTCTTTTAATTGAATTCTTATATCATTATCATCATCCTCATACTTATATTGTGATAAAAGTCATCTTTGGCTTACGTGCATAGATGAACTGTTGATTGGTATGATTATGACTAGGGATCATTCGGTATAATCATGACCCGTAATGTTACAAATGATGTGGTAAAAGTCCTCATTGGCCCGTAGTGCATTGATGGACAGTTGTTGGCTGATCATGACCATTGGTGATTAGATAAATATCCTTGGCCTGTAGTGCATGGATAATTTGTGGACGTGATACTAATGAATATCCTTGGCCCATAGTGCATGGATAATTCAGTGATGTGGATTATTTTTTGAGCTGAGTCTCAGCTATAAAGTTGATGATAAACTTTTTAAATCATAGAAGATAGTAGATATCATGGATAATTCAGTGATGTGGACGTGATGTGGATTGCTTGTTTCGCTGCAGTTAAACTTGTTGCTTATTGTTTAACACTGTTGAAGGCTAATAATAATTTATTTTGCATTATCTTAGTCATAATATTTCTTACTGGGCTAGTTGAGCTCACCCTTTTGCTTTCATTATTCTCTTCAAAAAATGAGAACGTAGACGGGACTAGTTGGGGAATGGAGTGATGGTCCAAGATGATTGTTTTAGCAGTCCTCACTATTTAGTGTGATAATAAATGTAATGAGGATTGTATTTGAGTTTGGATGTTGTCTATGAGACAATATTCGTGTAAAAACTCTCAGCTACATTTTGTCATATTGTATAAAAGAAGTTTGTATTTGATTTCTGTACCATGTATTTGGCAACTCAGAATGGGTGATGTATACCTATTTTGGGGGCGTCATAGATAGGGTTTGCCGAAACCGGTGGTGGTGTAAACTCGAGCTTACACGATGGGATCGTTGACTTCCGTCATCGAAAGGGTCTTAGTGATTTCAGAAAGGATGGACTGAAGGTTGATTCGTCAGAGGATGAAGAGTCCAAAGACTCAGGTTCCACATACATAGCCTTTTTTATTTTTCTTTGTTTGCTAGAAGATCTGGCATACGATTGAGGAGGCACCAACATCGGATCATTGTCAGAATCGATTATCGAACGCTTGTGTGTTCAGGTTCTCATGGTGTTTGAGGTTTGAAGTGACAGACATAGAAGATTAGTATAGAGTGAGAGAGAAAGAGAGTCATAAAAGAAATTTGAGATGTGAAGAGAATGGAGAAGGATAGAGAGTCAAATAATAGAGAAGAATGCATGTATGTACACTCCTATACACTTACATTTCCCAAGAAACCCCAACCGTCCTGTCTTTTCGATTTTCAAAAACCATTATGATAGATACTTAGAATACCGCGTCCATGAATTAAGGACTTTAAATGAACAGCCGTAAAAACATACTCTTAATTATCCTAATTATAACAGTTTAATAAGATAAGCATGCATAATTTAAATATGCTAAAAATAATGCATATCTTAAAATTTTCAACAAGAGTTATGCTATACACATTCCAAGTTCTCTTCACAGCATATAAAATATGTCTTCACCTAATGGTTTAGAAAAATATCTGCGATTTGATTTTCAGTAGGGATAAAAATTAATTTAATTAAACCTTTTGATACATTATCTCTTAAAAATGATGTCTTACTTCTATGTGTTTTGTAGTATATAGGCACACATTCACAAAATATATCAAAATCACATAGGGTTTGCCTCATCCATAAAATATGAGAACAACAACTTCCTGTAGCTAGATATTCACCCTCAGTAGTTAAAAGAGCCACTGAGCATGCCATGATACGAGACTTTGTCCCAAGAAAGTACAAGCACCACTCATACTTTTTATATCGATCTAACACCCTGCATAGTCAGCATCTGAATAACCTATTAGTTCAAAGTGATTGTAAATTGGATAGAATAACCCTAAGTTAATAGTACCACTTAAATATTTCAAATTTTTTTAGACAACATTTAAGTGTGATTCTTTGGGTTTAGCCTGAAATCTTGCGCACGGACAAACGATATACATTATATCGGGTCTAGAAGTAGTTAAATATAATAAGCATCCAATCATACCTCGATATTTCGTTATATCAACATCAATACCTTTGTCATCAATGGTGAGCTTTATTGATGTGCTCATGGGTGTACCTTTCGAGTTAGATCCTTCAAAGCCAAAAAGTAATTAAGTTCTCCCATTAAGCTCATGTCAAATTCTTTATGCATGCACTTTGAAAACCACTCACAAAGAAGATCATTAGTAGCACCAAATATTATATCTTCTACATATATTTGAACGATAATGATATCTATATTTTTATGCTTAATAAATAATGTAGAATCTATTTTACCTCTAATAAATCCGTTTGACAAGAGATACTTACTTAACCTTTCATACCAAACCCTTGGAGCTTGTTTCAAGCCATAAAGAGCTTTCTTTAATTTGTAAACATGATTAGGATACTTTTCATACTCGAATCCAGGAGTCTGTTTGACATATACTTCTTCATTGATGTACCCGTTGAGGAATGTGCTTTTTACATCCATTTGATGAAGCTTAAACTTTTTGTAGCATGCAAAAGCCAACAAAATTCAAATTGATTCCAGCCTTGCCACTGGTGCATAGGCTTCTTCATTGTCGATCCCATCTTGTTGGTTGTATCCTTGAGCTACTAACCTTGCTTTGTTATGAGTGATTGTCCCGTGCTCATCAAGCTTGCTCTTGAATACTCATTTAGTACCAATGAAGGAAATATCTTTTGGAGGAGGTGTAAGACCCCAAATTATTAATAAATGAAATTTAATTTCCTCTATTTATTATTCTGAAATAGTAAGAGTTGATTTGATTAATGTGGTTAGTTATGGGTAAAATGCGTAAATATTTTAAATAAGCAAGTGGTTATAAAATATTCATTGTTGTCGGGGAATATTTGTTTGGTCGTGGAATATTCTTACTGTCGGAGAATATTCGTACGACGGCGCAGTCTTTTGTGGGCCCCATAACGGAAAGCGATTGGATGAAGAAAACGACAAAAATAAGTTGTTTATAAATAACGGCATAGTTGTTACCGTTAATACTGTTGGAATACCCGGTGGTTAAAACACGGTAATACGCGTAGCACACGGTATTGCACCAATTATTGATTCTTACGTAAGAAGGCACTACTCAATAATTGTTACAGTAATTACTGTTCAATATTGTATTTTATTGATTCAATAATTGCTGCGTTGATATTTTATATTACTGTTGTTTCAATAATTGTCACTACGCAGTATTTTTAATTATCGGAGCAATAATTCATATTATCTGAATAATATTATTAGATAACATTATTGGCAATGTCTAGAAAGTTCTGTCTAAGGAGAGGTTTGGTCATCTAATTGCGCGCCAGTAAGGAGAGATCCTTATTGGAAAGTCCCCTCTTTCCTGGGAACGGCCTGGTTGCTAGTATTGTGATTCTGTAATATTATTTGTGTATAATTAATTATTGATTTATATGATGAGGAAAATATTAATTTTATGTGGATATAGATGGAGAAAATTTTTAATGTGACAATTGTTGAAAATTAATAATTTATCTTTTTCTGATAAAATAATTCATTTAAATATATTATTTTAATAATATATTGATGGTGGTATTTTTACAATGAATGTGGGATATATGAGTATATGAGGAGGAAGAGTATTTTTGTGGCATTAAATGATTAACACATGTTTTGTGTGTTGGTGGACATAATTCTTGACCGAAAATTTATTATTGACTATAAAATCGCCCGTTTGTGAATTTCGGTCAATTTCTGTTTAGAATTTGGAAAAACTTTCTTCTGTAAAGTTGTAGAGAATTGAATTTCCTATAAAAACACGTGAGATTCGAATTTTCTGATAAAAGGGCTATTTATTATGAATTATTGAAGTTCTGAAGTTTCGAAATAATTGATTTTTGGAAGTTTTATTTATTATTTTGAAGAAAAACGTTTTTTGGCATTTAAGTGGGCTAACATGTGATATAAATGGGCTGAGATCAGATGTCTAGAGGTGGGCTAAGGAAAATTTGATAAATATATTATTATTATATTAAATTTTCTGCTTTGGTGTTCTAAGCATTTTCCTATAAATAGGGTGCTTAGGTTAGAATTGAAATCACACCAGAAGCACAAGTTTCTCTCTATTTCTCTCTCTATAACGAGCGTATTCTTGTAAGTATTTGATACTTTGAGTGTTGCTTTACGGTGCAAGTTTCCTTCAGCACTATATCTAGTATTCCAGTCAGAAGTACCGTCTTTCCGAGGTTAGGGATATTATTTTTTTCGAAAATGATATTATTTCTTCAATATCATTATGCCGAAATATTGGTTGGAAATTTTTATCAAATTTAGAACTTTTCATATCGGAGTTACTATTCATGAGTTACTATTCACGAGTTACTATTCATGAGTTACTATTCACCGAAAAATAAAATTTTCTTCTTTTCGTCCAAATATCTATTCTGGATACTAGCTTTGATTGTATCCATGTTTTGATCATTCTTGAATTTTACTTCACTATGATTATTTATAAGGTATTTTTGGACATGGATAAATCGAAATACGAATCCTTAATATTTGTTATTTTGTTTCACTGGATTCGTTTTCTTTAAAATATTTTTCATCATCCTCAGTCTTAAATGATGATATAACTGAATATCTTTGGCCTGTAGTGCAAAGATGAATGTTTTCTGATGAATATCTTTGGCCCGTAGTGCAAAGATGAACAAGTGTTGAGGTGAACATGATCAACTGATGAATATCTTTGGCCTGTAGTGCAAAGATGACTATTTGATTCAAGATATTTATTGATTGATGTTACAGGGATAAAATGTTGATGATGGGCTTTTAAATTCATAGATAATCGTAGATTTCATTCTCTACGTAACTCTTCTATGAATTATTATTTTCCGCTGCGAATATTGATTTAAAACTTGTTGTCTATTGTATTCTATTAAATTTTTCCCTGTTGAAGACTAACGATAATTTGTTCTATGTTATCTTAGTCATAATGTTCTTTACTGAGCTAGTTGAGCTCACCCTTTTCCTTGTTGTTTCATTTTCTTCTCAGGAGGCGAGAATGTAGCGAGTACTAGTCGGGGTGTGGAATGATGGTTCAAGACAGTTGTTTTAGTAGTCCTCACTATTTTGTAAAATAGTGTATCAATAAGTATAACGAGTACTTAATTGAGTATGAATACTGTCTAGATGACAATATTTGTATTTAAACTCACAGTATATGTGTTGTCGTATTTTGCACGACAATTGTAATAATAAAGTTGTAGTTATTTTCTGTACCATGTATTTGGTGACTCAGAATGGGTTGGATGGATTGGACCTATTTTGGGGGCGTCACAGGAGGTATACGTTCCCACACTTGACATCTCTCAAATTGTTGAAGTTCCTCTTGCATTGCCAATAGCCAGTTTTCATCAAGAACTGCATCCTTTACATTCTTTGCTCAACCTGTGACAAAAATACAGAGAATGCACAATGATTTTGTAAACCTCTTCGTGTGGTTATACCTTTGTTGATATTTCCAATGATATTTTCTAGAGGATGATTCTTGATATATCTAGCTGTTCTTGGCATTTGGATATTATGTATAACTTCCTCTTGATCATGGGACTCATTTTTAGCATCTTGCAAATTTTCAGGTTCACGTTCATGCTGGTCATCAATTTCAGTTTCCTGAAACTGTTCATTCGGTCTCCTGCTTTGTTCTTTTCGGTTTGCTAAAATCCTGACTGTCTCCAAATTTCCTGCATCATCTTCACTTTCTTTTGGAAGATCATTGTTAGTTTCATTGAAAGTGATATGAACATACTCTTCTACACATGATTTTCTAATATTGAAAATACGATAAGCCTTATTATTTTGAGAATAGCCAATAAATATTCCTTCATACGACTTAGCATCAAATTTTCCCAAATTATCACTTGTATTTAAGATGAAACATTTAGAACCAAATACTTTGAAATAACTTATGTTTGGAATTTTATTATTTAAAAGCTCATAAGGCGTTTTCAAAATAATAGGATGAATGAGTACTCTATTTAAAACATAACATGATGTACTTACTACTTCAGCCCAAAATTTCTTTGGAATCTTACTTTCTTGCAGTAGAGTTCTTGCCGTTTCTTGTAGAGTCCTATTCATCCTTTCCACCACCTCGTTTTGTTGAGGAGTCCTTGGGGCTAGGGGTGCTCATCGGTAAAAAATTGAACCGGTACCAAAAATACCGAACCGGTATCGATCCGAAATTATCGAAAAAATAAGAACCGAAATCGGTACAGAATTACCGGTTTCGGTACAAAATCGGTACCGATTTTTTCGATTCGGTTTTCGGTTATACCGCATGGTAATATATATAATTATTAATAATAATTAAATAATTTTTTATATATATTAATAATTTTTTTTAAAACTAAGAAATCATTAACTATTAATAATAGTTAATATATAAAATAAAACTATAAAACATTATTACTATATATATAAAATTAATAAAACTACTATTATATAGAAATTATTAATATATTAAAAAAATTATCTAATATATAAAATTACAAAGCATTAACTATTAATTATTAAATTATTAAATTTCGGTATTTTCGGTATTTCGGTTTTTACCGAATTCAAAAAAGTCATTATCGCTATCGGTCCCGAAAAGTGTTAAAATACCGAAAAACTGGTACTGAAAAAAATCGATACCACCGGTACCGGTAAAAAATCGAAAAAACTGAAAATTTTGAACACCCCTACTTGGGGTCGAAAATTCATAGCTAATACCTCTTTGATCACAAAAAGTTATGAAATCTTTTTTGAAATTCAGTACCATGATCACTTCTAATTCTAATAAGTTTGTAGCTATACTTTGTTTCAAGATTCTTTATTAATTTTTCAAACTCTTTAAATGCTACATCCTTAGTTCTCAAAAATAATACCCATGTATATCTGGAAAAATCATCAACTATTAAAAATTCATAAAATTTACCATTAATACTAGAATGTCTTTCCGGTCTGAATAAATCAAGATGAAGTAATTGCAAGGGAGAGGAGGTTGATACCATATTCTTTGTCGTAAAAGAAGATCTTACTTGTTTTCCTAGTTGACAAGGAATGCATATTCCTTTCTTTTCAAGCCTGATTTTTGGCAGTCCTTTTACTAGACTCCTTATAGATAGCTTTTTAATTAGATCCATATGAACATGTCCCATCCTCTTATGCCAGAGATAAGCTTCATCTTGTACTGAAGTAAGACATAGTTCTTCATCCTGTTGCTCAAAATCAATAGTATATATATTCCTTTCTCTTAGTACAACTAGAGTAGTATTGTTAGTACCATGAAATATTGTGTATTTATTTTTTTCAAAATTAACTTGATGGTCATTATCCATTAATTGACTTATACTAATTAAATTAAATTCAAGACCATTAACAAGGTGAACATTATTTATACTTACCTTGCCATTACCAATTTTACCTTTTTCGATTATTTCACAGGTTCTATTATCTCCAAACGTGACAGTTCCATTCTTCTTCTTGATATCTAGTTCCATGAACTTTGATTTATCACCTATCATGTGACGAGAACATCCACTATCAAGAATCCATTTTTGAGATGGAACTCTTGCCTTTAAACATACCTATCAAGAAAAAATAATTCATCCTTTTGGTACCCATATCTTTTTGGGTCCACTTATGTTAGTAGCAAGTAAATCACCCTTTTTAATCCACACTGTTTTAACTTTGTTTTGTTTCTTAAAACAGTTTAAATCTAAATGACCTTTAATACCACAATGTTTACAAGTTATGAAAGGGGAACAAAAATTTAGTCTAAAATTTGATTTTGATTTTAACATTTTTATATCTCTCTTTTTGTAAATGGGATTATAGCTGATTCCTTGTTTTTCAAAACTGGGTCTTTGTTTTCCCAACATAACAGTAAGATTTTCTTCTTCTTAAACAAATTTAGCAAGTGTTTATTTTAGTGACTCATTTTCCTTTTGCAGTTCATTAATTGGAATAGTCATACAATTAGATTCATTACCAAATGCATCAATACATACATCTCTCATTTTTAGTTCATTAGTCAATTTTTTAACTTCCTTATTTAGATGGTTAACTTTGTTGAAAAGTATTTTGTTAAAATTGTCTAAGTAGTCATTTTTTCCAATCAAAATTTTTTCATCTTTACATGATGACCCTTTTTCAATTTCTTTCTTTTCATCTATTAGTGAATCTACCTCACTCATTAATGTATTAAATAAACCTTTCAAGCATGCATTCTTTTCTTTTAACTTCTTATTTTCTTGCTCTAATGAGTTTAGTTCATTAAAAAACACCTGATCAGAGTCACCTTCGATTCCCACGACGCATACTTGAGCTATCTCATCTTTAGCATCGATCTCCACTTCGAATTCCTCATCACTCTAAGTAACAAGGACTTTGTTCTTCTTGTTGTCTTTGTAGTTTGTCTTCCCTTTGTTCTTTAATTGAAAACAATATTTCTTTAAGTGACCATGACGTCCACATTCAAAGCATGTCTCTTCAGTTTTCTTTCCTTTGAACTTATTCGAATTAAAAGTGTTTCTTCTCTTGTTCTTCCTTTGTAGTAGCCCCTTAAGTCTTCTTGACATCATAGCTATTTCTTCATCTAAGTCATCATCAAGCTCTTTCTCATTATCTGCAGTAAGAGCTAAGACCTTTCTTCGAGGAGTTTCCTCCTCATTATCATATCTCTTTAACTGATGTTCATATTCTTCTAATTAACCAAATAAAGTTAAAGTGTCCATGGAAGAAATAGTAGCAGAATCTTGAAGAGTAGTGATTTTAGAAGTAAACCTTTTGGGTATAGCATGAAGTAACTTACGGTTGATCTCACTTTGAGAAATATTCTTTTCCAGCAATTTCAAGGAATTTATAAGGACTAGAAATCTTGCTTGAGCTAGCTTAATGGTTTCATCTTTTTCGAGCTTGAACATTTCATAATCGTGCATAAGCATGCTAGCTTGACTTCTCGTACTTTGGAGGTACCTTCATGACTTACCACTAGAATATCTCATATCTCTTTGAATGTGTTGCATGAAGAGACTTTATCTATCTCGGATTGTACCATTTCGCTGAGAAGTGTGTTCATTGCCCTTGAATCATATGAGACCATGTAGGTTTCAGTTGAATCCATTTCTAGCAGAGTCTTTGATGTCCCATCGTCTTTTTGTGGAATACCAGTCCGTTCTCAACGACCCACTATTCCCAAGGATCTCTTTTAAGATAGATCCTCATCCAGAACTTCCAAAAATTGTAGTTATTGGTTCCATGCAGCAGTGGTGGTTGGTAGGTTGATTGACCTTTTTGATTGTTTTTCCCGAACTATGCCATGTCAAAATCTTTCCCTACAAGTCACCTTTAAAGACCAAGATAAGTAGAGCCAAACTCTGATACTAAATAAAATTTAAATAGGCACACTTAGAAGGGGGGGTGTAGAATAAGTGTTTGAACAACTATGGTCGATTTTTATTTTACTTCAAAACTTTTGCTTATTTCATCTTGCTAAAATACTTAATTCGGTTTCCTTAATTACAAAAACTTGTTTAAATACTTTAGAATTTAGTATGTTGAAATAATCAAATATATATCTTAAGTTTTAGAAAATCTTGTTTATATATTAACTTATTATATTATCCTTAATCTTTGTTATCAAAAAAATTAAGCATAGATAATTAAATGAACACCGTGAATTTTTACGTGGTTTAACTACTACCCTCTATAATAGTAGCCTAATCCACGTCCAATATCAATTAGTATAGGAGACTCACTTTATTTATTTCTTTATAAATAAACACCGATTTCAAAACAGATTCTTACAACAATTAATAACAATTAATTTATCTTGAGCACTCTTGCTCCCTGTGCATCTATACACTCCTTAAGCACATTTGCTTCCTTGAACCTATTTGTAAACCTTTTCTCTAATCCACCAGGATTAACACCTTTAGACTACACCTAGTCTAAATAGAAAATTAAATACAAATATAGAGGTCTATGATCAATGCAAGAATAATCAATTTAACAATTAAAGGCTCAACTAAATACAATGATCAATTAGTACAGAAAGATAATCAATTAAATCTTACCAATTACCAGCTAAAAATATATCAGAAATATAGTTGCTCATCTGATCAAAAGTGCACCAATTAAATCAAGTTACTCGAAAATATTAGTAATTAATGCAAAGAGTATTTCGTGAGTTGTGTTTTATTCCATACAAGAAATATGATTTATATAGCCTAATTATTATCGTTGTATATAAAGTCCCGTTGTAAAATAATTAATTATGTTGCCAACAGAATTTACAAGATAAGTAATGTTAAAGAAATTCCCATTGAGAAGCAATCTCCAAAATATCTTCAATTATAAGAATGGATGTTTATTGGACTCTTTCAAAGGTAATCCATTAAGATAAAAATTGTTTTATGCATATACCAAGTCTCCTATATCAAATAAGACAACTAATATATGTCGCCACAAGTAATACTCTTTTTATATGATATATCACTTCCAAAAATAAAGCATAGAATATTGCTTTTGAAATAATTAAGCATAGGAGTGTTAGTCTCGTAATATGAGAAAGTGTATTTCCCAGGATATGTGATTTCCGAGGCCCTATTCAAGTAACCCACTCAATTGAATGTAATCATCATCCTGCCGTCACAACCTCAACAACTTCCAAGAAGCACAATAAAAGATATGCACAATAAATTCGTATAACACGTGTATATACATACAAGGTTGTCACACTTAGAATACTTTGTCTAAATAACAACACAGTTTCCCTTATAAAAGTACCCATATGTGTTAACAATTAATTTTATAAATTCCGGACAATCAAAATTATTTATTTTATTTTCTCTTTTAAGCATGCATAAATATTTAATCATGTTAAATGCACACATAAAAATATCCTAGAGACTTTAAAAGAAAAATCAATTATTATGCAATTGACCTTACACTTTGTTTTCCTAATAAAGAAAAAATCTTCAACCATTTGAATATCCCACCAATGTTCTTTATCATCAGATACCTGAAATGCCATAAACCAATTTAGTATATGAACAATTCATCATCAAAACTTAAGGATGGAATATGACTAAGTCAACATCAAGCAACCAAACCACTAAAGTCAATCACTGTCATATCAAGTCATAAAGCTTTTCGTTTATTAAAAAACAGAAGTCAAGCTTTGTTAGCCCATGTCACGGATTTAAACAAAAATACGTCATATTTGAATGATATTTTTATTGTTAATAAATTTCCTGACGTATTCCCTGAAAAAATTCCTGGTCTACCCCCAAAGCGTGAAATCGAATTTTGTATCGACCTTGAACCTGGTACAAAACCCATTTCCAAAGCCCCGTATTGAATAACTCATATTGAACTTTAGGAGTTAAAAACCCAACTCTAAGAATTGTTAGACATCAGTTTCATTCGACCTAATACGTCTCCTTGGGCTGCTCCTATTTTATTCGTAAAGAAGAAAGATGGGAGTATGCGACTTTGCATTGATTATCGGGAGTTGAATCATGTCACCATCAAAAATAGGTACTCGTTGCCTCGCATTGATGTCATGTTTGACCAGTTGCAATGCGCTAAATTCTTTTCAAAAATCTATCTTCATTCCGGATATCATTAGTTAATGATTAAAATTGATGGCATTCCAAAGACTGCTTTAAGAACTCAGATTGACTAATGCTCATGCTCCCTTCATGGATATGATGAACCGGGTATTCAAGGAATATTTGGATCATTTCGTGGTCGTCTTTATTGATGACATCTTCATTTACTCCAAAAGTCGTGAAGATCATGAGCAACACTTGAGGCTGATACTCCAAAAGTTTCATGAAAATAAGCTATACGCCAAGTTGAAGAAATACGAGTTCTGACATGAGGAAGTAGCATTCCTTGGGCACGTGATATCTAATCACGGAATATCTTTTGACCCAGCGAACTTTGAAACAATACAAAGCTGGGAGCAACCTAAGTCAATAGCTGAAGTACGTAGCTTTTTAGGCTTAACTGGTTATTATCGGAGATTCGTGGAAGGATTTTCTCGTATCGCTACTCCATAACTCAGCTGAATCGAAAAGATACAAAATTCGATTAGAGCGAGGAATGTGAGAAGAGTTTTCAAAAACTGAAGAGGAGACTCATTTCAGCACCTGTTCTGACAATACCATCTGGTTTGGAGGGATTTGTCATATACAGCGATACTTCAGGAAAAGGTTTAGAATGTGTTCTCATGCAAAATGGGAAAGTCATAGCCTATGCCTCAGATAACTCAAATAATATGAGAGGAATTATGCTACTTATGATCTAGAGTTGACATCAGTCATTTTTGTGCTTAAGATCTAGAGGCATTACCTATATGGGGGAGAAGGTGGAGATCTATACGGATCATAAAAGCCTCAAATATTTCTTCACCCAAAAGGAACTCAAAATGCAGCAACGACGTTGGCTCGAGCTGTTGAAATATTACGATCATACCATTCAATATCATCTTAGAAAAGCGAACGTGGTAGGTGACGCGTTGAGTAGAAGATCATATGTGGGTACGAGTGCGATATTGTCAACGCAAAGGCCCATTTGGTATGACTTACAAAGGATGGAAATAGAGTAAAAGACTCCAGGGACCCACGTGATGATGTCAAATATATGAGTAGAACAGACTTTAATCGATAAAGTTAAAGCTGCTCAAGCTACAGACCTGGAGTTGATGCGTATGAGGAAGAAAGTACAAGAAGGTGCTATTCCAGAAGCAAGAATCGATGAAGAAGAAATACTTCGAGTCAACTCTAGACTTTGTGTTCCTAACGACTCTGATTTGAAGTATAAAATCATGATGGAGGCGCCCAACACACCGTTTGCAATCCATCCTGGGAGTACCAAAATGTATCGTGATCTTTGACATACATTTTGGTAAAGCAATATAAAAAGAGATATCGCGGAGTTTATCTCATGGTGTTTAACTTGTCAACGTGTCAAGGCGGAGCATCAAGTGCCAAAAGGTCCATTGCAACCACTTAAAATTCTAGAATGGAAGTGGGAGCACATTACCATGGATTTCGTTACTGGTCTTCCCAAGGTTTTTTAAGGTATAGATGCAATTTGGGTCATTGTTGATAGATTAACCAAGTCCGCTCATTTTTTGCCTGTACAAGAAACTTATTCACTTGAACGTGTTGCTCGTATATACATATATGAGATTGTAAGACTTCATGGTATGCCAGTATCCATAGTTTCTGATTAAGACCCAAGATTTACTTCACGATTTTGGGTCAGTTTGTAGAAAGCTATGGGCACAGATTACGATTCAGTTCGGTATATTATCCTCAGACGGACGGGCAGTCAGAGAGAACTATTCAAACTCTTGAAGATCTATTAAGACTTTGTGTCCTTGACTTTAAAGGAAGTTACCATTAGTCAAATTCTCCTACAACAACAACTATCTATAAAGTATCGGCATGGCTCCATTCGAGGCATTATATGGACGAAAGTGTTGTTCTCTAGTATGCTAGAATGATGTGGGTGAAGCAACATTGTTGGGATCGGAATTGGTACGCATGACAACGAAAAACTTTTAAATGATTCGGCAATGTATAAAAACCTCACAAGATAGACAAAAGAGTTATGCTGATCTTCATCGAAGAGACGTTAAATTTAATATTGAAGAGCATGGGTTGTTACGTGTTGCTCCATGGAAAGGAGTTATAAGATTTGGAAAGAGAGAAAAGCTCAATCCTCGATTTGTTGGCCCACTTGAAATCCTCGATTGAGTAAGAACTGTGGTCTATAGACTCGCCATACCGCCAAGTATGTCTCGTGTTCATAATATTTTTCACATATCTATGTTACGTAAATATGTGTAAGGCCCGAACCATATTATTTAATTAGAACTAGACGAGATAGCGGAAGATTTAACGTACGAAGATGTACCTGTTAAGATCTTGGA
Organism: Panax notoginseng; assembly: GCA_016801055.1. Lineage (NCBI taxonomy): Eukaryota > Viridiplantae > Streptophyta > Magnoliopsida > Apiales > Araliaceae > Panax > Panax notoginseng. The sequence goes on along the minus strand of CM029019.1, from coordinate 55,374,529 downwards.
TAAGAAGGAACATATTCTACGCTCCAAGGTTATACCTCAAGTCAAAGTTTTGTGGAGAAACCACGATGTTGAGGAAATGACCTGGGAGTTAGAATCTGAAATGAAATCAAGGTATCCTCACCTCTTCGACATACCAGGTACGTACTCCAATTTCGAGGACTAAATTTCATAAGAAGAGGAGGTTGTAAAACCCCAATTTTTATGAATAAACAATAAATTTCTCTAAAATATCATTTTGAATATTATGGTATGGATTTGATATAATATTATAGTTATGGGTAATATTTACAAATTTTGTAAAGTAAGCAAATTGTTATAAAATATTCATTTGGTCGTAGAATATTCGTTTTATCAGGAAATATTCGTACGACAACACAATCATTAGTGGACCCCACAACAAAATTACTGTCGGAGTTAGAAAATGAAAAAATAACTTTTTATAAAAATAATGGCAAAAGTTTTACAGTTAACTATTGAAATACCCGGTGATAAAAGTACAGTAATACGCGTGGTTGCATAGTAGCACACGATGTTGATTATTGATGCTTACGTGAGAAGTTATTCAGTTATGCTCAATTATTGCTACAGTAATTACTGCATAGTATCTCACATTATTGATTCAATTATTGTCACAGTATCATCTTCACAATATTTTATATTATTAAATCAATAATTGAGATGACAAGTTATTCATATTATTATTTGTATTATTGACAATGTCTAGAAAGTTCTGTCGAGTAAAGAGGTTAGGTTATTTAATTGCGCGCCAATAAGGAGATAAATATTGTTTCCTGAGAATGATGTGGTTGTTAAATATTGCGAGTTATAATAATGATGAATAAATATTGTTAAAAATGTGTTTAGTAAAGCCAAGTGAATTGAGATAAATAGAGGAGTATTTTATGAAGTATTTGTTGTAAATTTGGCTTATTATATGGACCCCCACTTACCCATTTTTCAAAATAGTCAGAAAAAAATTATCTAAATTTTGTTTTATATATATATATATAGAGTCCGGTTCCAGTCCGGTTCCACACATGTGCACCAGTTTGCCAAAACAGTTTGTTTTTCTAACGAAACTCCCGGCTTCATAATTTGTTTGTTTTACATCCGAATTGGTTCATTCAAAAGCCCACAACTCACAAATTACACCCTCTATGTATTCATATAAGAATTTCATACTTTCGAATACGTTAACTTGGAATTCACTTTTGAGTTCATTTTTGAGCGTTCGTTTAATGTTTTCGACCGTTCAATACTCGTTTTCTTCGTTATAAGTCGGAATTCGACGATTCTTGAGCCAATGACTCTTAATTACCTTATCTCACGTGTTGACATTGGAAACTAACATTTTCAAGTCACACGACAACTTTTGACCCTTAATCCGATATTTCTACATTTTCGACGTTTAACATCTATTTTCGCAAAATTTGTCATAACTTCGTTACTCGTGTTCTATAAGCCAAATCAAATGGAACACTCCACTGATTCATCATCTACGTCCTAACAAACCAATATGCACATACCTTAGCTATGACAGTTTTCAAATCGTTCATTCATAACTACGTTCACGTTCAAGACTTCCTACGATTTTTAACTTACGTAAATCTTATTATTCCTATTAGGTCATGACTTATCAATGATTTGATCATTAATAGACATCCTTATATCTCCTAAATAAACATGCTCCACCAATCTACGATTCTTCTACGAGAAAGAAATCGAAAAAGATGACGATTACGGTTTATGAGAATTTACCTTTGACGTACTTCATGTTCTTGATAAACGTCTAAAGGTTTGCTTGGAAGTAGATTGATTAAGTGTTTCTAGCTCTTTTTCTCTCTCAATATATATTGGTCAAGCTTTGTAAAACAACAAAAGACCAACCTTTGCCTTGTATTTATAGAAAAGCAACATGAGGGCAAAATGGTCCAAAAGCCCACGTCCTTACTATTCCCTTCTTGATCACCAAGTAAAGTACTTGGTGAGCAAGTTATACACTTTTCGTGGCCACCAAGTGGCCGGCCCACTCCCTCTTGGATCCTCCCATGGGTTACCCCATAGATATTACCCATCCTGTGACCCGCCGGTTCGACCCGCGGTTTAATTTCTTGAATTGGGCTTGTCTTTAATTACTATTGGGCTTTGACTTGGGCTTACTTACTTAATTCATTGAGCTTACTATTAGTCCAAGTCTAATTAGATTATACCAAAATTCTTAAATCATACTCCATTAATACTTCTTGTATTCTACGCGTATAACTCCTGTATTCTCTTCGTCTAATAATCTTACGATATTCGTATTACACGTCGTATTATTCTTCGTACCATACGCATATTCATACTAGTATAATACTCGTATCTCATACGTATAATAATCAAAATGCCTATACGCATTGCATTTCCCTTTCGGAAATCTCTTTCGCAAACCCTTAAGTTTTAAGTCCACAGGCGCAAATTTCGTTTTTGCCATAACTGAAATATTATTACATATTCCATCTCGTCTTCATATTCTATCATTACGCGTTTCTCAGAATTTTAAACCTAAGCTCTGAACGAAATCGGATGAATAGTGTTTTTATGGAAAACTTCTCAAAAAACCTTTGTTTTCGTCTTGATAAATCACAACAATTAATCTTAGCACAAAGCCAGAATACTAACCACATTCACATATTCTAGGTCATGAACGACCTTAGAACATCTTATTCAGATAATAAATCAATTAAATTCATTTAATTCATATAATCAAATAAAAATTTAATTCATTCAAAAATTCGAAATTCTCGGGCGTTACACTTTTATTTAAGTTATTTTGATGGAATAAAGATCTAATGTTTCAAAACTCAAAAATCTTAGATCTACATGATTTAGAATGTGTTATATGTAGATCTGTCGATGATCAAAAGTTAAATCTAAAGTATGAAATTGAAACTAGGTTTTTCAAAAGGTAGAAAACCTATTTTTTATTAGCCTTGATTGTGTTTAACCTTGTGTTTTATGATTTTTTTGATGAAATAGATCATGTATTATGGTAGAATCATGGGTATATGAAGTATTAGTAGGTATTATGATGAGTTATGTTGATTATTATGTGAGAACATGAAAGTTTTCTTAGAAATCAGCAAGAGTTAAAAATCAGATTTTGGTGAAAATGAAGCATGACATTCAAATGACCATATCTCCTAATATATTTCAAATTTTTGAGTGTGGTCAAGTCTCAGAGTTAGATCTATAAGTTTTCTAACATCTCCAAGTAGAATCACTGAAAAAGGAGTTGTAGATATTCGTATGGAATATTTTTAACAAAGCTCGAAAAAGTGAAAAATGCAAAATAGCTATTGTCCAAAATTTTAAAAGGGCTGTTTCGGCCACTTAATTTGTAAGACCCCAACTTTTATAAATAAAGATGAATTTTTTATAAATATTATTTTTGAATATTATGGAGTTAATTTGATATAATGTTATAGTTGTGGGTAATATTTATAAATTTTGCAAAGTACGCAAGTTGTTATATAATATTCGATTGGTCGGGGAATATTCGTTTTAACAGAGAATATTCGTACAACGGCACAATAATTGGTGGACCCCACAACGGAATTATTGTCGGATTGAGAAAACGATAAAAATATTTTATTAAAAATAACGGCGGAAGTTTTACCATTGTTACTGTTGAACTACTCGGTAGTAAAAGTACAGTAATACGTGTGGTTGCATAGTAGCACACGGTATTAATTATTAATGCTTATGTGAGAAGTCACTCAATTTGATTCAATTATTGTCAGTTAATAATATGAATTATTTAGCGATAATGACGTTTTGTTTTATTCGTATTATTAACGTAATAAAACATAAACATCTTTTTATATAAAACAGAATACTTTATTAAAGTTATTCTATAAATAGAATATATTATATTTTATTTAAAAGATTTTTCTTTAAATATGGACCGTCAGATTAAAGTAATCAATCTGGACCGTTCATGGATTAGTTACTATGCATTCTATTTTTTTATAAATAGCAGCTCATTCCTTCATTATTTCTTACGAATTCACTGAACTCTAGATAGAGAAACTATAGAGAGAAACTATAGAGAGAGAGAAGAAGAGTATTCTGCTACTTAACTACTTCCTTATTTCAGCTCTTCTTTAAAACGGTAAGGGGTGTTATTCTTTCTTATTCATGAAGAGAACTGTTGTTATTCCATTTCTTATTATTCTGTTGGAATAACCTGTATACGCGGTCTACCCTATACTTGGTGACATTCTTCTATTATTCTATTGGAACATCCTGTCTGTGTGTTTTACACCGGACCTGGTTCCGTCTTGTTATTATTCTATTAGAACATCCTGTCTGTGTGTTTTACACCGGACCTGGTTCTATTATTTATTATTCTGTCGGAATATCCTGTCTGTGCGTTTACGTCGGACCTGGTTCCATTATTTATTATTCTGTCGGAATATTCTGTCTGTGCGTTTACGCCGGACCTGGTTTCATTATTTATTATTCTGTTGGAATAACCTGTTTGTGCGGTCTATCGCATGCATGGTGATTTCTTTTGTTATTCCATTCTTTATTGTACTCAGTTGGTTAAGTTTTGACTTCTATACTCCATGAAATTTGTGGAATATCCTTGATAATTGCGTTTCATCCAGTATCTTTTCATGAAAATATTCTTCTAAGCATTCTTGAATTTTACTCCACAAAGCAGTATCATGTTGACAATTTGGACGTTATTAGTTCCTGGACAAATTAATTCTTGAACTTGTTTTACTGAATTCTTATATCATTGTCATCATCCTCATGTTTATAAAATGTTGAAAGTCATCTGTGGCCTGTAGTGCATAGATGGACTTGGTATGATTATGACCATGAATTATTCGGTGTAATCATGACCGTAATGTTACAAATGATGTGATAAAAGTCATCATTGGCCCGTAGTGCATTGATGGACAGTTGTTGGCATGATCATGACCATTAATAAATACACGAATATCCTTGGCCGTAGTGCAGGGGTGATTCGATGATGTGGATTATTTTATTAAGCTGAGTCACAGCGATAACAGTGTTGAAAAACCTTTTAAATCATAAAAGATAGTAGAGTTTATTTTCTACTTGACTCTTTTAATGGATTGCTTGTTCCACTGCAGTTAAACTTGATGTCTATTATATTTTATCAGTTTAACATTGTTGAAGGCTAATGATAATTTATTCTGCATTATCTTAGTCATAATATTTCTTACTGGGCTAGTTGAGCTCACCCTTTCTTTCACTGTTCTCTTCAGGAAATGAGAACGTAGCTGGGGCAAGTCGGGGAACGGAGTGATGGTTCGAATGATAGTATTAGTTAGTAGTCCTCACTATTCTATGTAATAGTGTGTTAATAAATATAATGAGGACTCCTTTTGAGTATGAATACTCTCTAGAAGATAATATTTGTAACAACCCTAAAATAGGTCAATTCCACCCAACCCATTCTGAGTCGTCAAATACATGGTACAGAAAATAACTACAACTTTATTACAACAATTGTCGTGCAAAATACAACAACACATATGCTGTGATTTTGGATATAAATATATACCAAATTTGACATTGGACACCATCATGTATCAACACCTCACAAAGGTACCTTACATAAAGGTACAATCAAAAACTGTTTTAGAAGCTAGAATCTTTGGGAAGTGCTCAAGGAAACCTTCGTACATGGGAGGCCACGCGTCTAGGTTATGATAGATATCATATGGCCACAGAATTATCCTTGGTTGACCCAATAGACCCCAAAGAAAAACGAGAAGATTACTAACATATTCTTCCCAATGGTGAGTCTTCTCTTGACATATCATTATCTCTACTGTCTCTAATTGAGAATTATACTTTAAACAAACACCAAGATTATATAGGTAGTGCTCGTATATATACTCAGCAAGTGGATGAGCACATCCCTGTCTTATGATGACACGAGGTTGTATATCGTTAGACATCTTGTATGATAGTGGCAAACCACCCTTCCAACGTTGGGTACACCTTACCCTATTGGATTCACCAAATATAACTACTAAATGAACTTTTCTATACTGCTTCGGGAGAACATCCACAGCTAGAGACCACCGTTCTATTTCCCCGTTACCCTCGCTCGACCCAGCTACACTCTTATTACCTGAAAGGAATTGTGAAGCAAAAGGGTGAGCACAACTAGCTCAGTAAAGAATATCATGACTAAAGATAATTAAATTATCAATAGCCTTCATCAATAATAAATCAGAGATTTAGAACATATGGTAAATGATAAAAATTTTAACCATAGTTGCAGCGGAACGAGCAATCCATTAGAAGAGTCAAATAGACTATAAAGTCTATTATCTTCTCCATGTTAAAAATCCATCAACAATGTTTTATCCCTGTAACATCAATCAACAGTTCCTTTCCACAATCATATGAATAACTCATAATCATAATTGTGATTCTAAATTTTTCTTCGCACCCAGGACGAAGAATATTTTCATCACCTGTCTTTACCTGAAACATCAAAGATCATGGTTATACCAAATCACAATTCCTGTTTATAATCATACTAACAAATCCATCTTTGCACTACGGCCCAAAGATATTCATCAACAAACCATCTTTGCACTACGGGCCAAAGATATTCAACAACAGTTCATCTTTGCACTACAGGCCAAAGATATTCAACAACAGTTCATCTTTGCACTACAGGCCAAAGATATTCATCAACAATTCATATTTGCACTACAGGCCAAATATATTCATATCTCAAAAAAATATATAATCATTTCAGAATTTATATAAACAATAATTATAACCATGTTGATCAATTCACCTTTGCACTTAAGCTTAAGATATTCAATTATAAATTCAATGGTCATGATCATACCAGTCACAATTCAACTTTGCACTACAGGCCAAAGAGAACCCTAGTCATGATCATACCAATAATCTACCCATCTTTACACTCCAGTGAAAGAGAATTTCAACATCAGGGTTATAAAAATGTTATATATGATGATAAAAATAATATGATCAACATATAGTTTTAATCTCAAGAGTAATATTCGTAACTCATGAATAGTAATCCCGACACAAAAGATAGAAATTCTACAATAAAATTCATACCAATATTTCGGTATAATGATATTGAAAGAATAACATTACTTAAATTTATAAACAATTTATTTTAATTGTTTACACTTTACTAATTAATGCATTTAATCATCATAAAATGCCAACTCTTACAATTTCATCATCAATAACCAAAACCCTCATCAAAAATCTGCATATACCTCATATAGGATTCTCAAGCCATAAAATCCTATTTTCCAATTTTCTTTCTTCACAAAACATATTTAATTCATTTACTCATAACTAGACCATTTTTATGAAAAATACCAAATCAGTTCCAAAAATATTTCTTTTCTGGGATTTAGCATAATATAGTCCCATAGTGAACATATATTTTTCTCAGAATTTTTAAAAGTCATTTACTATTTTTCATATGGCCAAAATAGCCGAATATTTAGACATTTATCAAAAATTGTACTTTTATCTAAAAATTCTGAAATTCACAGAGTATACTTCCATCATATACATGTACTCCCAATAAAAATTTCATCAATTTTGGAGTTAACCACAAGAAATTATAAGCAGTTACTTTTAAAATAGTCTTTTCTCATAAAATTCATAACTCTCAATCTATACATCCAAAAATCACCATTTTTGGACACAATCAATAAAACTCATCAAAATATCATTTCAAATTTTTCCAGAATTTTTGAAGATCAGAAAAATTACGAAACTGAAAATCATAACAACCCTTAAAATCCCTTACTATCCCTTACAATCCCTTACTATCCCTTACAATCCCTTACTATCCCTTACTATCCCTTACCTCAAAAGAGCAGTACTTCTGACTGGATATCGGATATGATGCTGAAGAAAACTTGCACTGATGAATAGCAACTCACCAAGTATCTAAAAACTCACAAAATATGCTTCATAATATAGAGAGAGAAAGAGAGAAAGCTTATGTTTCTGGTGTGATTTTTAATTCTAACTTAGCCCTCTATTTATAGGAAAATTTTGGTAGGTTTGACCTGCAACCTGATGGCTTTACCTGCTACTATTTCCACCCACCACATTTGAAATATAATTCAGCACATTTCTTCACCAACCACAAGTGGGGCCCACCAATTCTAGAATTTTCCACCAAAATGATTAACTCCGAAAATTCAACAATTTCTGAACCAGTCATCTCGTAAAATTCATAATAAATCATACGTTCATTTTTAACGGTTCAAAATTTGTGGGCATATACTCAACTTATATATGTATAACATATCCAAAAATTACCACGATCCAACGGTCGGATTAAAAATTATAACCCTCGCAAAATATCTCAAAAACCCTAATTTGATTTTTAATACCTCCATTCCGACAAAAATACTGATAAAAACCTCAACATTAACTCCTTCATTTTTAACCACAAAAATATATCCCTCATTTATATCCACATAAAATAAATATTTTCTTATCATATGAATCAATAATTAATTATTCACAAATAATATTACAGAATCACATTTATGACAACCAGGCCGTTCCCAGGAAAGAGGGGGCTTTCCAATAAGGATTTCTCCTTACTGGCGCGCAATTAGATGACCAAACCTCTCCTTAGACAGAACTTTCTAGACATTGCCAATAATGTTATCTAATAATATTATTCAAATAATATGAATTATTGATCTGATAAAGGAAAATACTGTGCAGCAACAATTATTGAACAACAATAATATAAAATTTCAACGTAGCAATTATTGAATCAATAAAATAAAATATTGAACAGTAATTACTGTAACAATTATTGAGTAGTGCCTTCTTACGTAAGAATCAATAATTTCAAAAATACTATGCAATACCGTGTGCTACTGTGCAATAACGCGTATTACTGTATTTTAACCACCGGGTATTCCAACAGTGTTAACGGTAACAACTACGCCGTTATTTGTAAAAACTCAAATTTGTCGTTTTCTTCACCCGACAGTTATTCTGTTATGGGGCCCACAAATGGCTGCGCCGTCGTACGAATATTCCCCGACAGAAAGAATATTCCACGACCAAACGAATATTCCCCGACAACAATGATTATTTTATAACCACTTGCTTATTTTGAAAAAAAAATTCATATTTCACCCATAACTTTAAAATTTTATCAATTTAACCATTTACTGAATAGAAAAATTGAATACTTTTATTTCATAAAATTCGGGGTCTTACAATCTCCCCTCCTTATGAAATTTCGTCCCCGAAATTTACGTACCTGGTATTTCAAAGAGTTGAGAATACCTTGCTTTCATTTCAGATTCCATCTTCCCTGTCATCATGATTTCTCCATTGCTCATCTCCTGTATTTCAGATATCATTCTAGAATACAGCTTCAAAACAAGGGTTAATTGAACAAATTAACATATCACATAATATCCCGATATTATGACTGACCAACAAATAAGCTTAGGTAGGACACACTAGCGAAGGATTTACTCATCTCTCCCCTCCTAGTTGTATTCCCCGATCTCCGCCAGAGATCATATCCCCAAGCTCTGATACCAAATGTAACTCTGGACACCAACCTATGTCAGCACCTTACATTGATACCTATCAGTTTGCCACCGCAGAACGGCGTCCCCTACGGAGAGTCTGGCTTCGGTGCATCCCCCATCAACAAGAAGTCACCAGCGAGAGGCTCGGGGCTCTTTACTTATAGCTCTGATACCAAATGTAACAACCCTAAAATAGGTCCATTCCACTCAACCCATTCTGTGTCGTCAAATACATGGTACAGAAAATAACTACAACTTTATTACAACAATTGTCGTGCAAAATACAACAACACATATGCTGTGATTTTGGATACAAATATATACCAAATGTGACATTGGACACCATCATGGATCAACACCTCACAAAGGTACCTTACATAAAGGTATAGTCAAAAACTGTTTTAGAAATTAGAATCTTTGGGAAGTGCTCAAGGAAACCTTCGTACATGGGAGGCCACGCGTCTAGGTTATGATAGATATCATATGGCCACAGAATTATCCTTGGTTGACCCAATAGACCCCAAAGAAAAACGAGAAGATTACTATCATATTCTTCCCAATGGTGAGTCTTCTCTTGACATATCATTATCTCTACTGTCTCTAATTGAGAATTATACTTCAAACAAACACCAAGATTATATAGGTAGTGCTCGTATATATACTCAGCAAGTGGATGAGCACATCCCTGTCTTATGATGACACGAGGTTGTATGTCGTTAGACATCTTGTATGATAGTGGCAAACCACCCTTCCAACGTTGGGTACACCTTACCCTATTGGATTCACCAAATATAACTACTAAATGAACTTTTCTATACTGCTTCGGGAGAACATCCACAGCTAGAGACCACCGTTCTATTTCCCCGTTACCCTCGCTCGACCCAGCTACACTCTTATTACCTGAAAGGAATTGTGAAGCAAAAGGGTGAGCACAACTAGCTCAGTAAAGAATATCATGACTAAAGATAATTAAATTATCAATAGCCTTCATCAATAATAAATCAGAGATTTAGAACATATGGTAAATGATAAAAATTTCAACCATAGTTGCAGCGGAACGAGCAATCCATTAGAAGAGTCAAATAGACTATAAAGTCTATTATCTTCTCCATGTTAAAAATCCACCAACAATGTTTTATCCCTGTAACATCAATCAACAGTTCCTTTCCACAATCATATGAATAACTCATAATCATAATTGTGATTCTAAATTTTTCTTCGCACCCAGGACGAAGAATATTTTCATCACCTGTCTTTACCTGAAACATCAAAGATCATGGTTATACCAAATCACAATTCCTGTTTATAATCATACTAACAAATCCATCTTTGCACTACGGGCCAAAGATATTCATCAACAAACCATCTTTGCACTACGGGCCAAAGATATTCAACAACAGTTCATCTTTGCACTACAGGCCAAAGATATTCAACAACAGTTCATCTTTGCACTACAGGCCAAAGATATTCATCAACAATTCATATTTGCACTACAGGCCAAATATATTCATATCTCAAAGAAATATATAATCATTTCAGAATTTATATAAACAATAATTATAACCATGTTGATCAATTCACCTTTGCACTTAAGCTTAAGATATTCAATTATAAATTCAATGGTCATGATCATACCAGTCACAATTCAACTTTGCACTACAGGCCAAAGAGAACCCTAGTCATGATCATACCAATAATCTACCCATCTTTACACTCCAGTGAAAGAGAATTTCAACATCAGGGTTATAAAAATGTTATATATGATGATAAAAATAATATGATCAACATATAGTTTTAATCTCAAGAGTAATATTCGTAACTCATGAATAGTAATCCCGACACAAAAGATAGAAATTCTACAATAAAATTCATACCAATATTTCGGTATAATGATATTGAAAGAATAACATTACTTAAATTTATAAACAATTTATTTTAATTGTTTACACTTTACTAATTAATGCATTTAATCATCATAAAATGCCAACTCTTACAATTTCATCATCAATAACCAAAACCCTCATCAAAAATCTGCATATACCTCATATAGGATTCTCAAGCCATAAAATCCTATTTTCCAATTTTCTTTCTTCACAAAACATATTTAATTCATTTACTCATAACTAGACCATTTTCATGAAAAATACCAAATCAGTTCCAAAAATATTTCTTTTCTGGGATTTAGCATAATATAGTCCCATAGTGAACATATATTTTTCTCAGAATTTTTAAAAGTCATTTACTATTTTTCATATGGCCAAAATAGCCGAATATTTAGACATTTATCAAAAATTGTACTTTTGTCTAAAAATTCTGAAATTCACAGAGTATACTTCTATCATATACATGTACTCCCAATAAAAATTTCATCAATTTTGGAGTTAACCACAAGGAATTATAAGCAGTTACTTTTAAAATAGTCTTTTCTCATAAAATTCATAACTCTCAATCTATACATCCAAAAATCACCATTTTTGGACACAATCAATAAAACTCATCAAAATATCATTTCAAATTTTTCCAGAATTTTTGAAGATCAGAAAAATTACGAAACTGAAAATCATAACAACCCTTAAAATCCCTTACTATCCCTTACAATCCCTTACTATCCCTTACAATCCCTTACTATCCCTTACTATCCCTTACCTCAAAAGAGCAGTACTTCTGACTGGATATCGGATATGATGCTGAAGAAAACTTGCACTGATGAATAGCAACTCACCAAGTATCTAAAAACTCACAAAATATGCTTCATAATATAGAGAGAGAAAGAGAGAAAGCTTATGTTTCTGGTGTGATTTTCAATTCTAACTTAGCCCTCTATTTATAGGAAAATTTTGGTAGGTTTGACCTGCAACCTGATGGCTTTACCTGCTACTATTCCCACCCACCACATTTGAAATATAATTCAGCACATTTCTTCACCAACCACAAGTGGGGCCCACCAATTCTAGAATTTTCCACCAAAATGATTAACTCCGAAAATTCAACAATTTCTGAACCAGTCATCTCGTAAAATTCATAATAAATCATACGTTCATTTTTAACGGTTCAAAATTTGTGGGCATATACTCAACTTATATATGTATAACATATCCAAAAATTACCACGATCCAACGGTCGGATTAAAAATTATAACCCCGCAAAATATCTCAAAAACCCTAATTTTTAATACCTCCATTCCGACAAAAATACTGATAAAAACCTCAACATTAACTCCTTCATTTTTAACCACAAAAATATATCCCTCATTTATATCCACATAAAATAAATATTTTCTTATCATATGAATCAATAATTAATTATTCACAAATAATATTACAGAATCACATTTATGACAACCAGGCCGTTCCCAGGAAAGAGGGGGCTTTCCAATAAGGATTTCTCCTTACTGGCGCGCAATTAGATGACCAAACCTCTCCTTAGACAGAACTTTCTAGACATTGCCAATAATGTTATCTAATAATATTATTCAAATAATATGAATTATTGATCTGATAAAGGAAAATACTGTGCAGCAACAATTATTGAACAACAATAATACAAAATTTCAACGTAGCAATTATTGAATCAATAAAATAAAATATTGAACAGTAATTACTGTAACAATTATTGAGTAGTGCCTTCTTACGTAAGAATCAATAATTTCAAAAATACTATGCAATACCGTGTGCTACTGTGCAATAACGCGTATTACTGTATTTTAACCACCGGGTATTCCAACAGTGTTAACGGTAACAACTACGCCGTTATTTGTAAAAACTCAAATTTGTCGTTTTCTTCACCCGACAGTTATTCTGTTATGGGGCCCACAAATAGCTGCGCCGTCGTACGAATATTCCCCGACAGAAAGAATATTCCACGACCAAACGAATATTCCCCGACAACAATGATTATTTTATAACCACTTGCTTATTTTGAAAAAAAATTCATATTTCACCCATAACTTTAAATTTTATCAATTTAACCATTTACTGAATAGAAAAATTGAATACTTTTATTTCATAAAATTCGGGGTCTTACAATCTCCCCTCCTTATGAAATTTCGTCCCCGAAATTTACGTACCTGGTATTTCAAAGAGTTGAGAATACCTTGCTTTCATTTCAGATTCCATCTTCCCTGTCATCATGATTTCTCCATTGCTCATCTCCTGTATTTCAGATATCATTCTAGAATACAGCTTCAAAACAAGGGTTAATTGAACAAATTAACATATCACATAATATCCCGATATTATGACTGACCAACAAATAAGCTTAGGTAGGACACACTAGCGAAGGATTTACTCATCTCTCCCCTCCTAGTTGTATTCCCCGATCTCCGCCAGAGATCATATCCCCAAGCTCTGATACCAAATGTAACTCTGGACACCAACCTATGTCAGCACCTTACATTGATACCTATCAGTTTGCCACCGCAGAACGGCGTCCCCTACGGAGAGTCTGGCTTCGGTGCATCCCCCATCAACAAGAAGTCACCAGCGAGAGGCTCGGGGCTCTTTACTTATAGCTCTGATACCAAATGTAACAACCCTAAAATAGGTCCATTCCACTCAACCCATTCTGTGTCGTCAAATACATGGTACAGAAAATAACTACAACTTTATTACAACAATTGTCGTGCAAAATACAACAACACATATGCTGTGAGTTTGGATACAAATATATACCAAATGTGACATTGGACACCATCATGTATCATCACCTCACAAAGGTACCTTACATAAAGGTATAGTCAAAAACTGTTTTAGAAATTAGAATCTTTGGGAAGTGCTCAAGGAAACCTTCGTACATGGGAGGCCACGCGTCTAGGTTATGATAGATATCATATGGCCACAGAATTATCCTTGGTTGACCCAATAGACCCCAAAGAAAAACGAGAAGATTACTATCATATTCTTCCCAATGGTGAGTCTTCTCTTGACTTATCATTATCTCTACTGTCTCTAATTGAGAATTATACTTCAAACAAACACCAAGATTATATAGGTAGTGCTCGTATATATACTCAGCAAGTGGATGAGCACATCCCTGTCTTATGATGACACGAGGTTGTATGTCGTTAGACATCTTGTATGATAGTGGCAAACCACCCTTCCAACGTTGGGTACACCTTACCCTATTGGATTCACCAAATATAACTACTAAATGAACTTTTCTATACTGCTTCGGGAGAACATCCACAGCTAGAGACCACCGTTCTATTTCCCCGTTACCCTCGCTCGACCCAGCTACACTCTTATTACCTGAAAGGAATTGTGAAGCAAAAGGGTGAGCACAACTAGCTCAGTAAAGAATATCATGACTAAAGATAATTAAATTATCAATAGCCTTCATCAATAATAAATCAGAGATTTAGAACATATGGTAAATGATAAAAATTTCAACCATAGTTGCAGCGGAACGAGCAATCCATTAGAAGAGTCAAATAGACTATAAAGTCTATTATCTTCTCCATGTTAAAAATCCATCAACAATGTTTTATCCCTGTAACATCAATCAACAGTTCCTTTCCACAATCATATGAATAACTCATAATCATAATTGTGATTCTAAATTTTTCTTCGCACCCAGGACGAAGAATATTTTCATCACATGTCTTTACCTGAAACATCAAAGATCATGGTTATACCAAATCACAATTCCTGTTTATAATCATACTAACAAATCCATCTTTGCACTACGGCCCAAAGATATTCATCAACAAACCATCTTTGCACTACGGGCCAAAGATATTCAACAACAGTTCATCTTTGCACTACAGGCCAAAGATATTCAACAACAGTTCATCTTTGCACTACAGGCCAAAGATATTCATCAACAATTCATATTTGCACTACAGGCCAAATATATTCATATCTCAAAAAAATATATAATCATTTCAGAATTTATATAAACAATAATTATAACCATGTTGATCAATTCACCTTTGCACTTAAGCTTAAGATATTCAATTATAATTTCAATGGTCATGATCATACCAGTCACAATTCAACTTTGCACTACAGGCCAAAGAGAACCCTAGTCATGATCATACCAATAATCTACCCATCTTTACACTCCAGTGAAAGAGAATTTCAACATCAGGGTTATAAAAATGTTATATATGATGATAAAAATAATATGATCAACATATAGTTTTAATCTCAAGAGTAATATTCGTAACTCATGAATAGTAATCCCGACACAAAAGATAGAAATTCTACAATAAAATTCATACCAATATTTCGGTATAATGATATTGAAAGAATAACATTACTTAAATTTATAAACAATTTATTTTAATTGTTTACACTTTACTAATTAATGCATTTAATCATCATAAAATGCCAACTCTTACAATTTCATCATCAATAACCAAAACCCTCATCAAAAATCTGCATATACCTCATATAGGATTCTCAAGCCATAAAATCCTATTTTCCAATTTTCTTTCTTCACAAAACATATTTAATTCATTTACTCATAACTAGACCATTTTCATGAAAAATACCAAATCAGTTCCAAAAATATTTCTTTTCTGGGATTTAGCATAATATAGTCCCATAGTGAACATATATTTTTCTCAGAATTTTTAAAAGTCATTTACTATTTTTCATATGGCCAAAATAGCCGAATATTTAGACATTTATCAAAAATTGTACTTTTGTCTAAAAATTCTGAAATTCACAGAGTATACTTCCATCATATACATGTACTCCCAATAAAAATTTCATCAATTTTGGAGTTAACCACAAGAAATTATAAGCAGTTACTTTTAAAATAGTCTTTTCTCATAAAATTCATAACTCTCAATCTATACATCCAAAAATCACCATTTTTGGACACAATAAATAAAACTCATCAAAATATCATTTCAAATTTTTCCAGAATTTTTGAAGATCAGAAAAATTACGAAACTGAAAATCATAACAACCCTTAAAATCCCTTACTATCCCTTACCTCAAAAGAGCAGTACTTCTGACTGGATATCGGATATGATGCTGAAGAAAACTTGCACTGATGAATAGCAACTCACCAAGTATCTAAAAACTCACAAAATATGCTTCATAATATAGAGAGAGAAAGAGAGAAAGCTTATGTTTCTGGTGTGATTTTCAATTCTAACTTAGCCCTCTATTTATAGGAAAATTTTGGTAGGTTTGACCTGCAACCTGATGGCTTTACCTGCTACTATTTCCACCCACCACATTTGAAATATAATTCAGCACATTTCTTCACCAACCACAAGTGGAGCCCACCAATTCTAGAATTTTCCACCAAAATGATTAACTCCGAAAATTCCACAATTTCTGAACCAGTCATCTTGTAAAATTCATAATAAATCATACGTTCATTTTTAACGGTTCAAAATTTGTGGGCATATACTCAACTTATATATGTATAACATATCCAAAAATTACCACGATCCAACGGTCGGATTAAAAATTATAACCCTCGCAAAATATCTCAAAAACCCTAATTTGATTTTTAATACCTCCATTCCGATAAAAATACTGATAAAACACCTCAACATTAACTCCTTCATTTTTAACCACAAAAATATATCCCTCATTTATATCCACATAAAATAAATATTTTCTTATCATATGAATCAATAATTAATTATTCACAAATAATATTACAGAATCACATTTATGACAATCAGGCCGTTCCCAGGAAAGAGGGGGCTTTCCAATAAGGATTTCTCCTTACTGGCGCGCAATTAGATGACCAAACCTCTCCTTAGACAGAACTTTCTAGACATTGCCAATAATGTTATCTAATAATATTATTCAAATAATATGAATTATTGATCTGATAAAGGAAAATACTGTACATCAACAATTATTGAACAACAATAATACAAAATTTCAACGTAGCAATTATTGAATCAATAAAATAAAATATTGAACAGTAATTACTGTAACAATTATTGAGTAGTGCCTTCTTACGTAAGAATCAATAATTTCAAAAATACTATGCAATACCGTGTGCTACTGTGCAATAACGCGTATTACTGTATTTTAACCACCGGGTATTCCAACAGTGTTAACGGTAACAACTACGCCGTTATTTGTAAAAACTCAAATTTGTCGTTTTCTTCACCCGACAGTTATTCTGTTATGGGGCCCACAAATGGCTGCGCCGTCGTACGAATATTCCCCGACAGAAAGAATATTCCACGACCAAACGAATATTCCCCGACAACAATGATTATTTTATAACCACTTGCTTATTTTGAAAAAAAAATTCATATTTCACCCATAACTTTAAAATTTTATCAATTTAACCATTTACTGAATAGAAAAATTGAATACTTTTATTTCATAAAATTCGGGGTCTTACAATATTTGTATTCAAACTCACAGTTTATATTTTGTCGTATTGTACACGACAGTTGTATTAGTAAGTTGTATTTATATTCTGTACTATGTATCTGACGACCCAAGATGGGTGATGTATACCTATTTTTGGGGGCGTCACATAATTTATGAGAAAAATTCTGGCCTTTTGGTAATGAAAATATATGGTATTAAGTACCTCTTGTCCAAAAATGAGCTCATTCCAACTTAAAACGACCAAGTTATGACCATTTCAATTTTTATGATTTTTCGACGAAAACGGTTATAATCGGAGTTCTATAACTCTGATGACCACGAAATTTAAACTGGAGTGTCATGTTAACACGTATAGGATTGTGACAAGAGATGGGAATTTCTGGAGTTAAGCACGAGGTAGCTAATTTCTTAAGGAATTAACTAAAAGTGATTTTTGAAAAATACCAAAGAAAGTTGGAAAATTTTGGAAAAATATTTTTTGTGTATGAAATATGTGTATATATGTTTGGACAAAAGATATAAAAATAATAAGCTGATTTGGTATTTTCGTAAATAGGATATGAAATCCAGCTTGCTAGATTGGAAAATCTGATGAATCCTGCTTGCAGGATTGAAAAATAGTTTACTAAATTGAAAATATGTTGAATCCAGCTTGCTGGATTGCAGTTTGGTTTGCTGAATTGACCATCTAGGTTACTGGATTTGGAATCCAGCTTGCTGGATTTGAAATCCAGGTCGCTGGTTTGGTATTTGACTTATTAGAGTGTTAAATCACAGTGTATATGATATTGTTATTAAAGAATTTTCAAAGGATGATAATAATACTAATGTTGTAAGGAGTTATCTAATATTTAATTATGTGATTAAGTGTTAGATAATGGATTGATAAAGTAATTGTATTATAATACAAAGTAGAATATGATGATTAAAAGACCAATCTTATTAATGATAGGTCTTACAAAAGAAGTTAACTTAAATTGCGTAGCAGTAGTCAACGAATCAGGCAAGTTTCCTACCTCAACCTTGAGTTGTATTTTCAAAGCATGTTAGTGAATAATTATTGTTGATTATTCACATCTATACTGATTATTAATTCGCACTTAGTGCATGTTGCATATGTTCATCAGGTATGAAAGGCTGATCACCTTCATTACCATCTGCTTCAGTTGAATTATTCATATTCATTATTGACATTTATTCATGTCATCCTGATCAATCAGTTATGAAATTTGATTCCTGCTAGTTCACAATTATATTGTTGAACGTAGCTAGCCTTTTATTCATATTCTTTCAATCATGATATATCCTCAAATAAATTTTAACTTACTGGGCAAATTTGATGCTCACCCTTTCTATATCATGATAACAAATTTCAGATTAAGATGAAAGCTCGAGTAAAGACAGAAGCAAAGACAAAGTGCAAGATTAAATTATGGTGCAATTAGATTTATTATGGTGCATTGTAAATCTTTTTAGCTATTGAAGGTATGTATTTAGTTAAGGTTGTAAACCTTGGGAATGATGTATAAAAGTTTAATGTATAAACAATTTATGTTTATATCTTTCCCAGTAGTTATAGAAATAATGTACCAGATCTTAGGTAAAAAGTAGCCGGATTTGGGGATGTCACAATTTATCATCATAGATCATCAAATAACATATCATAGCACATATATAAACATAAAAATATAAAATCTACCTAAGCATACAAGATTTAAACTAGGGTTAGGGTTTATACCTTCTTGTGCAATCTTTTGATTTCTGCCCTTTGATCCGAATCTTGTATGGTTATGGGTTAGTTCTTGCTTAACTTATGACTGATTTTCTTAACAAATTTAGTGGTCTAGGAGAGAGAGAGAGAGAGAGAGAAAGTCTTGGCATATGAAAATAAAAGTGAAGGGTTTTCCTTAACTTTAGTTTGCTAACTTATGATTCAATGTATGTGGATGTTGCTAGGTGTCCATTGACGACTGATTGGGAAGATATTAAGAACATGTGAGATCTCAAGTGATGACTCACCAAGATTTGCACATATCTTTTACTTAAAACACAAGGTAAAGGGTATTTTGGTCTTTTTACATATAAAAACGTATTTTGGTAATTTTCACATAATTTTAAGGTTAGTTTGGTCATTTCATATGCTTCCCTTAAACTTTAACCCTTAGGGTTTTCTAATTACCATTAGTGTTTTCTAATCACCATTAGGGTTTATAAATTAGGGTTTAAGGTTTAGGGTTATCGATTAGGGTTTAGGATTTCTAAATATAGAATTAGGGTTTCTAACTAATCGTTAGGTTTCCCTAATTAGGTTTACAACCAATAACACTTATCCGTAATCACATAAATACAATTGCATATCATTTTTAAATAAAATTTAAATTGTAATTTTATTAATATTCAAATTCCTATTTGAATTTCAAATTAGAGTTTATAGATTTAACATTAGGGTTTTCTAATGTTATGCTATAACTGATCAACAATTAACATTAATCATATACTGCACATACTTATCATACTGAAATTCAATTATAATTGTATTTATATTCAAAACTCTATTCAAAATCCAAATTAGAGTTTTGAACACTATCCATCTTAGCTTTCATTCTTAGTCAACTTATAATTGACTAACCTGTTTAATTCATATTGCTTATTTTCAAAATATTACGAATGCCAATAATTATAATAATTAATAAAATAAAATAAAATAAATTCATTCTTATAAATATACGTATATATTCGTCTAAAAATTCTCGGTCCTTACATCTATCTTAGTGCACTTTCTGACTTAGGACTTGTCACATAAGTCAATATCTTTTCTAGCTTTTCAGGTAGCTTGCTTTCGGCCAACTAGCCAATAGATATACCTTTGTTTTCTTTCAAGAATAAATTTTCTGATGTCTTAAGATCATCTTTTTGCAACGTTCTATTTGTTTGTCCCTTTGTCAAGCTTGACATATACTTTACGATCTACTATTGCAAGAACCATAGGATTGAGCCTTACGATCGATCTGATCTTTTATGTTCTTGTACTCTTTTCACTGTTGATAGTATAGTGAGGGATGTCTTAGTCTTTTGTTCTATATCTTCACTATTACTAACGCCTTTTCTTCTTTTCTACTTTATGATGGCTTCATAATGCTAGAATTTGCTTAGCAGATTCTTCTCTGTTTTCCTGATACTTCAGTGGTCTTGTGAAGTCGATAACATCTTCCTGGGTAAGCTGTTCTAGAAAAGATATAATTGTTTTTTTCACTAAAGACTGGCCGCTAAAGAAATTTGTCTTCATTTCCTAAAACAAAACTCCCCCAATTTTCTGAACAGTACAGATAAAATGACATTGCATTGACAAAATAGCTATATGGTAGGATCATGAATATTTGAGAGCAAAAAGAAGATTTTAAAATGCTATGAGTCTCCGTCAATGTTTAGGCTTCCATATCAGTAGGATCTGATATTGATAAAATGTACTCCCCATTCCACAACAAGAGTCTCATTTGCCAACAAACCAAAATTGTTCCACAAAATAGTCCACTTTTTAGTGATAGTAATGTAAAATAACATAATATATTCAAATTTGTCAGCATAATTTCATTATCGTACCATTCTACTAAACTAATAACTTATTTTAGCCTTAGGATTGGCAAATTTTTTGTAAATGTGAACGGAGGCAGTATTACCTCAGATTTTTAAGTATCATCAATTCATAAATGTATTTGTACATTACAGTTCGGTACTAATTACCGTTTGAGATTGGAAAGCTTCATCAGAGCCAGATATGATGCATTCAATATTTAATGCTCAGAGAATGGTAATAAATATAATCAAGGGCGGAGCCAAGAATTTTTTTCGTCCTGGGCTACCTAAACCTAAAAATTCAGAAATCACCTTCTAAGTTCAAATTGAAATTCTCTAAAGTCAAAATCTAAAAGTAAGTAAAGTTTAGAAATTACCTTCAAATGATGGCCCTATGTTTCATAAGTTAACCTTGAATGTTTTTTTGTTTAATTGTCCTAGAATCATCAGTGTGATTGTGTGAAGGCCATTGTGGAACCAATTTTAGAAAGACAAATTAAATCCCTTGCTCCACATATTCAAGTGCAAAGCTACAAATGAAGCATCTTTTAACACCTATTCTAATTCTTAAGCATATGTAAACATTGCAACAAGCAAGCACATAGTTTATTTGAGTTATATGTTCTAATTTAATCCTCTCCCCTTATTGCAATTTGCAAACGTTGTTAGGGATGTATGGAAGTCCCATTAAAACTAATGAGTTCCAACAATAATATGAATGGTACTAATGTTGTAGTGTCCAACAAGGACACTACAACATCCAGAACTTATATATTTTCAAATAAGTTGTATTGTCCATATTTGAAGCAATGTTTTCAGGTATAAAGAAAACATGAAATAATGAAATAGAATAAAAACCCTGACACATATGTTTAATAAAAAGCTATCTATTTCTATATCAAGCAAGTCACAGTATACATTAATATAATAGAGACTGACATTTCCAAAGTTTTTTTTTCAAAACTGTTTGGTAAAATCTATATACGCTCACACACAAGTATACGTGGTCAACAAGTAATAAAGTGATAAGTCAAGTATCATTCCCACATAGATTAGTAAGAAATTAACCCTCACAATTACCAATTTCCTATTAATCCAAATTTTATTAAACTATCCAATTTAAGAATTATAACTAAAAAAATAATAAAAATACCAAACAATCAACAAACCCTAAAAACTGAAATTTCAAACAGATATTGGAGAATTAGGCTTACAACTTCACCCTAAGTATAACTCTGATTATTACACTTCATTCTTGTTTAATTCACTATCCCAATTTATTAATCAAGAACACTCAAGTAGAACTAGTCATCTCTCGATGCACTAATACCATATTAACTTAAATCCACAAATTAGATAAAATTAAGCTAAACACCTTAATTAACTAGCTCACTATATCTCTATCTGAATTACAATCAAAGAAGGTTTAAGTTCAAGTTCTCTATCCGATTACATGCAATGTTAAGCATATCTCTACCCTAACATTCATCAAGATTCCATTCATTCACAAAATTTAAGAACACATGCTATACTGACTAGGTCTAGACTCGTATTTCCTCTCTCGAATCCATACAAGTCCACATAAAATTGTTGATCAAGCAATTCATAAATTCAAGCACAAATCAATATAGGTAAACTGAAAGATAGCTTATTAAATTGAAAATTAAATATTACACAATCATCGTTCAACTCAAAGATCCGTTATAAGCCTAATAAAGAATTTAGTTCATCATAATTGAAATAAAAACTGAATTAATCAAAGTAAACATCATCCCAATTACAAATATTAAACCAAAGAAGAAGAATGAATCCAGAACCACCCTTCTCTCTAGCCTCAATCTGCAATTATCGTGAAATCGCCTTCAAAATCTTCCTCCAATGCTCTTGCTTAAAAATCTATCTTCAAAGATGTTAATTTGCTTGTATGATTCTTCAATCTTGTTGTTTGTTGTTCATTATAAGCTAAGACACTTATTATGACTCTAATTCCATGTACAATTGAGTCCCAAGCCATTCTAATCACTAACCTTCACGTTGTTACAGCATTTCAAACCAAGCAGGAGTCTAATTCTGTGATTAGTAAATGCTCACTCCGGAGGGCCTATAGTTTGTTAATTCTCCAGCACCCCCCGCCCCGGCGGAGGTTTTATATATAGAAAACTCGCCCCGGCGGGCTACCATTCTGTTATTTGTCCACTTTAGCTCCTGAACTTGCCAAATTTCACCATAATTCCACCCTTTTATAAGTCCAATTGCCACTCCACCACACCTAAACACAAAACAACACAAAACAAGTAAAAACTAAACATAAAAACAAAGAATTAACACAGTTTAAGCTCGAATTAGAAGCCGATTCGTAGGTATAAAACCCACTTATCAAAAACTTCCATACTAGCATAGTTCAAACATTTCTATACATTATCTTTCAAATTTATACATGCCTAAATTATTACTTCCAAACACATCAGTACAAATTTCTCAAATAAATATATGCCTAACCAAAAATTAGTGTGTAATTAATTAGTCAGTGTATGTACTTACAGTTACACGCAAAGAAGGGGCTAACCACACAAGCAGCTGGATTTTGAAAAAATTAGGGCAGCCACGTAAGGAGCTAGAGATCAAGCATCCACATAAAATTGAAAAAAAAATAAAATTTAGGGGTAAAAACTAAACCCTAACCTTACAATTTAGGGAAATCAGAAAGAGAGGGAGGATGAATGAAAGCTAGAAAGAGAAGAGAGGTAGAAGAAAAGAAGTATATAAAGAAGAAGAGGAAGCTGCCCATTGAAAGCAACAGCTGCGTGTTCTGCCTCGCCGTGCAACCGTACCCCTCACCTCCACCCCTAACTTCAAAAACTTCAGCCGGGATACAGACCACCCCAGCCCAAGTATGTCTCCGCCACTGAATATAATAAATTATCTTCTGTTCCATATGAAAAAAATAGAAATAAAATAAAATTAGAAGTTTATGCAATGTGATAGAACACCTAAAGGTTTGAAAAGGATGTTAATTCAGTGCCCCAAAGTCTCTGTCTCGTCACAAATAAGCTTCATTATCTTCCTTGCATTCGAATTGGCACCGATGCATTGTTCGTCAAAGTGCGTGGAAATGAATTGGGGAATTAGAGATGGGGGAGGATATGGCTGGGGGCAGAATGTTAGAGCAAATGGTGGAGGATATGGCTAGTGGTGGAATGCTTAACAAGAGTTTATTTGTTAGTTTATACACAGACAAGTGGGCTTCGTCCCTATTCCCGACCTCCGTGTTTTTACATACATAACATTTTCTTTAAGAAAACGTAAAAAAGTTATAATCTTAAAACGAAAAATTACCCCTTATAAACTCATAACTTTTTTACATACCTAACTACAACATTTTGTCAAAAAAAGTCGTGCAGAAAAACACTACAACACTTTTTATAAAAACCATGTTGTTTAAGTGTCATCTTTTTACTGTTTTGTAGTAGTGTCTCCTTTGTTCTCAAGTACTGGTAGTTTCTACATGTAGTTCTGATTGCTCTACTATCTATTCTGAGTTCTGTGATTTGGTATAATATTCTTGTAGTGACTTTTAGATTTCTTCTGGAGATCTCTTCTTGTGAGAGATATACTTAGATATCATCATAGTATAATCTCTTTCCATATTCTTCTTCCTAATTGGTCTTCACTTTATATTCATGGCACAACTTGAGCTTGTTGATCTCATCTAATTTATACAGTAAGCACTTCACTTTTTACTTAATTGTTCTGAGGTGTTTTTACAATCTTGACCCTACTAAACGATCTTCGAGTAATCTTCAGATATTGCTTTCATTCATTGTCTGTTTGGAGTATTCTATAATCACCTCTTTATTGAGAAATCTTTACTCTGTTATCCATTGATTCATTTAGCAGGTTGTTTGGTTTGACCCAATGATGTATAACAACTTCTTTGACTGCTTGTGCAACTCTTTGTTAGCCTTGCAACTTTAAGATCATTTGTTCACTTCATGAACTAATTCTCTATTTGAGAGATGGGGTGAACTCTGCGATCTTCTCATGCTATATGAACATGGTTGGCTCTGCAGAGTATCTTCATTCTATGAATTGGTAGAGTGACATTACGATCATGATTTCCTATCATCTATACATCATATCAATTTTCATAAGATCAACCTAATATAATTTGATCTTTCTAATCTAAGTCCTTGTACATCAATTCTTTTGAAGGACTATACAAAACTTACTTGTACAAATATACATTAATCAATATTTACTTTTAGTACATGTAGATTACTCTACTATTAATTGTGACGCCCCCAAATTCGTGTATCTTCCAACTCGATAGATGGTGCTACACGATGCTACTAACTACACATACATTCAATTGAAAGATGTCATTGAAATGCATATGTTTACTAAATATTACATAATAATAAATCCCTTCCCAAGCTCTTCATTAACCATAACATTCATTCGTTTGCAAGAATGAGCATAACACGCTCAGCAAGTTTAACATTTATGTTGCAAAAACAAAATTAAGAATCACATGATTTATCTTCTATAACTGAATAAATAGTTATGAAGTATTATGAATAATCACAATAGCATTTTACTTCCTTCAAAACATTTAACGATGATAAACACCAATTAAATTCTGAAATTGGTCATAGACCATGAAGATTCCACTCTTTCTTTCCATGAAAAGGACAACCTGCCACAAAGTCCGTAAGTCTGATATTTTTTACGAGCACGTCTAGGTGATTAGCCTATAGTACTTTATGTTGTACAACACTTCTCCATTAAACGTGTTTACGTTTAAGTTTTGGCAAAATCACGTGCCAGTCGATTTACGACTTAAAAACCTTTATTTATTCATACTCAAGCTTACCTTTGAATCCGTACCAAAGTAATTGACATAGGATAGAAATATCAATAATATTTTGAAAAATTGTAAAGAAATCAACAAAAAACTTTAAGTCTTATCTAGCCGAAGCAAATGGCAACGACTCTTTCTTTAAACAATTCATACATGAATCACAAAGCTTGTCTAACACATAGTATAGATAAGGGTTTAGAAAACTTGCCTCAAGCATCTTCTAGCGTTAATTCATTCTTCTTTTGGTCTTTATGGGTTCTACATGATATAATCACATAGTATACCAAATTAGGTCACATAACAATCAATACGTATTGTCATTAACCTATCTTCTCCTTCTTCTCAGTATAAACTATCTAACTCGTTAAATTAATAGCATTTGTTAGGTTATTTAACGTTCATCACGGCTTTAAAACATTTTATTGTTGTAAGTTACCATATATGTTCAATGTTTAAGTAATTACAACCTATGTAATCTCAAACATTCATTTAATACGAATATGGTTTCCCGTATTTATCAAATACAAGGTCCCGTATAGGAAAACCTACCTTGTGTTTACATTTTTATAACCTTTATTTAACTGTTAATTGTTAAACTTAAGGTCTTAATCCTCATTTAAGATGTTACTTTAAGTTTAATTAAGGTTCATTAATCAACCCTAATCGTTCTCTTTTCTTTTATATTCCTGAACATTCTTTTCAGGCTTTTGTTCTGGCCCGGCGGTACGGCGTCGTGCCCTTTGTTAATTGTTATGCTGCAACGTATATTAACAGTATGTTGGCTTTGTTCGGGCGCTGCGGTGCCACTACTCAAAGCCTAACTGGCGCTGCAGCGCCTGGCCCTTTTCTATGAAATTTTTTTCCTAAGTGTTGGGAAAATTTCACACTGCTTCCTTCCCGAACTCATAACTTGTTCTTTATAACTAGAAATCGATTTTTTCAAAAGCCAATTTCTTCCTTATTCTTTATACTACGATTTCCCCCACACAGAATAATTTTTTGAATCCATTAACGAGGATTTCACTTGATTAAATTTTCAGTATTCGTTCGTTCTTCGTTCTTAAGCGTTCTTCGCTCGTTCATCCGTAATTCATCCATACGATATCTGAATTCATCATTTCTTGAGTCTATAACTCATAAATTTTATGTTCTTCAATAATTTCATAAAATCCTAGCTTTCTAGGTTCGTTATTAGCATCCCATTTTTGTTAGGAAATCCTAGTTAACTACGATTTTAACGATCAACGTTATTTATTAGAAATTTTTCCATAACTTCATTATACAAGATTTTTATCCGTTCTAAATGGAATCATTCCATTATTCAAACATCTAGCATCCTAACCAAGTATATAGCATCTAATCTTATACACGATGGTTTTAAACTTGTCCATTAACAACATACTATAAGTTTTTCATGTTTTTTTTCATTAAGTGCTTAATCATTGTTTATGATTCCACTTATTATGCTTTTGTTAGTATTTTTAGTCCACTATTATCCATCCTTATTTCTTCGGACAATACGTACTCCACCAATAATCACGTCTCTATCAAAAATCAAATTAAAAAGATGAAGATTAAAGATTTAAAGGTTATTACCTCACGTGTTCTTGGCATTCTTAATTGTTTGATCAATTAAGCTAGCTTCTTTCTCTTCTTTCTTAGGAATTCTTTCTCTCAATATGTGTTAGTGAAAATTTTGTAAACAAATTATGAAGGTTAAGCTTTCCTTTTATAGAAATCCAAGACCAAGGGCAAAATGGTCATTTCCATCAAACCTCCTTACTCTCTACCTCCTTACTATTCACCAAGCTTCTCAAGGAAGCTTGGTGAGTCACTTTGGCCGGCTATGAACCCCCATGGGGGGGACAACATGGGTTGCCCCATGGGTTTTACCCACTCGTTCGTCCAATGGTTCGACCCACGATTTTGGATCTTAGTTCGGGCTTAGGTTTAATTCAATTCAGGCTTAACTTTAGGTTTGAATTAAATTCTTATTGGGCCTTGATTAAATTTGTCATTGCGCCTCATTCATTATTCATTTGGGCTTGCCGATAGTCCAAGTCTATTAACCAATAATCAACATTGACTTTGGTTGACCAAGACTTTGACTTTACGTATTCTTACCGTATAATCCTCTTATTCTTTTTGTATATACTTCGTATAATGTTCGTATTAGACGTTGTATCATTCTTAGTATTATACTTATATAATACATTGTATTATACTCATATTCTTTCCCGTATAATAACTTTCTTATTATACTTAATCATTCTTTATTCAAACTTTTCACTTTCCCTGACATTCTCAATTTGAGTACGCAGACGAAAAATTGTGTTTGTCATAACTGAATTATTATTGGATAATCTATCTTTCCTCAGAATTCTATCATTACGTATTTCCCAAAAATTCAAAAATAATTCCAGAGTAGAAATGGATGTATAGTATTTATCGAAAAAATTCTCGAAAAACTCTTATTTTTTCTTGGAAATTCATACACTTTATTTCTAGCACATAGCTAGAATCCTAATAACATCCATTCATTCTAGGTCATAGAACGACCTTTAACTTTCTTACTCAGTTTAATAAACATATAATCTCATTTTATTCAATATAATCATATAAAATTAATTTACATTAAAGTTTGATTTTCTCGGTCATTACATTATTCCTCCCTTATAAGGATTTTGTCCCCAGAATCTCGATACAAGTTAATCAAATAGATGGGGAAAATACTTCTTCATTTTCTCTTCGAGCACCTGTGACGCCCCCAAAAATAGGTATACATCACCCATCTTGGGTCGCCAGATACATGGTACAGAATTCAAATACAACTTACTAATACAACTGTCGTGCACAATACGACAAAATATAAACTGTGAGTTTGAATACAAATATTATCTTCTAGAGAGTATCCATACTCAAAAGGAGTCCTCATTACAATTATTATTACACTATTACATAGAATAGTGAGGACTACTAATACTATCATCTGGTTCATCACTCCGTTCCCCGACTCGTCCCAGCTATATTCTCATGTCCTGAAGAGAACAGTGAAAGAAAGGGTGAGCTCAACTAGCCCAGTAAGAAATATTATGACTAAGATAATGCAGAATAAATTATCATTAGCCTTCAACAGTGTTTAACTGATAAAATATAACGAACATCAAGTTTAACTGCAGCGGAACAAGCAATCCATTAAAAGAGTCAAGTAGAAAATAAAATCTACTATCTTCTATGATTTAAAAGGTTTTTTAACACTGTTATCGCTGAGACTCAGCTTAATAAAATAATCCACATCATCGAATTACCCCTGCACTACAGCCAAGGATATTCGTGTATTCATTAATGGTCATGATCATGCCAACAACTGTCCATCAATGCACTACGGGCCAATGGGGACTTTTACCACATCATTTGTAACATTACGGTCATGATTATACCGAATAATCCCTGGTCATAATCATACCAAGTTCATCTATGCACTACAGCCACAGATGACTTTCAACATTTTATATACATGAGGATGATGACAATGATATAAGAATTCAATAAAACAAGTTCAAGAATTAACAACGTCCAAATTGTCAACATGATACTGCTTTGTGGAGTAAAATTCAAGAATGCTTAGAAGAATATTTTCATGAAAAGATAATGGGTGAACCGCAATTATCAAGGATATTCCACAAATTTTATGGAGTATAGAAGTCAAAACTTAACCAACTGAGTATAATAAAGAATGGAATAACAAAAGAAATCACCATGCATGCGATAGACCGCACAGACAGGTTATTCCAACAGAATAATAAATAATGGAACCAGATCCGGCGTAAAACGCACAGACAGGATATTCCAACAGAATAATAATAAAGACGGAACCAGGTCCGGTGTAAAACACACAGACAGGATGTTTCAACAGAATAATAATAAAGACGGAACCAGGTCCGGTGTAAAACACACAGACAGGATGTTCCAACAGAATAATAGAAGAATGTCACCAAGTATAGGGTAGACCGCGTATACAGGTTATTCCAACAGAATAATAAGAAATAGAATAACAAAAGTTCTCTACATGAATAAGAAAGAATAACACCCCTTACCGTTTTAAAGAAGAGCTGAAATAAGGAAGTAGTTAAGTAGCAGAATATTTTTCTTCTCTCTCTCTCTATAGTTTCTCTCTATAGTTTCTCTCTCTAGAGTTCAGTGAATTCGTAAGAAATAATGAAGGAATGAGCTGCTATTTATAGAAAAATGGAATGCATAGTAACTAATCCATGAACGTTCCAGATTGATTACTTTAATCTGACGGTCCATATTTAAAGAAAAATCATTTAAATAAAATATAATATATTCTATTTATAGAATAACTTTAATAAAGTATTCTGTTTTATATAAAAAGATGTTTCTGTTTTATTACGTTAATAATACAAATAAAACAAAACGTCATTATCGCTAAATAATTCATATTATTAACTGACAATAATTGAATCAAACTGAGTGACTTCTCACATAAGCATTAATAATCAATACCGTGTACTACTATGCAACCACACGTATTACTGTACTTTTACTACCGAGTAGTTCAACAGTATCAATGGTAAAACTTCCGCCGTTATTTTTAATAAAATATTTTTGTCATTTTCTCAATCTGACAATAATTCCGTTGTGGGGTCCACCAATGATTGTGCCGTTGTACGAATATTCCCTGTTAAAATGAATATTCCCCGACCTATCGAATATTATATAACAACTTGCGTACTTTGCAAAATTTATAAATATTACCCACAACTATAACATTATATCAAATTAACTCCATAATATTCAAAAATGATATTAATAGAAA
The DNA here is from genome assembly GCA_016801055.1 of Panax notoginseng. Lineage (NCBI taxonomy): Eukaryota > Viridiplantae > Streptophyta > Magnoliopsida > Apiales > Araliaceae > Panax > Panax notoginseng. Next base: position 55,343,323 of record CM029019.1, on the reverse strand, counting down.
ATTCATCTTCTTACAACCTCCCCTTCTTATAAAATTTCGCCCTCGAAATTAGGGTACGTACCTGGTATGTCGAAGAGGTAAGGATACCTTGATTTCATTTCAGATTCTAACTCCCAAGTCATTTCCTCAACATCGTAGTTTCTCCACAAAACTTTGACTTGAGGTATAACCTTGGAGCGTAGAATATGTTTCTTCTTATCCAAGATTTGAACAGGAACTTCTTCATACGTCAAATCCTCCGCTATTTCTTCTGGTTCTAACTCAATAATGTGATTTGGGTCTTCCACATATTTGCGTAACATGGATATGTGAAAAATATTATGAACACGAGACATACTTGGCTGTAAAGCGAGTCTATAAGCCACAGTTCTGACTCGATCGAGGATTAAAAATGGACCGATGAATCGAGGATTGAGCTTTCCTCTCTTTCCAAATCTCGTAACTCCTTTCCATAGAGCAACACGTAAGAACACATGATCTCCTATATCAAATTCCACGTCCTTTCGATGAAGATCAGCATAACTCTTTTGTCGATCTTGTGAGGTTTTTATACGTTGTCGGATCGTTTGAATCTTTTCTGTAGTCATACGTACCAACTCCGGTCCCAACAACGTTGCTTCACCCACCTCATCCCAGCATACTGGAGAACGACATTTTCTTCCATACAATGCTTCGAATGGAGCCATGCCAATACTTGCTTGATAACTGTTGTTATAGGAAAACTCCACCAATGGTAAGAACTTGTCCCAACTTCCCTTGAAGTTAAGGACACAGAGTCTTAATAAATCTTCTAGAGTTTGAATAGTCCTCTCTGATTGTCCGTCCGTCTGAGGATGATATGCCGAACTAAATCGTAAATCTGTGCCCATAGCTTTTTGTAAACTAACCCAAAATTGTGAAGTGAATCTTGGGTCTCGATCAGAAACTATGGATACTGACATACCATGCAGTCTTACAATCTTGTTTATGTACATACAAGCAAGACGTTCAAGTGTATGAGTTTCTCGTATCGGTAAGAAATGAGCAGACTTGGTCAATCTATCAACAATGACCCAAATCGCATCAATACCTTGAGAAACCCTAGGAAGACTGGTAACGAAATCCATGATAATGTGCTCCCACTTCCATTTTGGAATTTCAAGTGGTTGCAATGGACCTTTTGGTACTTGATGCTCCGCTTTGACTCGTTGACAAGTTAGACACCTTGAGATAAACAGCGCTATCTCTCTCTTCATATTGCTCCACCAAAATGTATGACGAAGATAATGATACATTTTGGTACTTCCAGGATGAATTGCAAACGGTGTGTTGTGCGCCTCCATCATGATTTCATACTTTAAATCAGGGTTGTTAGGAACACAAAGTCTGGAGTTGACTCGAAGTATTCCTTCTTCATCGATTCTTGCTTCCGGTATAGCACCTTCTTGCACTTTCTTCCTCATACGCATCAGCTCCAGGTCTGTAGCTTGAACAGCTTTAACTTTATCGATTAAAGTTGGTTCTACTCGTATATTCGTCATCATCACATGGGTCCCTGGAGTCTTTAACTCTATCTCCATCCTTTGTAAGTCACACAAAATGGGCCTTTGTGTTGATAATATCGCACTCGTACTTGCATATGATCTTCTACTCAATGCGTCAGCTACCACGTTCGCTTTTCCAGGATGGTATTGAATGGTATGATCATAATCTTTCAACAGTTGCCAACTCTAGATCATGAGTAGGATAATTCCTCTCATATTCCCTGAGTTGTCTTGATGCATAGGCTATGACTTTTCCATGTTGCATGAGAACGCATCCCAACCCTTTGCTTGAAGCATCACTGTAGATGACAAATCCCTCCGAGCCAGATGGTATTGTTAGAACAGGTGCTGAAATGAGTCTCCTCTTGAGTTCTTGAAAACTCTTCTCACATTCTTCGCTCCAACCGAACTTTGTATCTTTCCGAGTCAGCTGAGTTAATGGAGTAGCGATTCGAGAAAATTCTTCCACGAATCTCCGATAATAACCAGTTAAACCAAGAAAGCTACGTACTTCGGTCACTAATTTAGGTTGCTCCCAGCTTTGAATAGCTTCAATCTTCGCCGGGTCAACCGATATTCTACGACTTGATACTACGTGCCCAAGGAATGCTACCTCCTCCAACCAGAACTCGCATTTCTTCAACTTGGCATAAAGCTTGTTTTCACGAAGCTTTTGGAGTACCAGCCTCAAGTGTTGCTCATGATCTTCACGGCTTTTGGAATAAATAAGGATGTCATCAATAAAGACGACCACAAAGTGATCCAAATATTCCTTGAATACCCGGTTCATCATATCCATGAAGGCAACAGGAGCATTAGTCAATCCAAAGGACATGACTAGGAATTCATAATGCCCGTACCGAATTCTGAAAGTCGTCTTTGGAATATCCTCAGTTCTAACCTTCAGCTGATGATATCCAGAACGAAGATCGATCTTTAAAAAGAATTGTGCTCCTTGCAACTGGTCAAACAGGTCATCAATACGTGGCAATGGGTACCTATTTTTGATGGTGACATGATTCAACTCCCGATAATCAATACAAAGTCGCATACTTCCATCTTTCTTCTTCACGAATAGCACAGGAGCACCCCAAAGAGAAGTACTAGGATGAATAAAGCCAATGTCTAACAATTCCTGCAGTTGGATCTTTAACTCCTGAAGTTCAATAGGAGCCATTCGATATGGGGCTTTGGAAATGGGTATTGTACCGGGTTCAAGGTCAATACAAAATTTAATTTCACGCTCTGGGGGTAGGCCAGGAAGTTCTTCAGGGAATACGTCAGGGAATTTATTAACAATAGAAATATCATTCAAAACTGACGTATTTTTGTTTAGATCTGTGACATGAGCTAAGAAAGCTTGACATCCGTTTTTCAATAAACGAATAGCTTTATGGCTTGAGATGACAGCGATTGATTTTAATGGTTTGGTTGCTTGAATTCGCATAATAGGTCGATTAGGAATATGAAAGCTAACAACCTTACGAAAATAATCAATTTTTGCATGATGAGTAGTTAACCAATCAATCCCTAGAATCACGTCAAATGCAAGTATTTTTAATGAAATAAGATCGACAGGTAATGTGTGGGTACCAACTTGAACAAAACAAGACTTATAAACCGTGGATGTAATGAAGGTTTCCCCCAATGGAGTTTCAACAGATAAGTCAATGTCTAATTTCTCCGGAGTCAAATTTAATCTATGAGCGCAAGTAGGAGAAATAAAAGAATGGGTAGAACCGGTATCAAATAAAGTATAGACTTCATTAGAGTTTATGATAAGCTTACCCGTGATGACCTCATTCTGGTTCCTTGCTTTCTGGGAGGTCACAACAAACGCTCTCCCTTGCACTACCAGTTTGGACTTTTCTGGGATGGCCTTTGGTGTCTCCATCTTGGCTGAACTTGTTTTTGATAAACGATAAAATCGAGCTAAATGACCTTCTCTTCCACAATTATAACATGCTTTAGATGGCATCGCGCAGTTTGGACTGATGTGCCCCTCCCCTCCGCATTTGAAACATATGATAGGTGGTCGTTCTCCTTCCTTAATAACGGGTGCTGGTGCTGACGTCTTTCCATCATTGTTGAATCTCCTCTTCTTGAAATGACCATTCTTATTGTTTTGGCCCTGATTACCACCGAAGTGGTTACCATTTCTGGCCTGTTGATTCCCTCCACGCTTGTTGTCACCGCTTCGATGACTGCTCTCACTGGTATTATCATTTTGCCGACTGTTCTCTTTTGGTTGCGTTGACTCGCTATCGCGCTCCACTAACTGAGCCCTATTCACAACATCTGAATACAAACACACTTTATGAGAAATAAGATGTTGACGTATCTCAGGTTTTAAACCTCGCAAAAATATTTGCGTCATTCACTCTTCATTATCAACCAAGTGGGACGCAAACCGGGACAACTCAATAAATTTAGCTTCATACTGCGACACGGTCATATTATTCTGCTCCAATTTGATGAACTCCACCTCCTTCATGTGACAAACACTTTTGGAAAAGTATTTTTCATTGAACAGCTCTTGGAACTTCTCCCACGACATCTTCAGTGCGGCAGGTTGAGTACGCTTAATCGATTCCCACCAGTAATCTGCCTCTCATCGCAACATAAAGGCGGCAAAGGGAACCTTTTGCTCCTCGGAGCATCCCAAAACATCAAATATCTTGGCAATCTGCTTTATCCATATTTCCGCTATAAGTGGTTTTGGCTCTCCCTTAAACTCTGGTGGTCCCAGCTCCTTGAACTGTTTAGCGGTGACCGTCCGAGAGTTTTCAGTGTTTCCACCTATATTTTGGACAGGAGCCGCTCTCGCATGTTGTTGCATAAACTGAATAAAGTTTCTGAACATTCCATCATTCATCATCTGGTCAGTGTTGTTGTTTGCATGAGAATTGTCACCTTCCTGATGCACATTATCCTGATTATTGATATGTGGTGAATCAACAGTCGCATGTGCTCCATTGCTATTCTCAACATTCTCAGATGCCATTTTCAGATACTTCCACAAAATAAAAGTTAATTGATATGTCATATATTATCCTTATATTCTGACCGACCAATTAAATGTCATGCAAATAAACTTAGGTAGGTCATACTAGCGAAGGAATTTCCCGTCTCTCCCCTCCTAGTTCTATTCTCACATCTGAGCCAGGGATCATATCCCTAATCTTTGATACCAACTGTGACGCCCCCAAAAATAGGTATACATCACCCATCTTGGGTCGCCAGATACATGGTACAGAATTCAAATACAACTTACTAATACAACTGTCGTGCACAATACGACAAAATATAAACTATGAGTTTGAATACAAATATTATCTTCTAGAGAGTATCCATACTCAAAAGGAGTCCTCATTACAATTATTATCACACTATTACATAGAATAGTGATACTATCATCTGGTTCATCACTCCGTTCCCCGACTCGTCCCAGCTATATTCTCATGTCCTGAAGAGAACAGTGAAAGAAAGGGTGAGCTCAACTAGCCCAGTAAGAAATATTATGACTAAGATAATGCAGAATAAATTATCATTAGCCTTCAACAGTGTTTAACTGATAAAATATAACGAACATCAAGTTTAACTGCAGCGGAACAAGCAAGCCATTAAAAGAGTCAAGTAAAAAATAAAATCTACTATCTTCTATGATTTAAAAGGTTTTTCAACACTGTTATCGCTGAGACTCAGCTTAATAAAATAATCCACATCATCGAATCACCCCTGCACTACGGCCAAGGATATTCGTGTATTCATTAATGGTCATGATCATGCCAACAACTGTCCATCAATGCACTACTGGCCAATGGGGACTTCTACCACATCATTTGTAACATTACGGTCATGATTATACCGAATAATCCCTGATCATAATCATACCAACTTCATCTATGCACTACAGGCCACAGATGACTTTCAACATTTTATATACATGAGGATGATGACAATGATATAAGAATTCAATAAAAACAAGTTCAAGAATTAATTTATCCAATAATTAACAACGTCCAAATTGTCAACATGATACTGCTTTATGGAGTAAAATTCAAGAATGCTTAGAAGAATATTTTCATGAAAAGATAATGGATGAACCGCAATTATCAAGGATATTCCACAAATTTCATGGAGTATAGAAGTCAAAACTTAACCAACTGAGTATAATAAAGAATGGAATAACAAAAGAAATCACCATGCATACGATAGACCGTACAGACAGGTTATTCCAACAGAATAATAAATAATGGAATCAGGTCCGGCGTAAAACGCACAGACAGGATATTCCAACAGAATAATAATAAAGACGGAACCAGGTCCGGTGTAAAACACACAGACAGGATGTTCCAACAGAATAATAATAAAGACGGAACCAGGTCCGGTGTAAAACACACAGACAGGATGTTCCAACAAAATAATAATAAAGACGGAACCAGGTCCGGTGTAAAACACACAGACAGGATGTTTCAACAGAATAATAGAAGAATGTCACCAAGTATAGGGTAGACCGCGTATACAGGTTATTCCAACAGAATAATAAGAAATGGAATAACAACAGTTCTCTTCATGAATAAGAAAGAATAACACCCCTTACCGTTTTAAAGAAGAGCTGCAATAAGGAAGTAGTTAAGTAGCAGAATACTTTTCTTCTCTCTCTCTATAGTTTCTCTCTATAGTTTCTCTCTCTAGATTTCAGTGAATTCGTAAGAAATAATGAAGGAATGACCTGCTATTTATAGAAAAATGGAATACATAGTAACTAATCCATGAACGGTCCAGATTGATTACTTTAATCTGACGGTCCATATTTAAAGAAAAATCTTTTAAATAAAATATAATATATTCTATTTATAGAATAACTTTTATAAAGTATTCTGTTTTATATAAAAAGATGTTTCTGTTTTATTACGTTAATAATACGAATAAAACAAAACTTCATTATCGCTAAATAATTCATATTATTAACTGACAATAATTGAATCAAACTGAGTGACTTCTCACATAAGCATTAATAATCAATACCGTGTGCTACTATGCAACCACACGTATTACTGTACTTTTACTACCGAGTAGTTCAACAATATCAATGGTAAAACTTCCGCCGTTATTTTTAATAAAATATTTTTGTCGTTTTCTCAATCCGACAATAATTCCGTTGTGGGGTCCACCAATGATTGTGTCGTTGTACGAATATTTCCTGTTAAAACGAATATTCCCCGACCAATCGAATATTATATAACAACTTGCGTACTTTGCAAAATTTATAAATATTACCCACAACTATAACATTATATCAAATTAACTCCATAATATTCAAAAATGATATTTATAGAAAATTCATCTTTATTTATAAAAGTTGGGGTCTTACAGTACCCACATTGCTTCTTCAGCACTGTGGTTCCTCCATATTAACGTCACTGAAGGTATTACTTTACTTCTTAAGACTTTCTTTTTCCTATCAATAATTTGAATCAGAATTTCTTCATATTATAAGTCTTTCTCAACCTGAATAGGTTCATACCCTATTACGTGCTTATAATCTGGCTTATAATGGCGTAATACAGAAACATAAAACACGTTGTGTATATGTTTTAACTTTGGAGGTAATGCTATCAAATAAGCTACCTCCTACTCTCTTCAATATCTCAAAAGGTCCTATAAACCTCATACTTAACTTTTCCTTCTTTCTGAAGCGTATCTTTCCTTTCCAAGGAGACACCTTTAGAAATGCATACTAACCAACTTCAAATTCTCACTTCTTTCGATGTGGGTCGGCATACTTTTTATGACTGTCTTGAGCTGCCACAAGTCGTGTTCCTATCAACTTAACTACATCTGCCGTTTGCTACAACATTTCAGGTCCTAGAATCCGACGTTCACCTACCTTCCCAGTAGAGTGGAGTTATGCACTTTCTTCCGTATAACTCTTCGTAAGGTGGCGTGCCTATACTTGCATGGTAACTTTTGTTTAAGCAAACTCTACTATCAATAGATGATCATCCCAGCTCCCTTTGAAATCCATAACGCAAGATCTTAACACAGCTTCTAGTGTTTGAATTGTTCTTTCACTTTGTCCATCCGTCTGTGGATGATACGCCATACTAAACCTTAGTTGCGCTCCCATCTGTTCATGCAAACTGTGACAACCCAGATTTTCAGTAATTATTAAAATAAGAATTTAATGAATAAAATTCTTATTATGAGATGTTTGAGTTTAAGTGAATATAAATATTTGTTGAATATTTTGAAATATGTGATTTGGTGTGAGAAGATTAAGTAAGGTTTAATAGTTAATTTAACTATTGAGAAACTTAAATGGAATTGTTACGGAAAGGAAATTAACTAAATAATATTATTTTATTTAATTAATTTGAAATCATGCCTTGATTGGCAATTGAATTGTTATGAATTAAATTTTGTAAATAATGTGAGTAATTCACTTAATTTAAATAGTGAATTAGTATAATTGTTTTTAATAAAATGAGAAGGTACTCCATTACATATAAATGTAATGTGTTAATGTAATACGATTGGGAATTTTTTAAATAGCTAAAAATATTTATCGAATAAAATAAATATTTTAGTTGGAATAATTATTCGATGGAAATTATTAGAAAAAATTTGTTTAAGTATGATAGTACTGATAAGATTTATGTTAAATGATTTTATGGTTGGTGAGTATTTTATTAAGCTAATAGAATGGTAATGTGCTAAGTTAATTTAATAATTATATTAGAAAAGTAAAGATTTGTTAGAGAATATGGTAGTTATATTTGCTAAATAATTTAGTTAAATATAATTTAATTAAGTTTGGTGTGACAAGGGAGTTATATTATAAGTGGATTATTAAAATAAATTACAAGGAGATTTGAAGGGTCTAGCCAAACATGGCCTTGTGGCTTTTGGTTATTATAACTGATGAATCGTTTGGTTGTGTAACTTATGAGGCCATAATGTGTACGCATTATGTTTATATCAGTTATATGGGATTTACGTATTTTGTTCCTAAAGCCTAAGAATAAAGAAAACAGACTGTTAAAGAAGAGAGTTAGAGAGCTTAAGAGAAATTGAAAGTTCTGTGAAATTGAAGAAGAGGAATTGGAGAATCAAAGAAGAAACAAGAAAACTGTTCAAGCTTTATAGCAAATCAAAGGTAATAATCTAGCCCTAACTCTAACTTATGTTCTTTTGAGTTGTTCATCAAAACTCCACAAGCATACGAATGACAAAAGGAAAGAATAGATTGGAATTCACTGTTAGACACACATCGTCTAACTATCTGGTCAGCACAAAATTTCTATAAGTATGGATCATCACAAACATAGTGTCTAGCATCACTTTTCAACTTTTCCTTTTGGAATTTGGAAAATTCTTTAGGAAAATATGCACTTACCAAATAATTCACTATATCTGCATACCAGGGAATCTCAGCATGGATGGAAAGTAACTGCTCATCCGGAAAAGAATCATGTAACGGTTGCTCCTCGTCATCTCTCAATAACCTACTCAAGTGATCTGCTACTAAGTTGTCCGCACCTTTCTTATCCTTGATCTCTAAGTCAAATTCTTTTAGGAGCAAAATCCATCGAATTCTTTTAATCTGCGGGAGTAACCTGTCTACGCGAACTACCGCATGCATGGTGAATGACCCTTCGTATTCATTCTTTATTAATATTCAGGAGTAACCTGTCTACGCGGACTACCGCATACATGGTGAATGACCCTTCATATTCATTCTTTATTAATCTGCGGGAGTAACCTGTCTACGCGGACTACCGTATGCATGGTGAATAATCCTTCATATTCATTCTTTATTAAATTGTGAAAATGATCTGACTACGTGAATTACCGAATGATGGGTGAAAATATATTTACAGCTTCATATATTCTTTTATACTCGTATGAGATATCATTTCTTTTGTACTCATCAAGGAATATCGTCTTCTTTCGTATTTCTCCATTTATGGTATAAATTTATTATTTGTTTCCATAACCTTATTATTAAATGGTGAAAACCCTTGAAATTAGTGGAATATTCTTAATAGTTTGTGCTTCATCTAGTATTTCCATTATTGGTCTGAACTTTCTTATTAAATAGCGGGATACTATTTATGACAGGGTACTATTCACTCGATTACTATTCAGTCGGGGTACTATTCATTCGGGATACTATTCATTCGGGTAGTATTCACTCTGGATACTATTCACTCGGTACTATTCACATAGGTACTATTCACGGAATACTATTTATGCCAAAATTAATAAAGAATATAATGACAACCCTTATGAGTATTGAAAGAAAAAAAATTATTTACGAATACGAAAGAATAGTACCCCTTACCTTAGTAGAAGATTGGATACTGCAAAAGTGAAGTAGCAGAATACTCTTCTTCTTTCTCTCTATAGTTTCTCTCTCTAAAGTTTTAGTGAATTCGTAAGAAATAATGAATGAATGAGCTTATATTTATAAGAGAATGGACTAAATAGAACCTAATTCATGAACGGTCCACATTGATTTATTTTTAAACGAACGGTCCATATTGATTTACTATTAAAACCTAAAGCAACGGTCCATATTGATTTACTATTATAACTTTAAACCAGCGGTCCATACTGATTTACTATTATAATTTTCAACCAACGATCCATATTGATTTACTATTATAACTTCAACCAACGGTCTGAAAAACTAGCACATCTCCTCATGGAATAATAAGTCAAACTTGTAACAAACGCCTCATAATAAACCCCTCTATTTATATCAAAAATTGAATAAATATTTACCACAAATCATTTATCTTCAGTCAACACATTTTTAATCCTTCAACAATTATTCATCATTTAATATTATAACTCACAATATTGACAACCAGATCGTTCCCAGGAAAGAGGGGGCTTTCCGATAAAGATTTTTTATTATTGGCGCGCAATTAGATGACCTAACCCATTTTCTCAATAGAACTTTTTAGACATTATCAATAATGCAATTAATAATATGAATAACGGTGTCGTCTCAATTATTGATTTAATAATATAAAATATTATGCATATGATACTGTGACAATAATGGAATCAATAATATGAGATACTATGCAGTAACTGCTATGACAATTATTGAATGTGACTGAGGGACTTCTTACATAAGCATCAATAATCAAAGATACTGTGTAATACCGTATGCTACTGTGCAACAACGCGTATTACTAATCTTTTATCACCGGTATTTCAATAGTTAATGGTAAAGGTTTTTCCATTATTTTTATAAAAAGTTTATCTATGTCCCTTTCTATATCCGACACTCATTCCGTTGTGGGTTTCACCAATGATTGTGCCGTCGTACGGATATTCCCCGACCAAATGAATATTTTTAGATAACTTTCTTACTTTGCAAAATGTGTACATATCACCCTTAACTTTAACCTTTTTTCAATTTCACCATTTACTAAATAGAATAATAATTATAAGAAAATTTGAATAATTTTATTTCATAAAATTCGGGGTCTGACAATCTCCCTCCTTATGAACTTTCATCCCCGAAATTTACGTACCTGGTATGTCGAAAAGGTGAGGATACCTTGCTTTCATTTCAGATTCTAACTCCCAGGTCATTTCCTCAATATCGTGGTTTCTCCATAAAACTTTAACTTGAGGTATAACCTTTGAGCGTAGAATATGTTCCTTCTTATCCAAAATTTTAACATGTACCTCTTCATATGTTAAATTTTCTTGGTGGTAAGGCGAGTCTATAGGCTACAATTCCTACTCGATTGAGGATTTCAAATAGAACAATAAATCAAGGATTTGAGATTTTCTTTCTTCGTCGATTCTTTCTTCTAGAATAACACATTCTTGCACCTTTTTCTTCATATTCATCAGCTCTGAGTCTGTAGCTTTAACAACTTTAACTTTATCGATTAAATTCAATTCTACTCGTATATTTGACATCATCACGTGGGTCCTTAAAGTCTTTAACTCTATCTCCATCCTTTGTAAATCATACAAAATGGGTCTATTTGTTAACAGCGTCGCACTCGTAACCGCATACGATCTTCAACTCAACGCGTCAGCTACCAAGTTCGCTTTTTTAGGATGGTATTGAATGGTATGGTCGTAATCTTTCAACAGCTCGAGCCAACGTCTTTGGCGCATGTTACGTTCGTTTTAGGTGAAGAAATATTTGAGGGTTTTATATCGGGTTCAAGGTTAATACAAAATTCAATTTCACGCTCTGGGGGTAGGCCAGGAAGTCTTCAGGGAATACGTCCGGAAATTTTTTAACAATAGATATTTCATTCAAATCTGACGTATTCTTGTTTAAATCGATGACATGGGCTAAGAAAGCTTGGCATCCGTTTTTCAATAAACGAATGACTTTATGGCTTGATATGACAGTGATTGACTTTAGTGGTTTGGTTGTTTGAATTCGCATGATAGGTTGGTTAGGAATATGAAATTTAACAACCTTACAAAAATAATCAATTTTAGCAAGATGAGTAGTTAACCAAAAAATCCCTAAAATCATATCAAATGCAAGTATTTTCAAAGAAATGAGATCAACAGGTAATGTGATGGTGTCGATTTGAATCAAACAAGATTTATAAATGGTGGATATAATGAAGGTTTCTCCTAACGGAGTTTCAACAGATAAGTCCAAGTCTAATTTCTCTGGAGTCAAATTTAAACGTTGAACACAAGCAGGTGAAATAAAAGAATGGGTAGAACCGGTATCTAATAAGGTATAGACTTCTCAAGAGTTTATGATTAACTTACTTGTGATAACGTCGTTTGGGTTCCTCATTTTTTGAGAGGTCACGACAAACGCTCTCCCTTGAACCACTGACTTTGACTTGTCAGGTATAGCTTTTGGTGTCATCATTGCTGCCGGACTTGACTTCGCTATAGGGCATATTCCACCGTCAACTACTTCGTCGTACTCCTGATACATGGTATAAATCATTAATCTTTGATCCATATCGAATTGGGGTTGACCTCTTTGTACAAGGTAATTCAAAACTTGATGTTGGGTTCTCCCAATTGCTGTCTAAAAAGAGAAATACATATCATCTATTTTAGCCTTCTTGGATCGAATATCTCTTTATACAATATCAACGCGTCCTGCGTCTTTTACCCATGCATCCTCCATTCTCACTCGTTCAGTTGTTTCTTCTTTCAGATGATCTTTGACATTTGCATTCTCAGATTCTAGTTCTGTTATCATATACTCTGTCAAAGAGAGCTTCTATTAAAGCTTCGCATATTGGGTAGCAAAATCTTGAATTGTTGCATCTATTTGTTCCATGATCGCCTGTTGTTCTTCACCCTGCATTTCTAATTCACAAATACTATCTTGCAGTTCTATATTTCGATCATAAAATTCTCTTAATAAATCTTCCTCAGGTTCCTCTTCTTCCTCACTCTCAAATGCCACCTCTGCAACAAGCTCGGGTGCTACTATTAATTCTTCACTCATCACATGAATATCTATAATTTCTTCTTCGTCTGACATCCTCAATTCATTACTTAAAACTCTTTATGAGTTCATCTCTTGATTTTTAGATGTCATTATTAAATACTACCACAAAATAAAGGTTAATTAAAGATATTAACATGCCACATATTATCCCTATATTCCGACCGACCAATTAAATAACAAATAAGCTTAGGTAGGACACACTAGCGAAGGATTTACTCGTCTCTCCCCTCCTAGTTCTAACCTCAGATCTTCGCCAGAGATCATATCCCTAAGCTCTGATACCAACTGTGACGCCCCCAGAATAGGTCCACATAACCCATTCTAGGTCGCCAGATATACATGGAACAGAATTTAAATATAACTTCCTTTATACAACTATCAAACTGTCGTGCAAAATACGACAACACTTACGTTGTGAGTTTTAATACAAATATTATCTCGTAGACAATATCAAAACACAAATAAAATCCTCATTACAATTATTATCACACTATTTTACAAAATAGTGAGGATTACTAAAATAACCATCTTGGACCACTATTCCACTCCCCGACTAGTTCCAGCTACATTCTTGCCTCCTGAGAAGAACAATGGAACAAAAAAGAAAAGGGTGAGCTCAACTAGCCCAATAAAGAATATTATGACTAAGATAATGTAGAACAAATTATCCTTAGTACTCAATAGGGAAAAATCTAATAAAATATAATAGACAACAAGTTTTAGATCAACAACAGTAGCGGAAACAGCAATCCATTAGAAGAGTCAAGTAGAGAATGATGTCTACTATCTTCTATGATTTAAAAATCTATCATCAATATTTTATCCCTGTAACACAACTCAATAAATAATCCACATCACTGAATTATCCATGCACTACGGGCCAATGATATTCGTTAGTATCACCAGTGATCATCAATAAACATTTCACATCATCAAATTATCCATGCACTATGGGCGGTGTATATTCGTTTGTATCACCAGTGGTCATGATCATGCCAAACAAATGTCCATCTATGCACTACGGGTCAAAGAGGACTTTCACCACATCATTTGTCTGTAATATTACAGGTCATGATTATACCAATACAAAATTCTTGGTCATAATCATACCAATCAACAGTCCATCTATGCACTATGAGCCAAAGATGACTTTTACCACAACATAGGCATGAGGATGATGACAATGATATAAGAAATTAATCAAGTGAGATCAAGAATAAATATTAAAAATTTATAATCTAAGTTATCCAAAGTTCAAAAATATCCAATTGGTCAATATGATGATCAAAACGTGGATTCAAATTTAAGAATAAGATTCATATATCAAATATAATTTAGACAGAAAAGAAACTAATTTTGGCATAAATAATATCCCGTGAATAGTACCCAAGTGAATAGTATTCGAGTGAATAGTATCCCGAATAAATAGTAACTGAGTGAATAGTACCCCGACATAAATAGTATCCCGCCATTTAATAAGAAAGTTTAGACCAATAGTGGAAATACTAGATGAAGCGCAAACTATTAAGAATATTCCACTAATTTCAAGGGTTTTCACCATTTAATAATAAGATTATGGAAACAAACAAAAAATTTGTACCATAAATGGAGAAATACGAAATAATACGATATTCCTTTATGAGTACAAAAGAAATGATATCTTATACGAGTATAAAAGAATATACGAAGCTATAAATGGATCTTCACACGTCATGCGATAATTCGCGTAGACAGATCATTTTCACAATTTAATAAAGAATGAATACGAAGGATTATTCACCATGCATGCGGTAGTCCGCGTAGACAGGTTACTCCCGCAGATTAATAAAGAATGAATATGAAGGGTCATTCACCATACATGCGGTAGTCCGTGTAGACAGGTTACTCCCGTAGATTAATAAAGAATGAATACGAAGGGTCATTCACCATGCATGCGATAGTCCGCGTAGGCAGGTTACTTTCGCAGATTAATAAATAATGAATATAAAGGGTCATTCAACATGCATGCGGTAGTTCGCGTACACAGGTTACTCCCGCATATTAATAAATAATATAATGACAACCCTTATGAGTATTGAAAGAAAAAAAACATTCTTTACGAATACGAAAGAATAATACCCCTTACCTTAGTAGAAGATTGGATACTGCAATAGTGAAGTAGCAGAATACTCTTCTTCTTTCTCTCTATAGTTTTTCTCTCTAGAGTTTTAGTGAATTCGTAAGAAATAATGAAGGAATGAGCTTCTATTTATAGGAGAATGGACTTAATAGTAACTAATTCATGAGCAGTCCATATTAATTTACTTTTAAACGAACGGTCCATATTGATTTACTATTAAAACTTAAAGCAACGGTCCATATTGATTTACTATTATAACTTTAAACCAGCGGTCCATACTGATTTACTATTATAACTTTCAACCAAAGATCCATATTGATTTACTATTATAACTTCAACCAACGGTGTGAAAAATTAGCACATCTCCTCATGGAATAATAAGCCAAACTTATAACAAACGCCTCATAACAAACCCCTCTATTTATATCAAAAATTGAATAAATATTTACCACAAATTATTTATCTTCAGTCAACACATTTTTAATCTTTCAACAATTATTCATCATTTAATATTATAACTCACAATATTGATAACCAGATCGTTCTCAAGAAAGAGGGGACTTTCCGATAAAGATTTCTCCTAATTGGCATGCAATTAGATGACCTAACACATTTTCTCGACATAACTTTCTAGACATTATCAATAATGCAATTAATAATATGAGTAACTGTGTCGTCTCAATTATTAAATTAATAATATAAAATATTGTGAAGATGATACTATGACAATAATGGAATCAATAATATGAGATACTATGCAGTAACTACTGTGGTAATTATTGAATGTGATTGAGGGACTTCTTACGTAAGTATCAATAATTAGAGATACTATGTAATACCGTGTGCTATTGTGCAACAACGCGTATTACTGCTCTTTTATCACCGGTATTTTAATAGTTAACGGTAAAAGTTTTTCCATTATTTTTATAAAAAGGTTATCTCTGTCGTTTTATATATCTGACGGTCATTCTGTTGTGGGTTTCACCAATGATTGTGTCGTCGTACGGATATTCCCCGACAAAAATAATATTTTCCGACCAAATGAATATTTTTAGATAACTTGCTTACTTTACAAAATTTGCACATATCACCCTTACCTTTAACCTTTTTTCAATTAAACCATTTACTAAATAGAATAATAATTATAAGAAAATTTGAATTATTTTATTTTATAAAATACGGGGTCTTACAATCTCCATTCCTTATAAAGGTGAGGATACCTTACTTTCATTTCAGATTCTAACTCCCAGGTCATTTTCTCAATATCGTGGTTTCTCCATAAAACTTTGACTTGAGGTATAACCTTTGAGCGTAGAATATGTTCCTTTTTATCCAAAATTTTAACATGTACCTCTTCATACGTTAAATTTTTCACTATCTCGTCTAGTTCTAATTCAATAATGTGGTTCGGGTCTTCTACATATTTACGTAACATAGATATGTGAAAAATGTTATGAACAAGAGACATTCTTGGTGGTAAGGCGAGTCTATAGGCCACAGTTCCTACTCGATCGAAGATTTTAAATAGAACAATAAATCGAGGATTTGAGATTTCCTTTCTTCGTCGATTCTTTCTTCTAAAATAGCACATTCTTGCACTTTTTTCTTCATATTCATCAGCTCTTAGTCTATAGCTTGAGCAACTTTAACTTTATCGATTAAAGTCAATTCTACTCATATATTTGACATCATCACGTGGGTCCTTGGAGTCTTTAACTCTATCTCCATCCTTTATAAATCATACAAAATGGGTCTTTGTGTTAACAACGTCGCATTCGTAACCGCATACGATCTTCTACTCAACGCGTCAGCTACCACGTTCGCTTTTTCAGGATGGTATTGAATGGTATGGTCGTAATCTTTCAACTGCTCGAGCCAACGTCTTTGGCGCATGTTACGTTTGTTCTGGGTGAAGAAATATTTGAGGGTTTTATATCGGGTTCAAGGTCAATACAAAATTCGATTTCATGCTCTGGGGGTAGGTCAGGAAGTCTTCAGGGAATACGTCAAGAAATTTATTAACAATTGAAGTATCATTCAAATCTGACGTATTCTTGTTTAAATCGGTGACATGGGCTAAGAAAGCTTGGCATCTGTTTTTCAAAAAATGAATGGCTTTATGGCTTGATATGACAGTGATTGATTTTAATGGTTTGGTTACTTGGATTCCCATGATAGGTTGGTTAGGAATATGAAATTTAACAACCTTATGAAAATAATCAATTTTAGCATGATGAGTAGTTAACCAATCAATCCCTAAAATCATATCAAATACAAGTATTTTCAAAGAAATGAGATCAACAGGTAATGTGATGGTGTCGATTTGAATCAAACAAGATTTATAAATGGTGGATGTAATGAAGGTTTCTCCTAACGGAGTTTCAACAAATAAGTCAAAGTCTAATTTCTCTGGAGTCAAATTTAAACGTTGAGCACAAGTAGGTGAAATAAAAGAATGGGTGTAACCGATATCTAATAAGGTATTGACTTCTCAAGAGTTTATGATTAACTTACTCGTGATAACGTCGTTTGGGTTCCTCATTTTTTGAGAGGTCACGACAAACGCTCTCCCTTGAACCACTGACTTTGACTTTTCAGGTATAGCTTCTGGTGTCATCATTGCTGCCGGACTTGACTTCGCTATAGGGCATATTCCACCGTCAACTGCTTCGTCGTACTCCTGATCCATGGTCTAAATCATTAATCTTTGATCCATATCGAATTGGGGTTGACCGCTTTGTACAAGGTAATTCAAAACTTGATGTTGGGTTCTCCCAATTGCTGTCCAAAAAGAGAAATACATATCATCTATTTTAGCCTTCTTGGATCGGATATCTCTTTCTACAATATCAACGTGTCCTGCGTCTTTTACCCATGCATCCTCCATTCTCACTCGTTCAGTTGTTTCTTCTTTCAGATGATCTTTCACATTTGTATTCTCAGATTCTAGTTATGTTATCATATACTCTGCCAAAGAGAGCTTCTGTTCAAGCTTCACATATCGGGTAGCAAAATCTTGAATTGTTGCATCCATTTGTTCCACGACCGCCTGCTGTTCTTCACCCTGCATTTCTAATTCACAAATACGATCTTGTTGTTCTATATTTCGATCATAAAATTCTCCTAATAAATCTTCCTCAGGTTCCTCTTCTTCCTCACTCTCAGCTGCTACCTTTACGACAAGCTCGGGTGCAACTATTAATTCTTCACTCATCACATGAATATCTCTAATTTCTTCTTCGTCTGACATCCTCAATTCATCTCTTAAAACTCTATACGAGTTCATCTCTTGATTTTCAGATGTCATTCCTAAATACTGTCACAAAATAAAGGTTAATGAAAGATATTAATAGGCCACATATTATCCCTATATTCCGACCGACCAATTAAATAAAAAATAAGCTTAGGTAGGACACACTAGCGAAGGATTTACTCATCTCTCCCCTCCTAGTTCTAACCACAGATCTCTGCCAGAGATCATATCCCTAAGCTCTGATATCATCTGTGACGCCCCCAGAATAGGTCCACATAACCCATTCTAGGTTGCCAGATATACATGGAATAGAATTCAAATACAACTTTTTTTATACAATTATTAAACTGTCGTGCAAAATACGACAACACTTATGTTGTGAGTTTTAATACAAATATTGTCTCGTAGACAATATCCAAATTTAAATAAAATCCTCATTACAATTATTATCACATTATTTTACAAACTAGTGAGGATTACTAAAATAACCATCTTGGACCACTATTCCACTCCCCGACTAGTCCCAGCTACATTCTCGCCTCCTGAGAAAAATAATGGAACAAAAAGAAAAAGGGTGAGCTTAACTAGTCTAGTAAAGAATATTATAACTAAGATAATGTAGAATAAATTATCCTTAATCCTCAACAGGAAAAAATATGATAGAATACAATAGAAAACAAGTTTTAGATCAACAACTGTAGCGAAAACATCAATCTATTAGAAGAGTCAAGTAGAGAATGATGTCTACTATCCTCTATGATTTAAAAATCTATCATCAATATTTTATCCCTGTAACACAACTCAATAAATAATCAACATCACTGAATTATCCATGCACTACGGGCCAATGATATTCGTTGGTATCATCAGTGATCATCAATAAACATTTCACATCATCGAATTATCCATGCACTACGGGCCAAGGATATTTGTTAGTTTCACAAGTGGTCATGATTATGCCAAACAATTGTCCATCTATGCACTATGGGTCAAAGAGGACTTTCACCACATCATTTGTCTGTAACATTACGGGTCATGATTATACCGATACATAATTCTTGGACATAATCATACCAATCAACAGTCCATCCATGCACTACAGGCCAAAGATGACTTTTACCATAACATAAGAATGAGGATGATGACAATGATTTAAGGAATTAATCGAGTGAGATCAAGAATAAATATTAAAAATTTATAATTTAATTTATCCAGAGTTCAAGAATATCCAATTGGTCGACATGATGATCAAAATGTGGATTCAAATTTAAGAATAAGATTCATATATCAAAGATAATTTGGACAGAAAAGAAACCAATTTTAGCGTGAATAATATCTAGTGAATAGTACCTGAGTGAATAGTACCCCGAGTGAATAGTAATTGAGTGAATAGTACCCCGACATAAATAGTATCCCGCCATTTAATAAGAAAGTTCAGACCAATAGTGAAAATACTAGATGAAGCACAAACTATTAAGAATATTCCACTAATTTCAAGGGTTTTCACCATTTAATAATAAGGTTATGGAAACAAACAATAAATTTGTACTATAAATGGAGAAATATGAAAGAAAATGATATTCCTTGATGAGTACAAAAAATATGATATCTCATACGAGTATAAAAGAATATACGAAACTGTAAATGGATTTTCACCCGTCATGTGGTAATTCGCGTAGACAGATCATTTTCACAATTTAATAAAGAATGAATACGAAGGATTATTCACCATGCATGCGATAGTCCGCATAGACAGGTTACTCCCGCATATTAATAAAGAATGAATACGAAGGGTCATTCACCATGCATGAGGTGATCCGCGTAGACAGGTTACTCTCGTAGATTAATAAAGAATAGAATGACAACCCTTATGAGTATTGAAAGAAAATAACATTCTTTACGAATATGAAAGAATAATACCATTTACCTTAGTAGAAGATTGAATACTGCAATAGTGAAGTAGCAGAATACTCTTCTTCTTTCCCTCTATAGTTTCTCTGTCTAGAGTTTCAGTGAATTCCTAAAAAAATAATGAAGGAATGAACTTCTATTTATAGGAGAATGGACTAAATAGTAACTAATTCATGAACGGTCCAGATTAATTTACTTTTAAACGGACGGTCCATATTGATTTACTATTAAAACTTAAAACAACGGTCCATACTGATTTACTATTATAACTTTAAACCAGCAGTCCATACTAATTTACTATTATAACTTTCAACCAACGATCCATATTGATTTACTATTATAACTTCAACCAATAGTCTAAAAAATTAGCACATCTCCTCATGGAATAATAAGTCAAACTTATAACAAAACCCTCTATTTATATCAAAAATTGAATAAATATTTAGCATAAATCATTTATCTTCAATTATCACATTTTTAATCTTTCAAAAATTATTCATCATTCAATATTATAACTCACAATATTGACAACCAGATCATTCCCAGGAAAGAGAGAGTTTTTCTATAAAGATTTATCCTTCTTGGCGTGTAATTAGATGACCTAACCCCTTTTCTCGATAGAACTTTCTAGACATTATCAATAATGTAATTAATAATATGAATAACTATGTCGTCTCCATTATTAATTTAATAATATAAAATATTGTACAGATGATACTGTGACAATGGAATCAATAATATGAGATACTATGCAGTAACTATTGTGGCAATTATTGAATGTGACTGAGTGACTTCTTACGTAAGCATCAATAATCAGAGATACTGTGCAATACCGTGTGCTACTGTGCAACAACGCGTATTACTGTTCTTTTATCACCGGTACTTCAACTGTTAACGGTAAAAGTTTTGTCGTTATTTTTATAAAAAGGTTATCTCTGTCGTTTTCTATATCCGACAATCATTCCGTTGTGGGTTCCACCGATGATTGTGCCGTCGTACGGATATTTCTCGACAAAAAAAAATATTTTCCGACCAAACGAATATTTTATGACAACTTGCTTACTTTGCAAAATTTACACATATCACCCTTATATTTAACCTTTTTTCAATTTAACCATTTACTAAATAGAATAATAATTATGAGAAAAATTGAATAATTTTATTTCATAAAATTTGGGGTCTTACAATGGCGTCGCAGCGCCGGTTGCTAGTGCAATCCGGGTGATGTAGCGTCAATGCCTGGGTAGACCCAGTAAAGAGCAGCTACAAACATGGCTTAATGGATTACTTTATAATCAATTCTACTTAATATAATACACTTAATAAGGTATTATGGAAAGTTTTAAATACCTAATTAAAAGATGAAATTTAAATATTTATTTGGAAGTTAATTAGATTAACTTAATTAATCTAATTAATCTAATTTACATTTAAAATAATGTAAAGGCAAGAGATAATAACTTAATTAATATTAAGTGACTATTTAAGTGAGGTATTTTGAAGGCATAAAATGAAAGTTATTTAATCAACTTTATTGAAAGTAATACATTTAGTATAATGTAATGACAAGTTATAAGGACTTAACTAAATGTTAAGTAATGATTAAAAGAAAAACACGAGATAGAGGTTGACTTAATTAATGTTAACGAGTATTGTACATTTAAGGTGATGTAAAGACAAGGTTTAAGACTTTGCTGAATGTTAAGTGTCAATTAAAGTGGAATGTAATGAGAAGGAAAAGGAATTTTAATGTATTAAATCGATTGAACAAAGAGATGTCATAACAAGACTTAAACACTTGATTTGAACAACGAGTGACGATTAGAAGGAAGTGTTTTGAAATAAAAGGATAAGACGAAGGGTAAATGAAATCTAATTGATTTCATCGTGTATATGTAACTGATGCTTGTATATATGAACTTCTAAACTATTGTAGGATAAACGCAAGGTAGTAAGTTGTTGTTAATAAGCAACGAATCAGACAAGTCTTTCAGTTCCTATTTGCTATGTGAACTTGATGATGAAATATTTTAATCTATTTTGTGAAGATTTTATATATGTTGTGAGCATAAAGTGTTAAAGTCAATTTATGACTACATTGATTGAGTAAAGAATGTTTATTGAGTAAGAAACTCAATCTTATTACTTACTATGTGAATTGAAGCATGTATGAAATGTTAGCCTAACGATTATGTTATATAATCTGAGCAAGTAATTTATTTGCTACGTGGTGCATGAAAGTTACTAGATTTGTTAGGCTGTCGAGCTCAATCTTGCAAATAACCATTTTGCAGGTTAAGGATTCAATGTAACGCTATGTGCTACTAGAATGAAATCGATCAGAAGTTATGCGTGAAGATTTAAATACTTTAGTTGTGTTGTTATTATGTTGGAATCATGTTTAAGATTCTGGATGATGTACTTAAAAATGAATGATGTTTAATAGATGCTGAGTTATAAATTTAAGTTTTATCCGATGTATAAAGGGTATTGAACCTAGACGTAAGTTTTATTTATTAACTATGATAAAGTGAATCATGAAAATAAATTTGATTCAAAGATAGAATGATAAAGGTTGTTAATCAGGGAAGTTAATAAAGAAAGAAGATTGACAAGTTTAAATTATTTCACATTTTATTAATTGTAGCATCGAATAATGATGTAAAGTTAGAATAAAGATGTATTGATAATGTCTGAGGTTAAAAGTTGAATTGTATGAATTTTGGGGTCATTACATAAACTCCTCCAGGAATTCGATGTGAATCATGGATCACAATCTAACATAATTGAAACTGGTACTCCATGTATTGAAACAATCTCCTTAACATAAATTTTTGCTAACTATTTCGGGTTAAACTTAACTCTTATCTGTAAAAAGTGAGCCAACTTCGTGAAACGATCCACTATTACCCAAATAGCGTCGTACCCTTTCTACGTAGTTGGAAGTCCCACCACAAAGTCCATCATGATATGCTCCCACTTCCATTCTGGAATTTTCAATGACTGTAATAAGCCACTTGGTCATTGATGTTCAGCCTTAACTTTTTGACAAGTTAAGCACCTACTCACATACTCTGCTATTTCCCTCTTCATGTTCGGCCACCAAAAGTTCTGTTGAAGGTCTTGATACATCTTAGTACTACCAGGATGAATCAAGTACCTCGAATTATGGGTCTCTTATAACATATATTCCTTCAATCCCGTTTCATATGGAACCCAAATTCTTCCTTTAAATCTTAATAACCCCTCGTTATCAAACTGTACTTTGTCTCTTCTTTATCTTCTATTCTTTTCTTCATCTGATCACAATCATCATCTCTGAGTTATAATTCTTTAACTCTCTCCACAATTGTAGGTTGAGTCTCTATCGTAAACAATTTCTTCCCCGATTCAATCGGTAACCTCACCTCTAACTCCATTCTGACCATCACTGTTATTAACTCATTCTGAGTCGTAACATTAATAGGTTCTCCTGAACCTTTCTACTTAAAGCGTCGGCTATTATATTAGCCTTCCCTAGATGATACAAGATATCACAATTGTAATCTTTTATCAACTCCAACCATCTTCTTTGTCTCATATTTAACTCTTTCTGTGTGAAGATATATTTCAGACTTTTATGGTCCGTGTATATCTCACGTTTCTCTCCGTATAGGTAATGCCTCCAAATTTTTAAGGCCAAAACCACCGCTGCTAGTTCTAGATCATGAGTAGGATAACCTTTCTCATAGTCCTTTAATTGTTGTGATGTATACACAACAACCTTGCCATGATATATGAGCACGCAACCCAATACTCTATGCGAAGCATCGCTATAAATTACAAAATTTCCCGTATCATCTTGTAAAGATAATACATGTGCTTCACTCAATCTCTTCTTCAGTTCTTGAAAATTGTCTTCACTCTTATAAGTCCATAAGTATTTCACTGTCTTTATTGTCAAATTTGTCAATGGAGTAGCTATCATAGAAAAATCCTGGATGAATCTTCGATAGTATCCCACTAACCTTAGGAAACTCCACACCTCCATCGGTGTCTTCGGTTGTTCCCAATCAATCAATGCTTCCACCTTTGCTAGATCTACTGAAATCCCATTTTTGTCTATAACATGCCCCAAAAATTGCACTCTTTCAAGCCAAAATTCACACTTAGTGAATTTTGCATACAACTTCTCCTTCCTTAGTGTCTCCAACACTAATCTTAAGAGTTCAATGTGATCTTCTAGTGTTTTTGAATAGACTAGAATATCATCTATAAAAACTACAACGAACTTGTCCAAATATTGTTTAAACTGTGAAAGTCCTGAACCCGGGTCCCAAACCACCACGGATCCGGTACAATCAATCTATCACTATTACAATCATTCTATAACTATTGCGAAAGATATAAACATAAATTATTTATACAATAAACTTACACACTAATCCCAAGGTCGAGCAACCTTAACTTATACACAATTCGTAACCTGTCTAACATACAACATTATTATCATACTATACTATTACAATTTAGCTGCACATAAAATCCCAAGCTGAACTTGGCTTTATCCTTTCCTGTATCCGATGTATGCTTCTTAATCTGCAATGTTAATCATGATATAGCAAGGGTGAGCATGAAGGTTGCCCAGCAAGTTTAAATTTACAATTTAACTATATATCATGATTGAAAGAATCTGAGTAATAAGTTGGCTATAACTCAACAATATAATTGTGAACTAGTAGGAACAAACTCTTGACTGGACAAGTATTAAACATGAACAAATATATCTGGACCAACTGGTAATGAAGGTGATCAGCCTTTTATACCTGACTTATACATGCAATATGTACAGAGTAGAATTCTACAATGGCAATCAACAATGATTATCCATAAGGATATCTGAATGAAACAACTCTTAGTAGAGTTAAGTAAAACTTGCCTGAACCGTTGATTATCGTTACGCATTATAATAAGCTTTGTCTGGTCGAAGACATAATATATAATAATATCGATATACAAATTAGAATAATATCATCACAGTAATTAAAATAATCTAAACACATAACACTATCAGTTTACAACACACATAAGACTTGGTATCAAGTCAAACTATTACAGTCTGAGTTGAACCCGACACAAATCTGACATCCCGACGGTCTAGTCGGACTTTTATCGAGTCTAAGTTCAATTAAACTCTGTCTAAACACTTAACCATTAACAAAGATAATTTATTATCCGTCAAAATATTTTTCGTAAGCTCGTAATAATTTTTAAATAATTATTACTATTTATCATAAATTTTAAATCATCAATATCGTATTTAAATGAATTTAAATACCACATAATTCATTTATCATTAATATTTATTTATTATTAAATATTAATAAAAATCATAACATAATACTATAATATATTTATAATATATCAAAGTATTTTTAATACCTTAAAATCACCTTTATATGATTTTTAAACCGTTAAATCCATTATCCGATAATTGCTTTTAATATAAAAAAAATTAATATTTTCATGACAAAATATCAAAAGTTATATTTTATAACTTAAAATATTTTTATAACACTTAAATCATTTTTATACGATTTTTAAATCATAAATTCTATTTTTTTATAATTTATTTAACTCATTTATTAAATAAATTAATTATCATTAATATTAATTAATTAATGAATTTCATCACAAAATATCAAAAGTTATTAAAAATAACTTAAAATATCTTCTTTTACCATGATATAATTTTTCATGAATTAAAATCATTTTTAAATAATTTATTTAATATTATAATTAAATAAATTAAATACCATTTATATTCCAAAAATATTAAATATTTATGAAATATACTCAAAATAATTAAAAACTAATTTTCGGACTTTAAAATAATTTTTGGAAATTTATTTTAATTAATAACCATTTTTCTCCAATTATTTAATTAAAGTAATTAATTTCCGAAATTAAGTGTCGCTATAGGTACCATAGGCGACAAAACCGTCGCTAATGGTGTTCTTGGGTTGTTCTTCATCAACCCAGAAATGCATAGGTAGTGTTCAAGGTAGGAGGTTGGACCAAGTCTACATCGTTGATCACAAGGTTTCTGGGCCACTGAATGTGTTAATGATATAGTATACATGCAATACTACGACTACACATCAATTTCATGTCCAAAATACACCATCACAGCAAGATCTATGCTCTAGAAATACCTGCCAGACGTGTTCTTGAGTTTCTGGGTTTTCCAAAAACTCAAGCAGTGAGAGGGTCCCTACTTTTTATCCTCATATCTTTGATTCTAGGAATGTTTTATATGATCTATGAATTCAAAAGTATAGTAGAGGTGTCAAGGTACAATAATATGCTATCATTTCAGTCTAACATTATAACACATGTCAGATCCATACTAGTCAAACTATGTCAGAAATTTCGGCAAATGAAGATCTGGGTTTTCCAGAAAACCTTCATGAGTCATTTCGGTCAACCTAGTTTGACCAATATTATCTATGATTTCAGGTAAGCTATAAGTGTTCTAGAGGTATGATCGTGTATTGTACATGTCAGTCTACAAATATATAACAACAACAAGACCAAATCACATAACATAAGCAAGATCCATGGCCTGAAAAATTGTTGTCAGAAAAATCTGGGTTTCTGGGTTACCCAGAAACCAGATTTCGTGAATCGTCAACTACCTTTGACTGCTTATAACTTTCGACCTACACATGATCTGGACTTGATTTAAGTTCTAGATCATAGACAACATAACATACTACAGATCTATAACATAAAATACAACAGATCATTAACACACAAAGATCTATGGGCCCCGACATATGGCTGTCAGGCCAAAAATTTCTAGTTTTCCAGATTTTTCAAAACATCATTTTCGTGCACTTTAATGTTATAGATCCATGATCTAACAACCCAGATCACTTATTAACATCCTAATACACATCTTTAAGCAACAGCTTTCAACATCTAACAACAAATGCCAAGATTTTCCATATTTAGGGTTTTTATACCTTTTTGGCTTTGATCTTGGTTCTGATCACCAGGTTCTGTTCTTAGCTTGCTATAGATCATACAAGGAACTGAATAACTTCATATTTTCGTGGGTCTAGAGAGAGAATGGCCTGGCTAAGTGTTTATGGAAAAATTGAAACTAGATAATGAATTTCTCTCACTTCAATTATTATAAACTTGGAAGCAATACATAAGGCTGAGATGGAATGGTTGTTTGATGTGATATTTTAGCACATGGGTGTATCTTAGCTAGTCTCCATCTACATATAGGACAATAATTGAAAGCTACCTTCAATAATGCACCAAGGGCATTTTAGACATTTTAATATTTTTGTTTTTAATGGCATATTAGTAAATTGTCCAAACCTTTAGGGTTTAGGATTTAACCCTTAGGGTTTAAGGTTTAACCCTAAAATATTTGAAATTTAATTTCTAGGATTTTCAAATTTAAATTTTCAAAATTGAAAATTAATATTTCTAAATTATAATTAGGATTTTCTAATTATATTAAAATTTACTAATTATTATTCAAGCTTGCTAATTAGGATTATTATTTCCTAATTAAAATTGCTAATTTAGCAATTAGGTTTATAATTAGTCATTAGGGTTTATAACCTAAGAATTAGGGTTTAAAATAGAAAAATAATATTTCTAATTTAGAAATTAGATTTCTTAATTAGATTAGGATTTTATTATAACTTAAAAATTAGGATTAACATTTCCTAATTAACATTAAAATTATTAAACTAACAATCAGGCTTTCCCTAATTACAATTAGGGTTTCAAATTTTGAAATTAGGGTTTTCTAACCAATTTGTTAAGATTAACCCTAATTAATCTTATAATTATTTACACTTACGCCATTAAGTTCCCAATTTAGGGTTTCTACTTTCGAATCAGGGTTTCAAATTCCTGAAACTGAAATTAAGGTTTCAGAACCGATTTCTAGGGTTTCTTATCAGTTATTAGGGTTTTCTAACTGATCGATAACGTTCTTAATATAATATTAGGGTTTGCCACTGATATAGTTTATCTGGTCAACCCTTGACCCTTAACCACATATTGAACACATAACTGACCATATACACGGAATATATTCACGTATACACTTAATCCTGCATAATTCACCTAAATTCTTCACAGAATTTTGAAATCCTCAAAATTCCTTCCCAAAAATAACAAATGCATACACTTATTTTCTGTCTAGGTTCTAATATTGAACCTTAAATTAATTAATTTAAAATAAAAAAAATTCTAAATTCTCGGGTTGAGTAGGATAACCTTTCTCATAATCCTTTAATTGTTGTGATGTATACGCAACAACCTTGCCATGCTATATGAGCACGCAACCCAATACTCTATGCGAAGCATCGCTATAAATTATAAAATTTCCCGTATCATCTTGTAAAGATAACACATGTGCTTCACTCAATCTCTTCTTCAGTTCTTGAAAATTGTCTTCACTCTTCTAAGTCCATACGTATTTCACTGTCTTTATTGTCAAATTTGTCAATGGAGTAACTATCATAGAAAAATCCTGGATGAATCTTCGATAGTATCCCACTAACCTTAGGAAACTCCACACCTCCATCGGTGTCTTCGGTTGTTCCCAATCAATCAATGCTTCCACCTTTGCTAGATCTACTGAAATCCCATTTTTGTCTATAACATGCCCCAAAAATTGCACTCTTTTAAGCCAAAATTCACACTTAGTGAATTTTGCATACAACTTCTCCTTCCTTAGTGTCTCCAACACTAATCTTAGAAGTTCAATGTTATCTTCTGGTGTCTTTGAATAGACTAGAATATCATCTATAAAAACTACAACGAACTTGTCCAAATATTGTTTGAACACTCTGTTCATCATATCCATGAATGTGGTTGGCGTATTCGTCAATCCAAACGACATTATCAAAAACTTGTAATGACCATACGAGTTCTGAATGCCGTCTTAGGTACATCCTCCTTCTTTACCTTTAATTGATGATACCCCGTTCACAAATCTATCTTAGAAAAATACTTTGCCCCTTTCAACTGATCAAATAGATCATCGATCATGGGCAATAGGTATTTATTCTTTATCGTTAGCTTGTTCAACTCTCGATAGTTGATACAAAGTCTCCACGATTCGTCCTTCTTCATTACAAATAATATCGGTGCTCCCCACGAAGAGACACTTGGTTGAATGTACTTCTTATCCAACATTTCTTGTAACTGAATCATCAACTCTTTCATTTCTACTAGCGTTATACAGTATGGTGCCCTAGAAACTGGTGTCATTCTTAGCACAACATCTATTACAAATTCGATCTCCCTATCATGTGGAAGACCTTATAATTCGTCTGAAAATATATCCACGAATTCTTTTACTATAGGTATATGTTCTAATGTTACTTCCACTCGCGGATATCAAAAACATGGCACAAATAACTTATACATCCCTTCTTCAACAATTTTCTAGCTTGTGTCATGGTAAGACAACAAGAGCGTCTCGGCAATTTACTACCGTAAAATATCACCTTGGACTACTTTAAAGTCCGAAGGTTTACACTTTTCTTTTGACAATCTATAATTGCCCCGTGGATAAACAACCAATCCATCCAGAGAATTATATCGGATTCTCCCAACTTTATCGGTATTAAATCTACCGATAATTTTTACCTCTTATTTCTACACAACAACTTCTATGAATATGTTCCACAAGAAATGTCTCTTCATTTGCTATCTTAATGTTCAAAGGTATTGGAAATCTTTTAGGGAGTAACCATAAATGTCTAGCAAATTCACATGCTATAAAAGAACAAGTAGCACCTAAATCAAATAACACATAAATATTTATAACGTTGATTGGGATAATACTTTGAACTATATCTCCTGATGCAACTGCATCTTGGACCGTCATATTATATGTGTGGGTCATTTGTCTACTGGGCGGTGTAGGACCACTAAAAGTTAACTTACCACTATTATCTCCCTTATTACTATCTGACCCCTTCTTCGGATAATTCTTCTCCATGTGGTCATTCGACCAACATACGAAACATCCCTGGTTCTTCTTTGGACTCGAACAGTTAGGCGAGATGTGCCCTTCCTACCAATAATTATAGCAAACTGCCTTACCATTAATACAGACTCCTAAATGAGCCTTCCCACAGTTTTGCACGCCTCGATCCTCTTCTTCGGATCTCCTTGTTTCACTCTAGTATTCCCAGAGTTAAAAACCTTCCTCTTCTGTCCACTGCCACTTCCGCTGGCCCCCTCCATTTTGACTCTGCCATCACCTTTATTCTTATTCTTTTTCTCTCGATGGTATTGGCTTAAAGCCTCGCTACCACCCTCCGCTATGATTGCCCTCTCCAAAATGGTTCCAAAGAAATTACTTTGGAACACTGATATCTAGCTATAGAGCTAGGGTTTTAAGCTCTGCTCGAATCTCCGCGCCTTCCTCACCTCAGTATCCACCTGATGTGGAGTGAATCTTGCCAGTTCATTGAACTTGGCAGCATATTAGGGAACAGTCATGTCCCCTTGCTTCAATTCTAGGAACTTCATCTCCATCCTACTCTGCATACTTGTGGGGAATTAGTTCTCGAAAAAAATCTCCTTGAACCGCGTCCACGTAACAACCTTCGCTCCAGCCCTACCCTAGTTTGCCTCCCACCAAAAGTTGGCTTCTCCCTTCATCATATAGGTAGAAAAAGAGATCTTTTGCTCCTCTCCGACATTTGCAATCACAAATGCCTTCTCTATTTCTTTCACCCAAGTTTTGGCTTCTATTTGGTCGTAATTCCTTTGAACTCAGGCGGACCTATGCTCTTAAAATCCTTAAACGTAGTAGCACCTACTACCGCGGGATTAATGGGTACATTCGCCCCTGTTCTATTAAATGCAGCTATAAATAAATTAACAAACTCCTTCATTGGGTTAACCGGTCCCCCTTCTTGTTAGTTCTCATTACGAGATTTCGCTTCCTGGTTTTGTTGTCTTCTTCTTGGTGGCATTTTTCTGTTTAAATAAATAAAGTTTCATTATTATTTATTTCTTTCAGTTGGTTATTATTCAACAATTAATAATAACTTAAACTCATTACAAAACATATTTAATAAACTTCCTTATATTAAAATACTTTCTTTCTTGTAGTATAATACTACAATATTCGTCATTACATAGCTTCAGCTATTTACATTACTTTCCCGCGATTGATTTCCAAAAGTTGGTAATTATAAAAGACTACCCTTTGATTATACAAAAGTGAGTTTTACGTCACTACATAGATACCCAATATGTAAGATCCCAACTTTTTATAAATAAAATTGAATTTCCTCTAATTATTATTTTGAATAATAAGGTGTTAATTTGATATAATGCTTTGATTATGGGTGAAATGTGCAAATTTTGTGAAATAAGTAGGTGGTTATAAAATATTCATTGTTATCAGGGAATATTCGTTTGGTCGTGGAATATTCTTACTGTCGGGGAATATTCGTACGATGACACAGCCATTTGTGGGCCCCATAACGAAAAACTATCGGATGAAGAAAATGACAAGTATGAATTTTTATAAATAACGGCATAGTTGTTACTGTTAAAACTGTTGGAATACCCGGTGGTTAAAATACAGTAATACGCGTAGTAGTACAGTAGCACACGGTATTGCATAGTATTTTTAGATTATTGATTCTTACGTAAGAAGGCACTACTCAATAATTGTTACAGTAATTATTGTTCAATATTTTATTTTATTGATTCAATAATTGCTACATTGATATTTTATATTATTATTGTTTCAGTAATTGTTACTACACAGTATTTCCTATTATCAGATCAATAATTCATATTATTTGAATAATATTATTAGATAGCATTATTGGCAATGTCTAAGGAAGTTCTGTCTAGAAAAGGGGTTTGGTCATCTAATTGTGCGCCAGTAAGGAAATATTCTTATTAAAAAGTCCCCTTCTTTCCTGGGAACGACCTAGTTGTCATTATTGTGATTCTATAATATTATTTGTGAATAATTAATTAATAATTTATATGATAATTAAATATTTATTTTATGTGGATATAAATGAAGGAATTAATGCTGAGGAATTTTATCAATATTTTGTCGGAATGGAAGTATTAAAAATCATCCGTATGTGGATTTCGGTCATTTTCTGTTTGGAATTTGAAAAACTTTCTTCTACAAAGTTGTAGAGAATTAAATTTTACATAGAATGGACATAAAATTCATATTTTTCTGATAAAAGGGCTATTTATTATGAATTATTGAAGTTTCTAAATATTGTTTAAATTTAAAATATTTTAAAAAAAAATTAGAATGGGTGAGCCCCACTCTTGTCCTTGTTGGTGTGCTGAGAATTTTTTTCAATGGTGGTGTGCGTGAATAGCAGTAGGTAAAGCCATCAGGTAGCAGGTTAAGTCTGTTTTGGCGTTTTGACATTTTCCTATAAATAGGGTGCTTAGTTAGAATTGAAAATCACACCAGAATCAGAAGTTTTCTCTCTCTATAATATCGAGCGTATTTTTATGATTATTTAGATACTTTCAGAGTTGCTATTCAGTGCAAGTTTCCTTCAGCGTTATAACCAATATTTCAGCCAGAAGTATTATTCTTTTGAGGTAAGGTATATTATTTTCTTCGTAAATGATGTTATTTCGTTCAATATCATTATGCCGAAGTATTGTTATGAATTTTATTATGAAATTTTTACCTTTTCTTGTCGAGGTTACTATTCACGTATACAGCACTATTTATGTATACGGCACTATTCACGAATACGGCACTATTCACGAAGTATGATTTTTCTTATGAAATTGTTACCTTTTGTGTCGGGGTTAATATTCACGTATGCGTCACTATTCACGTATACGACACTATTCACGAATACGGCACTATTCACAGAAAAATTAAAAAAAAAATTCTTTGTCTAAGTTGTCTATTATGGTTACTATACTTGACTGTATCCATATTTTGATCTTCATTCTTGAATTTTACTTCACAATTGATTATTATGGAGTATTTTTGAACTTGGATAAAACAAAGTACTAATCCCTAATCTTTGTCATTTTATCTCACTGGACTCGTTTCTTTAAGATATTTTTCATCATCCTCAGTCTTAAATGGTGATACTTGATGAATATCTTTAGTCTGTAGTGCAAAGTTGGATGATTACCTGATGAATATCTTTGGACCGTAGTGCAAAGATGGACAGGTGTTGAGATGAACATGACCAACTGGTGATACAAATGAATATCTTTAGTCCGTAGTACAAAGATGAATATTTGATTCAAGATGTATATTGATTAATGTTACAGGGATAAAATATTGATGATGGACTTTTAAATCATAGAAGAAAATAAACTTCATTCTCTGCTTAACTCTTCTAATGAATTGTTATTTCCGCAGCGAATATTGATCTAAAACTTGTTGTTCATTATATTTTATCTGATTTATTGAAGGCTAACGATAATTTGTTCTACATTATCTTAGTCATAATATTCTTTACTGGGCTAGTTGAGCTCACCCTTTTCCTTTTTGTTCCATTTTTCTTCTCAGGAGGCGAGAATATAGCGGGAACTAGTCGGGGTATGGAATGATGGTTCCAGACAGTTGTTTTAGCAGTCCTCACTATTTTGTAAAATAGTGTATCAATAATTGTAATGAGGACTCCTTTTTAAGTTTGAATATTGTCTATTAGACAATATTCGTGTAAAAACTCTCAGCTACGTTTTGTTGTATTGTATAGAAGAAGTTGTATTTAATTTCTGTACCATATATTTGGCGACTCATAATGGGTGATGTATACCTAATATTTACATATCTATACATGATCTAGTTCCTACACTAGACTCCACCTGCCTAATGGCATTGATGTACTTCTTATCCGCAAAGCTAGCCACCACATCTCTGTTAATGGTGTGCCTAGTTTGCCCAGCCTCCACTAGATACCTAGCGATTTATCACTGGTAATCCTCATGAGCAATTCTATAGATGTAGGATATTCGTGTTATCTTTTGCTTCTTATTCTACAGCTCCTCCCTGACTTCCAGAGTCTCTTGTTTCAGCTATCGGACCTTGTCCTTAGTCAAAACCTTCTCGTCATGCTCAACCTCCTAGAAGGTCTCCATGTCCTCCTTAACTTTCTAGACATCGTGAACTTCCTCTTTCAGCTCCCGCACTTCCCTACTTAACTGAATATTCCTATCTAACACCGACATGAATAATGTTTTCATCAACTCTGCCGATGTCATCTCCTCCATAGGTATCACCGTATTAAACGATGCCACCTCCACTTCTTCATCATACATTCCATCGAACAAGGATGTAAATCCTAAGTTATCAGAATCCTTTTCCTCTAGATCAGTCTCCTCCACTTCAATTAAAGGTATCTCTTCTACCGGCATTGGTACTGGCTCTATCATATTCACAGATTCCTCGCTCACCTAATGTATATCCCCATATATAAAGCTATCTCATGACATCTACAATAAGATACAATATCCTGATTAGTACATAACATCAAAATATTATAATCACATATCACATTTAATTTGTTTAAGGTTAATTTCCTCTTTTAATTCTTCTTGTAATGAATTTCCTTAATTCACCACTTAGAAACTCGAATTGAGTTTATTTACTTCTAACTTCTCCAACTTTTCTTAAGGTTATAGC
Source organism: Panax notoginseng (assembly GCA_016801055.1). Classification (NCBI taxonomy): domain Eukaryota; kingdom Viridiplantae; phylum Streptophyta; class Magnoliopsida; order Apiales; family Araliaceae; genus Panax; species Panax notoginseng. The sequence continues at coordinate 55,308,352 of CM029019.1, read as the reverse complement.
CTAAGGTTCTCCCCCCTTAAGTTTTATAACCTACAGCTTTGATACCAACCTTTAACGCCCCAAAATCAAGGTATATTCCAACCCGATAGATGGTACTACACGATGCTACTAACTACACATACATTTAATTGAAAGATGTCAGTGAAATGCATATGTTTACTAAATATTACATAATAATAAATCCACTCCTAGGTTCTTTATTAACCATTACATTCATTCGTTTGTCATAGCACAAAATCATTACAAAAGTAATACTATTCTATTACAGGATATCTACTTATCCGCCTTGCCGCCTTTTCCTTTGTCCTTATCGGATCCTTTGATCCTTTCGTTCTTAGCTGCAATCATATAATTCAAGCAAGAATGAGCATAACACGCTCAGCAAGTTTAACGTTTATGTTGCAAAAATAATAAATAAGAATCATATGATTTATCTTCTATAACTGAACAAATAGTTATGAAGTACTATGAATAATCACAATAGCATTTTTCTTTCCTTTAAAACATTTAACGATGATAAACACCAGTTAAATTTTGAGTTTGGTCAAAGACCATGAACATTCCATTTTTTCTTTCCTTGAAAAGGACAACCCGACACTAAATCCATAAGTCTGATATTTCTTACGAACACGTCTAGGTGATCAACCTATAGTACTCTATGTTGTACAACACTACTCCATTAAACGTGTTTACGTTTAGGTTTTGGAAAACTCACGTGCCAGTCGATTTATGACTTTAAAAAACTTTATTTATTCATACTTAAGCTTTCCTTTGAATCCATACCAAAGCAATTGGCATAGGATAGAAATATCAATAATATTTTAAAAGATTGTAAAGAAAACAACAAAATACTTTAAGTTTTGTCTAGCCGAAGCAAATGGCAACGACTCTTTCTTTAAAAAATGCATGCATATCGTACATGAATTACAAAGCTTGTCTAACACAGAGTACAGACAAGGGTTTAGAAAACTTGCCTCAATAGTCCTCTAGCGTTAATTCACTTTCTTTTGGTCATTATAGGTTCTACATGATATAATCACATAGCATACCAAATTAGGTCTCATAACAATCAATACGTATTGTCATTAACCTATTTTCTTCTTCTTCTCAATATAAACAATCTGAATTGTTAAATTAATAACATTCGTTAGGTTATTTAACGTTCATCGTGGCTTTACAACAATTTATTGTTATAAGTTACCATATATGTTCAATGTTTTTATGTTTACATTTTCATAACCTTTAGTCAACTTTTAATTGTTAAACTTAAGGTCGTAATCATCATTTAGATGTTATTTTAAGTTAAATTAAGGTTCATTAATCAACCCTAATCGTTCTCTTTTCTTTTATATTCATAAACATTCTTCTTAGGCTTTTGTTCTGGCCCGGCGCTGCGGCGCCATGCCCTTTGTTAATTGTTGCACTGCATCATATATTAACAGTATGTTGCCTTCATCCGGGCGCTACGGAGCCAATCCTCAAAGCCTAACAGGCGATGCGGCGCCTGCCCCTTTTCTTTGAATTTTTTTTACTAAGTGTTGGAAAAATTTCACACTGTTTCCTTCCCGAACTCATAACTTGTTCGTTATAAACTCGGAATTGGTTCGTTCAAAACACAATTTCTTCCTTATTCTTTATACTACGATTTCCCCTAATAGAATAATTTTTTGAATCCGTTAACAAGGATTTCACTTGATTAAATTTTCAATATTCGTTCGTTCTTCGTTCTTGAGCGTTCTTCGCTCGTTCATCCGTAATTCATCCATACGATGTCCGAATTCATCAGTTCTTGAGTCTATGACTCATAAATTTTATGTTCTTCAATATGTCCATGAAACCCTAGCATTCTAGGTTTGTTATTAACATTCCATTTTCATTAAGAAATCCAAGTTAACTACGATTTCAACGATTAACGTCTTTTATTAGAAATTTTGCCATAACTTCGTTATACGATATTTTTACTTCATTCCAAATGGAATCATTATTCAAACATCTAGAATCCTAACCAAGCATATATCATCTAATCATATACACGATGGTTTTAAACTTATCCATCAACAACATACTTTAAGTTTTTTCATGTTTTTCTTCATTAAGTGCTTAATCATTGTTTATGATTCTACTTATTATACTTTTGTTTGTGTTTTTTGTCCACTATTATCCATTCTTATATCTTCGGACAATACATACTCCACCAATAATCACTTCTCTATCAAAAATCAAATTAAAGAGATGAAGATTAAGGATTTAAAGGTTATTACCTCTCGTGTTCTTGGTGTTCCTGATTGATTGATCAATTAAGCTAGCTTCTTTCTCTTCTTTCATAGCAATTCTTTCTCTCAATATGTGTTGGTGAAAATTTGTACACAAATTATGAAGGTTAAGCTTTCCTTTGATAGAAATCTAAGACCAATGGCAAAATTATCATTTCCATCAAACCTCCTCACTCTCCACCTCTATATACTATTCACCAAGATTCTCAAGGAAGCTTGGTGAGTCACTCTAGTCAGCTATGACTCCCCATAGAGGGCCCACATGGGTTTCCCCATGGGTTTTACCCACCCGTTCGTCCAATGGTTTGACCCACGATTTTGGATATTAGTTCGGGCATAGGTTTAATTCAATTCGGGCCTAACTTTGGGCTTGAACTAAATTCTTATTGGGCCTTAATTAAATTTTTCATTGGGCCTTATTCATTATTCATTTTGGCTTGCCAATAGTCCAAGTCCATTAACCAATAATCAAAATTGACTTTGGTTGACCAAGACTTTGAATTTACGTGTTCTTACCTTATAATTCTCGTATTCTTTTCGTATAATGTTCGTATTATACGTTATATCGTTCTTAGTATTATACTTGTATAATACATTGTATTATACTCGTATTATTTCCCATATAATAATTTCTTATTATGCTTAATCATTCTTTATTCAAACTTTTCACTTTCCCTAACATTCTCAATTTGAGTACGCAGGCGAAAAATTTGGTTTGTCATAACTGAATTATTATTGGATAATCCATCTTTCCTTAGAATTCTATCAATACAAATTTCTCGGAAATTCAAAAATAATTCAAGAGCAAAAATGGATGAATAGTGTTTGTCAGAAAAATTCTCGAAAAACTCTTATTTTCGTGTTAAAAATTCATACACCCTATTTCTAGCGCGTAGCCAGAATCCTAATTACATCCATTCATTCTAGGTCATAGATCGACCTTTAACTTGCTTACTTAGTATAATAAACATATAATCTCATTTTATTCAATATAATCAAATTAAATTAATTTACATTAAAGTTCAATTTTCTCGGTCATTACATTAATACTTCTGTTATACAAAGTAGTCTTTTTACAATGATCATATCTATTACATGTGTATACCGAATCAAGATTAACCTAACAAGTTTGATCATACTATTCTAAGTCCTTCTACATAGATATTTCAATTAAGGACTGTATAAAATTTATTCATACAAATATACTTCATAAGCTTCATCATTAAGTCATATACATGCTTCATCATCAATTCACATACATTTGGGATCTAATTAAGAATCTAATTAAACTCCCCCTTAATTAAACACTCTTATAATCAATTATTAGATTCCTAACATGAAATATTCACTAGCATTATCCAACATATTTAGGTGTATATATGTATGATACATGTTTATTAACATAACTCTAGTTATCTCACAAGAAAAGTTGAATAAAGTAAAATTTAGGGGTTATACCTTTATAGTCTAGTCTTTTTTCTTCTTTTGATTGTTGTTGTTTTGGTTGCTTGATTGCTTGAACTCCTCTCTCCTTCTCTTCTTGTGTTGGTCGAACCTCCCTCGTTTCTTTCTCTTTCTCTAGCTTTTTATCTGTTAAGTTGGTAAACTGGAAGATAATAATGTAATTGGGGTATTTATAGGCCAAAATTACAAAATTTCCTTTACTCCCTCCATGACTTCTTTATTTGTTGGTCAAACCATCCAAATTTTCTTATTTCTAATGTACCCCCTAGGTTAGTTAGCTAACTTGCTAACCTTGCAAGTTATCACCATGATTTTTAGCTAATTAAAAGGTTAAAACCTTCATTCGGAAATCAATGACCACAAGCTTGGCTACATCTCACCTTTTATCACTTGGAAACACAAAAGTGTGTCATCATGGCCATCACATGGCCATGTTAACCTCTCTTCCTCAAAGTGGTCGGATTCTCCCCCATTTTTCTTTTTGTTTTTCTTCTTGTAAGTATATGAAATTCTCTAGAATTGGGGCCAAAAGTTTTGGGCTTGTTATTGGGCTTGACCTTTGCTAATAGACCTAGTTAGTTAATATGCTTAAGTGGGTTTTCTTGGTGAGTGTGTATAAGTGGTTGAGTTGTCTAATGATCCAATGACTTATTGTTTCCTATTAGGTCAAGGCTTGTTATTTCATTAATTTTCTTAGTCCATTTCCTTTTTGATTTAACTGTAACTTGTAAACTAAATTTTTATTTCCTTCCATGTAATAATTTTCTAACTTTCCATTTGTATAAATGTAATTCATACATGATTATAATTCACATTTCAAGATTATAATTTTAACTTTATTGAAATTAAAAATTCTCATTTTCCATTACCTTTTGTACAAAATTCTTCTGGATATTACAAATAATATATGTGAATTTGAAACATAATAATTGTATAATAGTTGAAAAATTATAGTGGATTCATTCATAACTAATTGTCATATAACTAAATTAAAAGTTATTAAAACTTGAGTTTCATAATTTTATTCGAATTAGAATTTCAAACAAATTTTGTCAACATAAACGCTATTATAGAATTCCATTACAAATTTTAATAAAATTAAAATAATTATTTACACATAATCAAAACTAAATAAATCTACAATAATCCATTCAAATATTTAGCTGAATTATTGATTGAAAGAACCTACAATATAAAATTTAATCATTAGTTATTTGAATAAATATGTAACTATTTAATTGCTACAACTATGTTTCTCATAATTATTAATAATTTTTTAATTATTAATATAACAAATTATTATCCATGTCGTCTGTGCTTCGCACGGGGTTGGTGAATTTATTCACTATATATAATTATTCAACTATTATAAAATTAGAGAGAACACAAGGAGAGTATAAGAAGAGAGATTTTCTTGTATTCTTAAGTCTTTTTATAAAATACAAGGGTAGTGAGCCTCTATTTATAAGCTTCATAAATACATGAATGAAAGATGGAAGATTAAAAGGAAATACAAATTTAATTAGGGGGAGAATGAATAGTCCATCATTCATGTACCAATAAAGGAGGGAATAGGAAACGAATGGACATCCATATTTACAACTATTTATAACACTCCCCCTTAGATGTCCATTATAGAAGAATATGCCTCGTTAAAACCTTACTAGGAAAAACCCTGTGGGACAAAAACTAGTGAAGGAAAAAAATTACAATATTCTTCAAAATACACATGACATGTTGCTTCATTAAAACTTTACAAGAAAACTTAATGAGACAAAACTATAGTTGAGGGAAAAGAGTACAACAGATATTTACTCCCCCTCGTCATTATATTAATTGAGATCTCTGAGTCGACGCAATGCAACGTTATGAACTAACTTCTTAAATGTAGTGGTAGGAAGAGCCTTTGTCAATAAATCTGCCAAATTTTCACTTGAACGAATTTGTTAAATATTTATATCACCATTCTTCTGAAGGTCATGAGTGAAAAAGAACTTTGGTGAAATATGTTTTGTTCTATCACTTCTGATATATCCTTCGTTAAGTTGGGCAATACATGTTGCATTATCCTCATATAAGACTGTCGGTGCTTCTTTTCCTGAAGATAAACCACAAGCTCCTCGTATGTGTTGAATTACAGACCTTAGCCATACACATTTACGACTATCCTCATGGATTACCAAAATTTTAGCATGATTAGAAGATGTGGCTACAATAGTTTTTTTCATCAAACGCCATGAAATGGCGGTTCCACCACATGTGAAAATAGATCAAGCATTATGAGGATCAAATAGGTACCCTGCATCTACAAAACCAGTCAAATCTGGTTTGGGTTGGTTAGGAAAATACAAACCCATATCCTTTGTACCTTGTAGGTAACGAAGTACATGTTTAACCCCATTCGAATGCCTTCAAGTTGGACAAGAGCTATATCCCGCTAATAAGTTGATAGAGAATGATATATCAAGTCGTATATGACTCGGGAGATACATTAGTGCTCCAATTGCACTCAAGCATGGTACTTCAGGACCAATAATCTCCTCATCTTTTTCCCGAGGTTGGAAAGGGTCTTTATTTACATAAAATGTTCTCATAACCATTGGGGTGCTCAACGGATGTGCTTTGTCCATATTAAATCATTTTAGCATCTTCTCTATATAAGTTGTATGTTGCATAAGAATCTCATCCTTTAAATGTCCTTTAAATGTTCTATCTGTAACCCAAGACAAAATTTTGTTTTTTCAAGATCTTTCATTTCAAATTCTCTCTTCAAGTATTCTACTGACTTTGAAATCTCTTTAGGAGTTCCAATGATATTTAGATCATCAACATGTACTGCAATAATAACAAACTCAAATCTTGATCTCTTTATAAAAATGCATGGGCTAAATGGATCATTCTTATATCCCTCCTTTAACAAATATCATTAAAAAGGTTATATCACATGCGACCGAATTATTTTAATCCATATAAAGATCTGTTTAATTTGATTGAGTAATGTTCTCGAGAACTATATTTACATGTTTCTGGCCATTTATATCCTTTTGGGAGTTTGATATAAATGTCATTATCAATTGGGCCATACAAATATGATGTAACGACATCCATTAGACTCAAGTCAAGTCCCTCTTTTATTGTTAGACTGATTAGAAATTGAAAAGTACTCACATTCATCACAGGAGATTATATCTCTTCATAATCAATATCAGGTCTTTGCGAAAATTCTTGCGCAACTAGTCGTGCTTTATGTCTCAAAATTTCACCCTTTTCATTTTGTTTCCGAACGAAAACCCATTTGTACCCCCCACTAGTTTTACACCATCAGGTGTACAGACTACTGGTCCAAAAACATTTATCTTTTCAAGATATTTCAATTCTGCTTCAATTTCATCTTTCCATTTTGACCAATCAAGTTTATGCTTGCATTCCTCAATAGACCTTGGTTCAAGATCCTCGTCATCATTTATTATATCTAGCACTACATTGTATGAAAAAATATCATCGACGTCGATTTCATTTTGGTTCCATATTTTTCTTGACATGACATAATTTATCGAGATCTTTTCATTTTCACTAATTTCAGGTACCTATTTGTCTTCTGAAACTTTCATATTAATCATGTTTAGGGTTTTTCTATAGACTCTTTCTAAGTTAACATTTCCCAGTCCTGGCCATCTTGAATCTTTGCTCCTTTTCTTTTTCGAGGATTCTTATATCTGGAACCGACTGGTCTACCACACTTCAGGCATGCTTTAGATTCATTGGCAACAAAATATTGTTCTGCTGGGACATCAATTTTGATTAGAGCATTAACAGCTAGTATATGTGACTTTGTTACACTATTTGGGCTAGTAAATGGGTCTGGTAATTAATTTACTAAACTTTGTAATTGAATTATCTTTTGAACTTGTAGTTCGCATTATTTTGTACGAGGATCAAAATGAGACAATGATAATTTATTCTAACTTATCTCTTTGTCCAGCTGCCTATTTTCTCCCCATAATGTTGGGAAGACTGATTCATCAAAATGATAATCAGCAAATCTGGCTGTAAATAAATTCCCTATTGATGGTTCTAAATATTTAATTATATATGAGAATTCATATCCAACATATATTCTCAACCTCCTTTGAAGACACATCTTTGTACATTGTGGTGGAGGAATTGGAATATATACAACACAATCGAAAATTCTTAGATGGGAAATACTGGGTTCTTGACTAAAAACCAATTGCAAAGGGGAGTACTTATGTTAACTTGTTGGCCTGATGTGAATTAGTGTTGTCGCATGTAAAATAGCATGATCCCAAGCAGAAATTGGGAGTTTTGATCTCATTAGTAATGGTCTTGCAATCAATTGAAGACATTTAATAAATGATTCTGCAAGGCCATTTTGTGTGTGGACATGTGCTACAGGATGTTCAACACTTATCCCAATAGACATACAATAATCATTGAAAGTTTGGGAAGTAAATTCACCAGCATTGTCAATACGAATTTTCTTGGTGGGATAATCTGGGAAATATGCTCGTAATTTGATTAATCGAGCAAGTAACTTTGCAAACGCCAGATTACGAGTTGATAATAGAGATGCATGTGACCACCTAGTTGATGCATCAATTAAAACCATAAAATATCTAAAAGTTCCATATGATGGATGAATTGGTCCACATATATCACCTTGAATTCGTTCCAAAAAAGTAAGGGATTCAATCCCTATCTTAGCTGGTGATGGTGGAATAATTAACTTGCCTTGAGAACAAGCAGCACATAGGAAATTATTTGATTGAAGAATTTGTTGGCTCTCTAATAGATGTCCACATGAATTCTCAATTATTCTTCACATCATTATCGATCCAGGATGGCCTAACCAGTCATGCCAAACAACAAAGTAATTGAGATCCGTAAGCTTTTGGTTAATAACCGCATTTGTTTCAATTGTTCTAACTCTCGTGTAGTACAAACCAAAGGAAAAGGCTGGTAATTTTTCAAATATACTTTTATTACCCGAGATTATACTCGTAATGTGAAGGTACTCAATGTTTATTTCACATGTTGTCTCAATATGATACCCATTTCGACGGGTATCCTTAAAACTTAATAAATTTCTTTGAGACATGGGAGAGTATAATGCTTCATCAATTTCAAATTTTGTTCCTCCAGGAAAGAATATGTTAGCTCTTCCGGAGCCTTCTACCAATTTTGCACTACCCGATATAGTACTAACATTGGCCTTTTGCATTATGGAAGAAGAAAAATATTTTTATTCTGTAATATAGTGTGTGTAGTGCGAGACATATATCTCCACCACTCATGGCGAATTGAATCATGAGAGTATCTATTTTCTTCAATTAAAATAAAAATATATATAATCGGTTTAATAAAATATTCCATAAATAACCAATCATATGAAAACAGCTAAACATGACAAATACATAATGTTTAGAATCCTATTAAAGTTAATGCTTAAAATAAAGTCCAATAATATCAAAGTAACTTCTAAAAATTTTATATTCAAACACTCTCATCACCAAACAAGTGATCAATTTTTTCCTCAGGGTTTGAGGAAAAATGAGCAACATCTAGATTAGTGATAAGTAGATTTTATACTTACTTATGCAGTATCTGTTACTTGAATTAGTTGCTTATACTCATATTTCTTAGTTACTTTTCATGTATTTTGTGTTCATTTTATAGATCTTATGCTTGGGAACGGTGTGAGCGACTATTGGTATGAAAACGCAAGGAAAAGCAATTCGGACATAGTTTGGGCTTTCATGTTCATTTCATGTTCTTGGCTTGGAACTTGGATTATGTTATAGAGCTTCTTCTTAGCTTTCTGAAATATCTTGAATCATTCCAATCGGAGTTCGGATGCAAGAGTTATGACCTTTGTACCAACGGACATTGAACGTCACTGTTTTGGGTGGCCATTTGCATAGCTGTCACTTCCAACCCAATTTCAGCCTTCATCCGTCCATTATTTCTCAATTATCAAAGAATAAAAGTTGTAGAGCTCGTCGAGAGCTTCGATTTGATAGGTTACAGGGCCCGTAACTCTTCCCGGATCAAAAGTTATGACCGTTTTACCTGAGGACACTGCAGTAGAAAACCAATGGCACGGGCGCGCGAATTTGTAGTACAATTCCTGCGCGGCCGCGCAAGACCCTGGACCAAAAAGACGAGTTCTGCTACTTTAGCGCGGGCGTGCCTAACTCCAAGCCATTTCCAGCGCCGCCGCGCCACTTCAGAAGTTGACTAGAGTTGATTTTTCACTAAATAAGCGATTAGAGCGTAACTAAAAGGGGGGTTCAATTAGGGCTTAAAGGGAGACATATTTTCATTATGTAAAGGGGGATTCCACCCTTGGGGGGGGGGATGATTCGACATTACATATTTTCTTTTCTTTTCTTTAATTTCATTATTCGATTAGATTAGATTAGAACTCTAGATTAGCTAAGATTTGGGGATTGAAGCAATTGAAGAACATTAGAAGTTCAGAAGTGAAAGAAGAGAAGAAACTCATATTTGTTATTCTTAATCTCTAACTCTCTTTACTTCTATTTGTATCTTTCAATATATATTCAATTGTGGATCATGGATTCTAATTCAACTATTAGTTAAATTCTATTTTGGGATTGCAATGGAATCTATTGCCTAGTTTATTTTGACATATTTTATTGTTAGCCTTATTGATTGCTATGGGATTGTCTATTAAGATTCATGCTTATTTGCTTAGTTGATTGGTCATCAATTACTGTGATAACCCATATGAACTTGAAAGGCAGATTAAGGGTTTAGATTTGATCTTGATAGCTTGTGTTTGTATGTTCTACATGGTGATGGAATATATGATTCGTGCTTAGGATAGACATATACCAAGGCATCGCTTGTAGTCATTTGAGAATTTGAGTTTAAACCCTAATTATTTGTAAATCACATAGACATATAGGGGTTTAGGTAATGTAGGATTTCATGTATATTCTATCAATTGTGGATTATATGTGATATGAGTATGGTACATTGAGATATGGTTGTACTTTATTTTCATGTTCTCGACTAGCAATCCAGTGCAAGTAATTTGGCTTAACAGGGAGTGTATTGAATTAAATAATTCAATAGATGGAATTGTAATCTCAGATCTTCATTATCTAGTCTCACTCTAGGAATAGTTAGGTTTATTTAATTTCACAGTTTAAATAAAAAATATTAAATCATTCATTTAAATAAGACTGAAATGGTTATGGACTAGTGCTTGGTGAAATTTATTAGTTAATTCTCCGAGGGAACGATACTTTACTTACTCTTTATTACTTTTTGACCGTGTATACTTGCACGCATATATTGATCGGTAAAACGACTAACAAGTTTTTGGCGCCGTTGCCGAGGAATTAGCTTAATAAATATTTTTTTTCAACATTAATTTCAATCAAATTGGTCTTAATTTAAACATTTTTATTTTGTTTTAATTATCTTCTTATATTTCTCTCTTTTCAGGTACCATGGGTGACTTTGCTTATCAATGGCCTTATGCAAATATGACTCAACTAAGGGATGCAAGAACTGAAGGACTCAATGTATTTTCTACATTGTCAGCACAAATTGCAACACTTTCAGAGAGGTTGGATGTTCTCGCAGACCAACATACTCGAGAGATAATAGTTATATGTGAATATTGTGCTGGCGAGCATCCAAGTTATAAGTGCAACATCAGTGTTGGACAAGTACAGTTTGGGGGTGATTACCTCAACAACTATGTTTATCCCAATTATCATCAAGGTTGGGGGTATCACCCAGATTCTGAATGGAGTAATAACTATTGAGACCAATATTGTGTCCCAAGTTCAACATATCCATCAGGTTTCTCATATCCACCTCCATTGCGACAAGAAGAAAATTCAGAGTTAAAGGAATTCATGTCTAAGAGCATAGCAGACCAGGAAGAGATGATAATGAGTCAGGAGTTATCTACCCAGAATCTTAATCGACAGATACAACAACTCATTAACTCTTCAATGAATGACCCTCAATACAAGAATTTCGAAACTGAACAGGATAATTCAAGACTGGAGGATTTGTGGTTTAAGTTTGTAGCATCAACTGAGGAGAAGATGATTGAGCAAGAGAGGTCAATTCAAAATCTTCAGAATCAGATGGATAAAATGTTCGAAGCCTTGAACAATCGCCCTCAAAACGATTGGTACTATGTCATGGATGATGAAACTGATGGAGAGCCAGAAGTGTACATGCCACTAAATGAACTGAAAAGGAGTGGACATTGAGGAGACAACTGGGGGTATGGAAAATGAAGAACATAAGCTGACTTGTATAATACCCCAAGTGCCTTCTCAGTTAGAGTTAAAAAATTCAGTGAACTTTGCACACCCATGTCCCCTTGGTAGTCACATCCAAAGTAAGAATTTCTACGATTATGAGGCCTCTTACAAACCATGGTGGGCTGAGGAAGAGATAATTGAAGAAGAAAAGTCCATTGTATCTTTCACGCCTCAATGCAAAAATCTATTCACAGATACAACGAAAGGAGCACCTGGCTATGTAATAGAACTGGGGACATCATGTACAGGAAATATGCTAGGTGATTTTAATCCGAAGACTCTCATGATGGGGAACCTACCAAAGCACATAGCGGTTCTAATTGATGGAGAATTCTTAGCTTATCGTAGAAGAATCGGATAGCGGTGTCAAGAAAAGAGTCCAGCTAACGGACTATAAACCAAGCGCTCGATGGGAGGAAACCCATCCAATCTTTCTCCCTCCTTGTTTAATTCTTATTTACATTTCCATTTACTTCTTTTGCTATATTTAATTCTTCATACTTTCCTTATTTCGTAGATGTTTGATAGTTGTAAGTCTTAATAATAATTTGATTGTTTCTCCTCTCAAGCTCAATCCAATTGCTATAAGCATTCAAGATCAAACAGAAGTTAAAAAAATTGAAGCTGCCAAGAAACAGGGTAGCGCGGCCGCGCCCAACTACATGCCAAACATAGCGCGGCCGCGCCATATCACAGTCATAGAAAATAAACACTGCTAAATTTTTAGAATTTCTGACTCAAGCATTCAGACAGTTAGAAGTCCACACTAAGTTTCCAACTTTAGATTATCTCAAACTTATCCATCGCCTAATATACCATTGGATCATGAGGAGGCGAACAGAGATGACATTGCCACTTATGGGAGTATTCTTTCACTTTTAATTACAATGAGGGCATTGTTCGTTTTAAGTTTGGGGGTATTGGGTCTAATCAGTAGTATAGAGCATGTAGTGTAAATTGCATCATTTATCCATGTTTCATATAGTAATTGCATGTTAGTTGTTATTATTTAATGTTGCAATAAAAAAAATTTCTTTTTGTTTGCTTAATATCTTTTTTAGTTTATTTGTTTAGTTGCATAATCCCAAGTATCTAGTTAGTGGAATTCTAGTTTGGCCAATGAGGAATTTAGAAATTTGATGGATTCTTGAATATGGTTGATAGCTTGAGTTTAGTTATAATGTTGTACATGATTTGATCCATGCTTGTTGTTTAGATGCTACCGATTAGCACATAAGTGTTCATGTTTGCTTGTTGGTAAAAGATTAACTTATTTGGCGGTTGAGAAGAAAATGTTATTTTTAATGATAGAATTATGTAGGAAGTGAACATTGATTATGAAAACACTGATACTCAAACTTTGGGAACACATGGGTATGCTTGCTATAAAAAAAAGAAAAAGAGAAAAATATAAAAAATTACCGTAACTAGTCTTGTTTTGGGGCCTTTGTTACTTGAGCAAGTATGCCCGAGGGGATTGTCTTTACACCTAGCGCCCTAAGGTCTTTTATGGTCTGGGAGTCGTTGGTTGAAAACTCGCTAAGGGGTAGCACTGTTAGCCTAATGGAATGAGGCATTGCACAGTCATGGGAAAAAGAACAGAAATCAATAAACACCGCGAGAAAGTGCGAAAATCGCCCTCGTGTGTAAAAATAAAGCAGAATAAACTCATTGTTGAACCTTAGTTTGTATTAATGTATTAGAGTAGTTGTGGTTTCATTTGTATGCATAGTTCTTGTTTTGAACCTCAATTTTCTTTCTTAAGTAGTATGGCATGTGGTATCTTCACCTTTGTCAAGCTTATCTATGAACACAACACACACACACACACACAACATCTTTATAGTAGGTTGAGATTGTCTGATTGTATGTCATTATGCCTTTAGTTTAGTTTGATGCTTTATTCTTGGATCTTGATATTTCTCTGAGGCACATCTTATTGGAATTCATATTTGGATGGAAATCTTGGGATTCATTTGCATAGTAGCATAGCTTGCATAGCATGTAGATTGCATTGTGTTGTGTTGCTTGGGGACAAGCAACGGTTTAAGTTTGGGGGTATTTGATAAGTAGCTTTTATACTTACTTATCCAGTATCTATTACTTGAATTAGTTGCTTATACTCATGTTTCTTAGTTACTTTTCATGCATTTTGTGTTCATTTTGTAGATCTTATGCTTGGGAACAGTGTGAGCGACTATTGGTATGAAAACGCAAGGAAAAGCAATTCCGACATCATTTGGGCTTTCATTTTCATTTCATGTTCTTGGCTTGGAACTTGGATTATGTTATAGAGCTTCTTATTAGCTTTCCATAACATCTTGAATCATTCCAATCGGAGTTCGGATGCAAGAGTTATGACCTTTGTACCAACAGACGTTGAACGTCACCCGGGTGGCCATTTGCATAGCTGTCACTTCCAAACCAATTTCAGCCTTCATCCGTCCATTATTTCTTAATTATCAAAGAATGAAAGTTGTAGAGATCGTCGAGAGCTTTGATTTGATAGGTGGCAGGCCCCGTAACTCTTCCCTGATCAAAAGTTATGGCCGTTTTACCAGAGGACACTACAGTAGAAAACCAATGGCACGGGCGCGCGAATTTGTAGTACATTTCATGCGCGGCCGCGCAAGACCCTGGACCAAAAAGACGAGTTCTGCTACTTTAGCGCGGCGCGTTTAACTCCAGGCCATTTCCAGCGCAGTCGCGCCACTTCAGAAGTTGACTAGAGCTGACTTTTCACTAAATAAGCGATTGGAGCGTAACTAAAAGGGGGGTTCAATTAGGGCTTAAAGGGAGACGTATTTTCATTATGTAAGGGGGGATTCCACCCTTGGGGAGGGATGAATCGACATTACATATTTTCTTTTCTTTTCTTTAATTTCATTATTCGATTAGATTTCATTAGAACCCTAAATTAGCTAAGATTTGGGGATTAAAGCAATTGAAGAACATTGGAAGTTCAGAAGTGAAAGAAGAGAAGAAACTCGAATTTGCTATTCTTAATCCCTAACTCTCTTTACTTCTATTTGTATCTCTCAATGTATATTCAATTGTGGATCATGGATTCTAATTCAACTATGAGTTAAATTCTATTTTGTGATTGCAATGGAATCTATTGCCTAGTTTATTTTGACATACTTCATTGTTAGCCTTATTGATTGCTATGGGATTGTCTATTAAGATTCATGCTTATTTGCTTAGTTGATTGGCCATCAATTACTGTGATAACCCATATGAACTTGAAAGATAGAGTATGGGTTTAGATTTGATCTTGATAGTTTGTGTTTGTATGTTCTACATGGTGATGGAATATATGATTCGTGCTTAGGATAGACATATACCAAGGCATCGCTTGTAGTCATTTGAGAATTTGGGCTTTGTGACACCCCAAATCCGGTACTTTCTATTTTCACAGGATTTGGTGTTCACGATACAAATATCATCTATCTATCTACCCATAATAAATGCAAACCATGCAATAGATAGAAATAAAATCTTCCCCTTAAGGGTTACAACATCTGAATAATAATAATACAATCCCAGGTTAAACTAACCTTAAACATCTGTGCGGAATCATAAACAAATAAGTCTTAAACAATAACATTAACTCAAGTCTTAAACAAATACATCATCATATAAAACAACAAGTCTTCATCACTTGCTAACTTTGCCCTTGCCTTTACTAGTGGAAGGTTCATCAGTTCTTTCGTTCTTAACTGCAATGTTATTATCAAGCAAGAGTGAGCACAAATGCCTACAAGTATAATAATGAAATAACAGTATAATAACATGCGAATAAATCAAAGACATCTGAATAAAAGCTCAACTTTTGAATCAAGAATGAATAACAAGAATTAAAAGAATTCTGAGGGTCATAAGGCCTTGAACTATGTCCTTGGTTATCAAGAGTTATACTTGAAACCTTTAACAGTCATAAGACTATGGACCTTTCTTCTCGTACTTAGGGGGATCAGCCCTTAGTACCATACTGTGTACAATATCTCAACGCTAAAGCGTAAATAATCCCCTATACAGGGTTGTTCATCTCAGTTTGACATTCGAGTCCGCACCAAAGGAAGTTTGGTTTGGATAATTCATTAAGGGTTCTGAAATTTAGAACGTTCATCAACTATGGACTAGTTGAATCATTAAGGGTTCACTAGTCTAATAAGGTTCAACAATAAGGATATTCAATTTGAATAATAATCTTTAAAAAATATATATACAATAGGACAATTATTGTATAACTGAATCATGCTTTGAAAAGATAATCAATCTTTAATATAACATTTGAACTTGAATAATAGTAATGATAATTTACTCAAGGTAAATAATAAACTTGAACAATGATGACAAGTAGGGTTAGGAAACTTGCCTCGTGCGTAGATTACACTTTAACTAAGCACGTTCTTTGAATTTACTCCTACATACCATTCATATACACATTAACTAAGCATGTTCATTGGAAGCGCTCTTTGTGCTCTATTGGGCCCTCACGAATTTTCACAGTCGGGAGCGTGGTTTCTAATTGTAGATCAATATTGACGATACAACCACTGTTGATCCTTTTGTCACCAACTTCAGACTCCACTGGTTGGCCAGATTGCACTATGACGTCTCCCTCAACAACTGTGTGAGACTCACTGCATTTTCCTTGCGTATCCACCATGCAATGCTCTCCTGCTTCATCGTCGAGATCAATTACGTCCGGGAGATTGCCTTGCGGTGGATTTGTGATGGCATTGACGAGCTGCCCCAATTGATTCTCTAGGCTGTGCAATGCAGCTTCTTGGCTTGCCATCCGAACCTCATTTCTTTCAAAAAAGTTGGCGAGAAGCTCTTCAAGCCGGTTCTCTTCTTCTCGTGTTGAGGTCTCATAAAAGCTCTCATTGGGTGGGGACGTCAACTTATAATGCGGCGGAGACTGATAGTCAAACTGAAAGGCATGATTCGGATCATAATATTACTCTTGACTGTAGTCCCATGAGTTTGGATAACCTTGGCAGTTTGGATGATAGGAGATCGGTTCAAAGTCAGCTTGATCCTGACAGTAGGCACTCTGAGTGGACTGACACTCAAGATTGTTAGAACATCTCAAGGCATTAGAAATTTGAAGTTGTAATCTCTCGAGTCCTTCTTCCGAGACATAAGGCCATTGATAACATTGATCGTCCATAATCTGTAGACTTTCAAACAAATCAAAGAAGTAAATATATACACATTCAAAGTAAAACTAAATTTATTTAAATCAATATTGGATAATATTAGAATAATAGTTCCCCGACAACGGCACCAAAAACTTGTTGATCGGACTATGGATATTCACAATACCAGTTAATTATATACGCAATACCAGTTAATTATACACAATACCAGTTAATTATAACTTAACTAATCATCATAAACTCATTCTCTTTGTCTACTTTGATTATTGACTATACTTAGTCAAATTACCACTTTGTCACATAATTTGTACTTCATGAATTATCAAGCTAATTATGTGTTCAATAATTTAATCCACATGCAATTATGTTATTTACATGTTAAACAACTATTTTATCATTACATTATTCTTCTAACATGTTTACATGTTCATTATATCAATCCACTAACACATTGCTAGACTTAAACATTTTTAAAATAACTCATTCTGAATTTTCTGGAGAGTGGCGATGCGGCGCCACTGTTACACATGATCTTCGCGCTGCGGCGCGATGGTGCTGCGGCCGGACACTTGGCGCTGTGGTGCGGTGGCGCTGCGGCGCGGGAAATACACAGGTAGCCAGCGCGGCGTACCAGACACAGAAATGGCAGTTCGCGAAAAATCGCAGAACATGCCAATTTCTCCCAATTTCTTATTTTCTACTCGAAATTAGACATACCCACATGTTATAATTCATGTATAAACATAACCCAACATTTATATACTGACATTAACCAATTTAAACACTTAATAATATATTTAAAGCATGTGAATTTCACTGACTTTGATGTTCTTGGAGGTTTTGAAAATAAAACATGAAAATTGTCACTACGGATTCGTTATAACACCGAATCCGTTTATTTAAACTTTGGTCTCTTCATATCAACATGCATAACAACATACAAGTGTAAAATTTAGGGATAATATACGATCAATACATAAAATATCACATATAAGGCCATAAGGCCAAAACCCATACTCTGTAATTTTGTAGAAATCATATACGACATGTTTTCATGAATTTGATGATATGGTTTACATAATATATATAATTAAGCACGATTTGATATGTCATAACACACATACAACCCATAATCATTACTCCTAATCCAATTACAGAAGTTAAACCAAAAACTTTAAAAGTCATTTTCATGAAAACTAAAATACGTAAAGTAGGAATTGGGAAGGAGAGATTACCCAGAGTGTTAATGAGTAGAGATAAAACCCTTTTCAAGCTTCTTCAACACAGAGATTCTCACAATTCCTCTGAATTCTCTCTCAAATTCTTCCTGGTTAGTTTTATCAGACTTAGAAAATGAAGAAAAGAAATAAGACGTCGTATTGTTAAAAAGAAAAGTCTGGCGTCAGTTACCCAGTCATGGGTTAACTGGCCTCAACTCCCTTTAGTGCCATGTTTGGCTAGTTAGAATAGGTTTTAAAAACCATTTAATTTAATAAAGCTTTATCATATAGTTTAATAAATGTCACACTCAATTGCACAATAATTCATATATCTTATTTAATATAAATAAAATATAATAACTTCTCATAAATTCACATAGTCATATATTTAATGTTCTCATAAATAAATAATGTCAAATTATTAATTCTCTAATTAATAATTAAATTAATTTAAATAACATTAGGCTTATTAAATATTTCTTTTAATACAATAAACTCACATAATGACCTACTTCGAATAATAAGTATTCTCTACATTAATTTAATAAATGTAACGCATATAATTAAATTAATCTACCACATTTGTATCAAATAATTATTTAATCCAATAATTAAATCATCGAAAAAAAAATATTTATTTAATTCAATAAATATTAAAATCAAATTACAAAATTCTCGTTCGTCACAGGCTTAAACCCTAATTATTTGTAAATCACATAGACATATAGTGGTTTAGGTAATGTGGGTGTTCATGTGTATTCTATCAATTGTAGATTATATGTGATATGAGTATGGTACATTGAGATATGGCTGTACTTTAATTTTGTGTTCTCGACTAGCAATCCAGTGCAAGTAATTTGGCTTAACAGGGAGTGTATTAATTTAAATAATTCAATAGATGAAATTGTAATCTCAGATCTTCATTATCTAGTCTCATTCTAGGAATAGTTAGGTTTATTTAATTTCACAGTTTAAATAAAAAATATTAAATCATTTGTTTAAATAAGACTGAAATGGTTATGGACTAGTGCTTAGTGAAATTTATTAGTTAATTTTCCGTGGGAACGATACTTTACTTACTCATTATTACTTGTTGACCGTGTATACTTGCATGCATATATTGATCAGTAAAACGACCAACAATGAGCGGTATCAACACAACTATAATTAAAATCATCGTTTCCAGAATCAATAGTTGTCTCATTTTTTCCATCATCCCTAGCAAAATTAATCTCTATCTTCAACCTTTTATCTTTTAGATATTGTTGATAGAGTTCAACAAGATGTTTTGGTGTACGATAGGTACATGACCAATGACATTTACCTCCATAACGATAACACAAATTTTCCGTGGTCTTTTTATCTTTGTCACTTTTGTCGTGTTTTCCATTCTTATGCTCCCACTTCTGGTGGGTATATGTGTTTAAGAAATGACCACCTCGATAATTATTTCGACCACTTCCACTTCCACGATCACGACCACGACCACAGCCACGGCCATGACTACTGGCGTGACCTTTGTCTTTTTCATTATATGATATGGCATTCACTGCAGGAAATGGAGAAGAGCCAATTGGATGGGCCTCATAATTTTTCATCAATAGCTCATTATTTGTTCAGCCACAAGGAGGCATGAAATAAGTTCAGAGTATTTCTTAAAACCCTTTTCACGATATTGTTGCAGCAGGAGCATAATAGATGCGTGAAAGGTGGAGAATATTTTTTCTAACATATCTGCATCAGTAATCTTTTCTTGACATAATTATAATTGTGAACTGATTCTAAACATAGCTGATTTATATTCACTTACATATTTAAAATCTTGTAATCTCATATGCATCCAATCATAACGAGTTTTAGGGAGTATTATAGTTTTCTTGTGGTCATATCTTTCCTTTAGACTTGCCTAAAGAATAAATGGATCTTTAATAGTCAGATATTCAGTTTTAAGTCCATCAAGGAGGTGATGATGAAGAAATATCATCGCTTTGGCATTATCTTGACTAGATGTTTTGTTCATTTCTTTGATGGTATCACCGAGACTATTTGCATCTAAATGAATTTCAGCATCTAACACCCATGATAAATAATTCTTTCCTGTAATGTCAAGAGCCACAAATTCGAGTTTTGCAAGGTTTGACATTATGAACTATCACAAGTATGTTAAACAAGTTAGAAAAAAATATTCTAGAATATTACATACAAAAATTGAATATACAATTAGGTCTAAGACAAAATACAAAACCAACTTCAACAATTTAGCTGACATTTTTTTTCATATTTGAATAGGTGTACAAGAATAGATAATTTAGACAACACTAAGATTGGTGAAGAAATTTAAAATAATTTAATAGATCCCACTTTATGATTCTTTTATTTAAAAATACTAATAAATCGAGAACTTCTGAAAAAAAAAATTAAACATGATTTGACGACATCATAAAATCCCAAAGAAGAACGAAGTAGAACTAAAACTGCAAAGAGAGTAATAAAAGATCATTATAATATTATAAAAAGAGTACTACCATATTAACAAGATGACCTTGAAATATATTGAACGCACTTAAATGTAACTCAACCAAAAGTAATCATAGGATTCAAACTCATAGAAACCAGAGTAGTAAAATAAAACTTACATAAGAGTCCAAGAAAAAAAATCTAGCAATGTAATACAATGTGTTGAATCTTCTAGCCATCCAATAGAAGATGGTAACCACCATTGTTCAGATTAATAGAATATGAGAAGAACAGACGAACATAAACTTTTTTTTTTAGAGTCTCGTAATGATAACGTATTACAAAATTAGAGAGAACACAAGGAGAGTATAAGAAGAGAGATTTTATTGTATTCTTAAGTCTTTTTATTAAATACATGGATAGTGAGTCTCTATTTATAAGCTTAACAAATACATGAATGAAATATGGAAGATCAAAAGGAAATACATACTTAATTAGGGGGAGAATAAATAGTTCATCATTCATGTACCAATAAAGGAGGGAATAGAAAATAAATGGACATTCATATTTACAACTATTCATAACATTAATTAATCATAACATCAACTAATTTTTATAGTTACAGTAAAACCCCTATTTAAGAATACTCTATATAAGAATAACATCTACAATATTATAAAAAAATTTTGTCCCAATTTGGGCCAGTTATAAATAGGAATAACCTCTAAATTGTAATATATTATATACTTTTTAAGTTTCATATTAAAAAACTATACTTCTATATAGTAATAAATATATATATATATATATATATATATATATATATATATATGAGAGAGACAATATTAATTTTAAAAGACTACATTTTCTATAAAATACTACATTTCCTATAAAGGACTACATTTTCCTATAAAGGACTACATTTCCTATAAAAGATCATATTTTCCTATGAAAGACTATATTTCCTATAAAATACTACATTTTCCTAGTTTGAAAATCTAAATAATTTATGTTTTCTTTAATTTTTGTTATAAAATCTATATTTTTGTTAAAGTGGATATTTTTGGGTGTTCAGAAAATATTTTGTACCAATACCTCTATTTAGTAATAACCTCTCAATTAGAATACAAATAGTTTGGTCCCAAGTCTATTCCTAAAGAGAGGTTTTACTGTATTATGGTCCAAAAAAATAATTTCACATATATTATTAATACAATTAATAGCTTGATTTGATAAAATTTTAAGCTTTAATGAATTTATTAGGATATTTGTTAATAATGAAATTGACTGCTAGTATTAATCTAATTAATCACGTGACACGTTAAGAGTTATTAATATTATTATTATTATTATTATTATTATTAATTATTATTAAGATATTAAGTTTATAAATATATATATTTTTTCCATTCCTTAGACGTGAATATCGAAATCTGACGTAAAAAAAAAAGGAAAAAAAGAAAAGAAAAAAAAAGCTTGTAATAAATTTGCTAGGACCAAAATAAAATTTCATTTAAAAATGCTTTTCCTATTAGAGATATGAAAATTTTTAATTGGTTGTCATTTAAAATTGAAGACGCCTCATTTTTTTCAACATTAAATATTTTATGAATTTGGATTCTATTTGTGTGCATTAAATACTTGTACTAATAATAAGCGAATATATGATCCAACTTGAAAACCCTGAACCAAATTTTTTGAATCCGAAGTTGAGTTGAAAATTGTTATAGATTTAACTAAAAATAATAATATATATTGCGTATTCACATATCACTTTTTTATTGCGAGTTATGTAATTTTAAGATATACTAGATACAAACTCGCGCTTTGCGACGAGATTATTCATTTTGTTAATAATAAATTTATAAATGTAATTAATAAATTAAAATATAATAAGAAGATGGTAGATTGTTATGCGATTATCAAATTTTAATAGCATATGTTATATAGTGTTGCATAAAAATTTTATGCGCAAATACATATCCAAATATATAATTAATCTGATCACTAAACCCTAGAACATTACATAACAGTGTGTGTGTGTGTGTGTGTGTGTGTATATATATATATATATATATATTAATGTCTTGATAAAAATGTTTATAATATAACCAATATGGTTAAAAATGGGTAACTCTTTCATTCTAAAGTATTAACAAATATTTAGAAAGTGTCATGCATAATGTCATCAAATTATTATATTGATATGATTGTTAATGGTATATTTAAAGTCTATTACACATTACACAAACCTCACCAAGCCTCAAATATCTGACACATGTACTTGATGCATTTTGAAGATCCATGTCTCGTATATGCTTACTTGCACCAGAATTCTAACATCCAAACGAAAGGGAAAACAGCGAAAGAATATCTCAGTTTCGGTCCTCAGACATGAAGGGAAAACACATGTTACATGCGAAAACTGAAAAGCACGAAAATTAATAATTATGTTGGATCTTCATGTCAAACAAACACCATGTCCAAAAATATAGCAGTATAGTATCGTGTCATACATAACACAAAGTTATAGTTAAAGAATGAATACATTGCCTCATTAGTTTTTTTGTCAATTTTTGAGAATTGTATAGGCACTCACAGTATTACCATAATGCCAAAAAAAAAATATTAATGGTGATGAAAATAATTTACCGGATGCTAGTACTTAACAAATCATGCAAAGCCACAATCCATATAATAGAATGCAATAAATGAAGAAGTCATAAATATAAACACCGTGAGATATAGTCCCCAAAATGAAGCCATAGACCCTCCCATTGAATGCATTGTCCCATAATCTGAAGGTTTTCATATAACTCCTTTGCACTTTCAACAGTATTTAGAATTGTAGGGCGCAAAATTTTGTTGTGCTAAGCAGGATAAAATCCATGATGCACCTGAAATAATGCAAGAAGTATGACAACAAAAATTTAACTCTGTCAATAACTGCATACACCAAATTCATTGTCACATTACCATTGAATCATAGGTATCAGGATTATCACATTTAAGCTTCTTCCAGTTTTGATCTTTTTAACAATCGTTGCAATCTTATAAATATTTACGACAGGAATCTGGACAATAGTGAGATATAAGAATTTAGACATACTTAATAGTTGATTTCAACATTGCCTAAACTATCAACTAAATAAATAATTATCTTTCCACAATTCTTTTTAGGAAATAGTATTGCCCGAGATAAAAAAAGTCTCACACTTAGCTAAAAATTCATGTGTTTGTCGGATTGAAAACTAACAGAACATAAAGGAATTTAGCTCCTATATTAAATAAAAACGAAAAGAATTAGTGTAAAACACATACGAAATGGACTTACATAGAATTTCAAATACTGTCATTCAAAAAGTAAAAGATAAACCTATTATACTCTTATTTAAAAGTTTTTCAATGGTTATACATGAATATATAAACACAAACAAAAAAATAAATATACATAAACTCTACTCAGTACATGTATTAACAAATTTTTGAGTTGAATGTATAATAAAAACTAAACAATTTTGTAAGGGGTAGTTTTGAGAGTTTGCCGGTTTATTTTGTATTTGTAATTGGAATTTGGCTCGATCGAGATAGCTTTGTAAATGCATATCATAGATTTACCTAAAAAGGTTTAAATATATTATAGTAAAAATTTCATGAGATATAATAATAAAATAATCAGGATTTACACTAACAATGAGCAGCAAAAAGATAATAGTCAGAAACAGTCAAACCTTTCTATATTAAATTGTGAAAAACTTTCTGAAAAATTACTTTCTTTGTAGTATTGTATGTTTGTCCATCTTTGTCACAAATTAGTATTTTTACTCCACTCTTGCTTGTAACTCTTGATACTGCTACATACAATTGGTTATGGCTAAAAATTAGACATGACAGATACAGTCCAACATGTGAGAGAGAATGTCCCTGACTCTTATTACTTGTCATGAAAAAGCAAACAACCAAAGGAAATTGTCTTTGTTGGAATTTTAAAGGTAATCTAATATTTTTACGGTGTTAAGACCAAGCGAGGTATGAAAATTTTATGTCCAAAATTGCTGACTGAAATTACTTTTGCTTCTATCAGATATTTTTCCAATTGAGTTACTATTAATCTCGTGACATTACACAAACCAGATCACTGATCTATATTTCGGAGCAACATTACAGGAACCCCTATCTTCAACGTTATATTGTGGTTTGACATTCCAGAAGATGTAATACTATTAAAAAATTATAGGGTGTAAATGTCTTCATAGCTGTTTGAGTTTTCATCAACCTTACATAGGACATCTTAGATATGGTACTTCATCACCTGACCATAAATACATCACATATTCGTTCACCTTATTTATAGCATCAAATGTAGGAGCAAGGATGGCTTGGTCTTGGAAATAAAAGTCATTCTCAAAATTTTCCAATAAATTAGGATATGTGATATCAACAATTGCTGCAAAGGGATTGATCGGATATTTGATAAGAAAATTAGGATAAATAACGGAGAGAATGATAATAGATCATTAATGATAATATCATAAAGTAGTGATTTTAGGAGATAATAATTAAATTAGAAAACATAATATCAAAACAGTTTACATTACCAAAATAGTTTAGATTTGTAGTGATTTAGAGGATTATACATTTAAAATATTAATTTGGGATTAAAAAAAGTAGTAATTTTAGTAGATAATAATTAATTTAGTAATGATAATATTAGAACAATTAACATTATTAGAACAGTTTAGATGTATAGTGATTTAAGGGATTATAAAATCAAAATAATAATGTAGGATTAAAAAGTAATGGTTTTAGAAGATAATAATTACGTTGTGATAATATAAAAATTGTTTAGATTAAAAAAGTAGTGATTTAGTGGATTATAAAATCAACATAGTAACTTATGATTTGTATTATTTGTTATTTTAATTTTGTTTTAAATGTTTTAAATTGTATAATATTATTTTGTAATATAATTATAAATGGTATAATATTATGTTGTAATATAATTAAATTAATAATGATAATATCTGCACAGTTTAGATAAGTAGTGATTTTATTATATATGTGTATTATAATATTATACCATATATGTATGATATAATATATGGTATAATTATGAATGTTATAATATTAGAAAAGTAATTATTTTAGGATATAATAATTATGTTTTAACATAATTAAATTAGTAACAGTTTAGAAAAGTAGTGGATTTTAGGGTTTATAAAATAAACATATTAGTGCATGATTATATATATGTATGATAATGTATGGTATAAGATTATAAATGGTATATAATACAGTAAAATTCTAAAAAATAGATTTATTGGGTTGTCACTATTAGTAATGTTGGAACTTATATATATGCATGGTATAATATTATAAAAAGTATAATATTATAAAATTCAAAAACCAATGTAATTATGTAACAGTTGACATTACCAAAACAGTTTAGATTTATAGTGATTTAGTATATTATAAATTCAAAATATTAATTTGGGATTAAAAAATAGTTATTTTAAGAGATGATAATTAAATTAGAAAGGATAATATCAGAAAAGTTGACATTATCAAAACAGTTTAGATTTGCAGTTATTTAGAGGATTATAAAATAAAAATATTAATTTGGGATTAAAAAATAGTGATTTTAAGATATAATAATTAAATTAAAAAGGATAATATCAGAACAGTTGACATTACCAAAACAGTTTAGATTTGTAGTGATTTAGTGGATTATAAATTCAAAATATTAATCTTTCAAAATTAATATGAAAATATAATGAAAAATCTGAACCTTAATGGTTCATAATATGGAATTATTTAATTGGTATATTAAAATAAATATGGAAATATCGAAATTTTAATTGAGCCTAAACTTACTTTCAAACTGCCCGATTCAATTTGCAATTGGTCTAATTAATTAATAGATCATATTTCATGATTTAAGAAGCGGTCAATGAAATGATAATGAGTTGTCTATCCGAGTTGTTAAAAGAGATTAATTTTTTATTCATTTCGTTCCATATTAAAAGTTCCTATTATTTAGTGAATTCTGTTTGAATCATTTCCTTAAGAACCATGACTTCTTTATTGGAATAAATCAATTTGTAATAAGTTAATTGAATGTTATATTCCATAAAAATTATAAAAAAGAATGATAAATAATCAAAGCAAATTTTACATAAAAAAATAAATGAATATACATTATAAGGAATAGTGGTGGGAGTTTACCAATTTGTACATTACACTCTAAGTATGTGATTATTGCTTTTAAGCTAGTGGCAAATTAAGTGACCTCAACTTGATGCGGAGAAAAAAATGAGACCTTTGAAGTAACCAAAAGTAATGCCCCCACAACCATATCATATTTCACAATTGTGAATGTTTCTGTATTGCTTTCCTGACACCTTTTTATTTGTTTTTCATAATAAACTATTTAATTTTCAAAAGCTAGAGATTAATTTTTTATTTATTTCGTTCCATATTAAAAGTTCATATTATTTAGTGAACTCTGTTTGAATAATTTTCTTAAGAACCATGACTTCTTTATTGAAATAAATCAATTTGTAATAAGTTGATTGAATGTTATATTCCATAAAAATTATAAAAAGTTATCGATTACTTTGTTGATTGAATCCTTCAAGAATTTATTTTTTAAGTAGCATAATTCAATTGGATGAAAAAGTGTAGGTCGCTTAATTGGCACAAAGAATAAAATAATAAATATGAAAATATTTTAAAATGTTAATTTTTAGTACTTCTAATAATTGATGGAGTTGGTTAGAAAATAATTTTTTAAAAGATTTATTATCTTTCATATATCTAACCAATATTGTTTTCATAAATCTTGGGATGTGTTTTATATTATTTAAGTATTCCATAATTTATTAATTGATTGAGTTTTTCATAAATTGGTTAAGCAAATAAATTTTCATATCTTTAGAATCAATTAGCGTGGTTTAAATAATTGGAAGAATTTTTGGAAGCTAATAGATTGAAGTTTTAAAATGAATATGGAAATAATTTTTAATTGCATGGAACTATGAAAGTAATTAATTAATCATAGAATAAATTTATTAGGCACATGAAAAGTAGGTAAAATAAATAAAAGTCTAATATTTAAGGAAATTTACTTTTCAAATAATTAAAACTAATTTTTCATAAAAAGCAGGTTGGCCCTATCGTGTTTAAATTGATCCAATCTGGTTGTTGCCTAAGAGAGTTATCTAATTAATGGATCCTAAAATAATATGGCTGTTAATAATATCTATAAAATAAGGTGATCAGTATATAATATCCTAAGTAATTGTCAAGGGTATTTTTGTCAAACGCAATAAGCATTAATTAAGATGGATATGTGTTAAATTTATAGAATGACATGTGTCAATTTATAGTGTCATGTACTGTAATTTAGTATATATAATAGATAATAGATTTGATATAACATGCCAATTTTATAATTCTACCCCGATATTAATCATAATTCGACATAAACTTTTTGGAATATATACCAGGACTCTTAGCTAAAAGACTGGTAAAGGAATAAAATTGTTATAGGATAATAATTAACATTATTGTTTTTACTTTTAAGAGGTAACTAAATTTTGATTCCTAATATATGATTAGTATAGTAGTTAATTTTTTTAATACAATTGGAAACAAAAGTCTAATCCTTAATATTTTTTTGTATAATATGTATAATATATTTTTTTACTATTATTATTTACTATAATATTTTCACACTATATTTTTAATATGTAAATAAATTATATAAGAACTGCTCCTAAAATTATTATTTTGCACCGTTCAGTAATAACATGTCATGTAGGTAAATTAAAAAAAAAAGTTTTTATTCTATTTAATTTTACAACACAAAAAAAGGGAAACTAAAAATTTTGGACTCTTATATAGATTGTGTCATCTTATATTGTCATGTAAAAATGTTGGACTCTTCGCAAATACAACACAAAAAAAAACGGAAACTAAAAATGTTGGACTCTTGTATAGATTGTGTCATCTTATATTGTCATGTAAAAATGTTGGACTCTTAGCAAACTAAAAAAAAATGAAATTTTTGGTGTAAATAATAATTATGCTAGTCCTTAAGAAACTGATAAAGTTAGGGTTGATCTAGCCTACCATATCTAAAGAAAAAGATGGAGAAACTGATGAAGGGACGTCAGGGTGAGATGAAGAAAGAGGGTTACAATTGCAGTACCAAAATTAAGCCTTCATGGTCTGACATTCCAATAGATTTATTTGGGGAAATCCGGAAACAACTTGATTTTGCCAATCAAGTTCGTTTGGGTGCCATTTGCAAGAATTGGACGCTGTCATACAAAAATTATCAGAAACAACTTGCCCATAAATTACCCGGGCTTTTAGCGTTCAGTTCTGTGCAAAAATTTAATTCCGGGCTTTGCAGTTGTGTACCAAAATTCAATTCACGTTTCGAGTGTTCATGCCAACTCTATGATCCATTCAACCACAAGCCAGTCAAAGACTTTGCAGTTGTAGAAGTATTTGGGAAAAATGTGAAGTTGAAGGAATGGAGGTTAACCTCAAAATATGGTTGGATTTTGTTCTCAAGAGAACAGAAAAGAAAACCGGTTAATTTTACAGAAATTTTCTTGCTCTCTGTTTTCACTAAGAAAACTATATCACTCCCTGATTTGGAGCTTATCAAACCTACCACTATAATAACCACTTTTTCTTCGGACCCGAATTCTCCAAACTGTATTTTCTTTGTTTTGCATGAATCTAAGTCTGACAGTATAAGCATCAGCACATTTAGCCTGCAGAACGAGGATCGTAAATGGATCACAACCAAATTAAAACGAAAAATAAGATATTCGATTACGAGTGTTGTATACATTCAGGGAACTCTGTATTGCGTCTCTGAATTGTCAAATTTGGCAGCCTACAGGGTAGGTAGCAGGGAATGGAATGTGCTTGAAAATTCTTTTCGCATCATCAACGAACTGGATGGAAATTATGATTCGAGACTGCTTGAAATGGACGGAGATCTCTTGCTGGTAAAGTTGGACAGAAATGACTTTAGGCCCTGTACTATACTGAGATTTGATTTCTCGGCGAACCATTGGGTTCGCCAAAGGAGGTTTAGGGATCGAGCATTGTTTATTGGCAGGAACGGCTTGTTTTCAGTTCCTGTAGTTGATGGGACGAGACGTATAATTTTAGGCAACAGGGTATACTACCTTGGACGTGAAGGTGGCTGTAAGGTTTACTCCTTCAAGAAGGGTAAATTAGTATACTGCGAGGAAGGTTTAAGATTCAATGGCTGGAATGTCAATGCATTTGGTGCCGAATATATTTGGATTGAACCTCGTGCTCATCTTGTGATCCATAACTAGAGGTATAATGTTAACTTATTTGGTTGTGACCATGAGAATCATAATTTCAATTTCATGTATTGTTTTGATTCAGGGCCGTACTCAGGGAGTCGAGCAGGGGCACCAACCCTGCTAGTTCTTTTCTTCTCCTCTTTGGACATGTATACTTTTTTCACATGAAATATAGTTTATAGTTGTATAAAAACGGTAAAAACTGTCGCTATAACATCTATAGTGACGATTTTTATATGAAAATATCAATTTTTTTATATATTATTCAAAACTCACATAATTTTATCCATGTGCAAATGACTTGCCAATTTATATAAGTTTACTGACCACATTATTTAGTAATTGACAATATTTTGGTAGTTTTATATTACTATGCTTGAAATAAAATATTTATTATATATATTGTACCAAAGCCCTCACTAGGCATAAATCAACTATCATCTAGTTTAAACGTCATATTTATGGGATCTTGCACTTCCAAAAAATTCACCCCAGCCCCAGCCCCAGCCCCAGCCCCAGCCCCATATTATGTTAAATTTATATTAACTTTTTACTTTGTATTTTATATATATATATATATATATATATATATATATATATATATATATATATATACATTGTACCAAAGCTCCCACTAGGCAGGCATAAATCAACCATCAACTCAGTTTAAACACCATATTTTTGGGGCTTTGCACTTTCAAAAATTTCAAAACCCCACCCCCGACCCCGAATGGCTTGCCTTCATCCGATGGTACCCTCCCCCAGCGGACTTTATCAAACTTAATTCTAATGTGAGTGTGCTACCTTCTATATTCCCGGCTGCGGGTGTTGGAGCTGTAATCCGTGGCAGTAATGGGGCTTGGACAGGAGCTTCTACAAGGAAACTTTGAAGAGCCATTCTAGAATCTGACGCTCGTAATATCCTCAATTTGATCGAATCTCCACATGTTATTAACAATAACTTATTTGCTCCTGTTTTGGATTGTAGGATCATCTTGGCAAGATCTTGGAAGGTGGAACTTCATTAGAGCCGACCGTCTTGTTGGTACCTTAGCAAAATATGCTTGTACTCAAACCGATATTAAGTACTCCTCCGTCCCGTATTAAACTTCCTAATTTCCTTTTTAGATAAATGTTTTATTTCTATATTTGTAATTATTTTTATCTTATTTTTCACTTATACGCTCGTAATCTTTTTAATCAACTTTTGTTGAAAACTTAAAAAATAATTAAAAGTTTACATTAGGAAATGATGTATTGTTATACCATTTTCTCTCTCATATACTTACTGAAATATGAGAATAACAACACAAATGATAAAGTAATTAGACATTAATACTAAATAATGTGGACGGTTTGCATGTATGAACATATGCACGTAATTAGTAGGTGAGTTTGGAGAGAAAAATATACTTATTGGAATGTGAGAAAAACAATAAAAATGAATTAGAGAATTGATTCATGTGGGAACTAGTAAGGAATAATTTACGTGGTAGTAATAGAAAAGTGATGGATACTTCAATTAATAAGTAATTTAGGTAAAAAAAATATTATTAATTAGCTTGCTAAAATTAATTAAGACTTAATACGGGACGGAAGGAGTACTATTTTGCATCTTCTTCCCATTTTGTTTTCCATATTGTTTTTTATGATAATATGGGAAGAGCTACCCCAAGTTGTGTATTTCAAAATTAATCTCCTACTGTTATGCTGTTTTGTCATCTTGGCATGAGACACAGGACAAACAATTCAAGGATGAATTCACTTGCGTCTTTAAAAAACAAAAACAAAAACAAACACATGATTTTATGACGATTTTGATGACTTTCAATTATTGAATATGTTAGTTAGCCATATAGTTGTGCTTGTTACTTACAAGGTTTTAGCTATTATTGATGCTATGAATATGAGTTCCCATAGTTCTTCACGTGCTCCCTTGGAGACCCCTAGGATATTGAAATGTATACCTATAATTGAATTATAACTTTATAAGTTCTTAAAATTAGTAAGCGAATTGAATTACAACTTTATAGGTTCATAAAAATAAATAGAGTACTTTTGAATTGTAAATGTATAGGCTCTTAAAAATAAATAGATAATTTACATTCTGTTTCTAAGTTTTGAACAGAAAAGAAAAGAATAGAAAACTTAAATTAGAAGAGAAAAAAAAATAATAGAAAATTTGAAGTTTTCCTTTGTGTTGTTTCTGAGTTTTTAATAGAAAAGAATAGAAAATTTTTTTAAAAAAAAAATTCTTGCGTTTTTGAGTTCTAATGAAAAGAAAAGAAAAATATCACTTTACAAATTTATCCTTATATTAATTATAACCATTGAACCATGAATAAAAATATGCATGATAAATTTAATCAAAAAAAAATTTCATAATCAAATACAAATATCCAAATAAATGTTAAACAAAAATTACTTCTACAAAGTCATTGTCATACCATACCCAAGAGTCATCAAACATAATCTGTATTATTAATACTAATGGAGATTATTCATCAAATTCTTCAAGAAATTCAATCTCCTCTTTAATGGTAACCCCAAACACTGCTCGTGCCTATACATTTCTCTTTATCAGATTAGGTTTAGTAGATAACAATAAATTGAGGACATGAGTTGTAATTTAAAATTTATTATATTAAAAGTTGAGGATAATATGTGAATTATAAAAATATTACTTATTCCAATTTCTTTTCCGTCCAAATCAGGCCAATTTTGGACCGAAAACTTTGGCAGGAAAACTGACAAAATTTTTTATCCATTTCTTTTCTTTTCTTTTATTAAAAAACTCAAAAACATAAGAATTGAAAAGAAAACTTAAACTTTTTGTCTATTTTTTTTTCTGTCCATTTTAAAACTGGAAACATAACCTTAATATTTCTTGATCATGTCCGAGTTACCACATTTCTTTACTTTCCTAGGCCCTAGCATACATTTTCTAGTGAAACACTTATTATTATTCACTTCCCTAGACATGCTACTCTGATATTCTTAATACTTTAAATTTACGTGTATTCAAAAATATTTTGTTAAATTTATTTTTGTTTACTTCTTTTTTTTTAATAGCAGGACTGGTTTCAAGCTTCACCTCCGTGAGTATTAAGTACAATTTTGACTGTATATTTCTCAATTATAAAAGTATTAACAGTCTAAATTTTTTTTCTCAGGTATCAACAGTCTGATGACTAAATTGGTCAAATTACTATTTAGAGTCCATCGACGGTGTTTACTTAGATTTAAAATCACCTTACTCTCTCTCATAAGCATAATGTCACATTTTAACCAATTTTAAATTTAAATCATGTAATGGAGAGTATCCATTTATTTAAAATGGAGAGGATCTTAATCCAAGAAATTGGGTTGTGATCCCAATTGAAGTCGGTGTACTAAAAAATGTAATTACCCTACTCAATAACATATACGGACAGAAAACCAGTTAATTTGACAGAATTTTTCTTGTTCACTGTTTTCACTCCCTGATTCAGATTATGGTAAGCTTATCATGTCTACCACTATAACCACTTCCTCTTCGGACCCGAATTCTCCAAACTGTATTTTCTTTATTTTGCGTGAATCAAAGTTTGACAAAATAAGTATCAGCACATTTAGCCCGCAGAACGGGGACCGTAGATGGATCACAACCAAATTAAAATGAAAAATAATATATTTTATTGAAAGTGTTTGCAATGATTACACTTGGGATATGACTATTAATTTTAATTGTCTTGTTTGTTTTTAAATTTAAACTTGAGACTATTAATCATGGGATTATAAAATAGTTTAAGATGTGGGATTATTTAATATCATGTTCTATCTGGTATTATAATCCCTATCATTTGGGATTAAAAATTATAAGACAAAATGAACCACAACCTTTTTTTAAAATGACCATAATATCCTGTAATTTCTGTATTATTACTGGCAACTTAAAACTTACTGGCAACTAAAAATTTATTAGTACAAAGACTAAGCAATATTATTTTTTGGGGGGAGGGGGATTTGGGGGGTGGACAGAGTGGGGGGGGGTGAGGTGTATATATAATCACTGAATATTATTTTTTGGGAAAGGGTGAGGAGTGGGGTGTGGGGGATGAGCGCTGGGGGATGAGCGCTGGGGGATGGATGAGTGGAGATGTATACATAATCAGTAAATATTATTTTTTTAGAGGTTAGAGGGTTGAGGGTGGGGGCTAGGGGTTGGGAGGGGGTGGGTGTATACATAATAAGTAAATATCATTTTGGGGGTGGGGATGGGGTGAGTATATATAATCACTGAATATTATTTTTTTGAGGAGAGTGAGGGTGTATACATAATCACTGAATATTATTTTTTTTGGTGGGGGGTAGGAGTGGGGTGAGAGTG
Organism: Panax notoginseng; assembly: GCA_016801055.1. Taxonomy (NCBI): domain Eukaryota; kingdom Viridiplantae; phylum Streptophyta; class Magnoliopsida; order Apiales; family Araliaceae; genus Panax; species Panax notoginseng. The sequence goes on along the minus strand of CM029019.1, from coordinate 55,273,706 downwards.
TATACATAATCAGTAAATATTATTTTTTTGGGGGTCGGGGTTGGGTTGGGGGTGGGACGGGAGTGGTCGGGGTGGGGGTCGGTGGGCGGGAGTGGTCGGGGTGGGGGTCGGAGTATATACATAATCAGTAAATATTATTTTTTGGGGGTGGTGTGGGGTGGGGGTGAGAGTGTATACATAATCAGAAAAATATTATTTTTGGGGATGGGGTGTGGTGGGGTGGGGGTGGCGCGGGTTGGGAGTGTGTACATAATAAGTAAATATTATTTTTGCGGGGTGGGGATGGTGGTGGGTCGGGGGTGGACGTGAGGGCGGGGGCTGGGCGTGGGGGCGTGGGGGCGGGGTGGGCGGGGTAGGAGTGTATATTTAATCAGAAAATATTTTTTTTTGGGTGGGTGTGGGTGTGGGTGTGGGTGTGGGTGTGGGGTGGGGGTGAAGGTGTATATATAATCAGTGAATATTATTTTTTTATGTATAAATAAGTTTAAAATATGTTATTATTGGTAAGGGTATAATAGTCCAAACGATATTTTTTAATCCAATACTTTAATTAATCCTGAAAAAAAATACATAATTTGATATTATTTTAAGTTATCTCATGAATAATCTCATAAAAAACAAACACGTGAATAAGATTATTTAATTCTAGGATTAATAGTCTTGAGATTATAATCTCATAAATTATAATTCCGAAATTATAACCCTTGCAAACAAACATGGCCTCAGGGAACTTTGTATTGCATCTCTAAATTGTTGAAGTTGGTAGTCTATAACGTAGCTAGCAGGGAATGGAATGTGCTTGAAAATTCTTATTGCATCAGCGAAACTTATGAGTCGAGAATGCTTAAATTGAATGGAGACCTCCTTGTCATACATTTTTTTTAATAATTTCCACACACACACACGCACCCAAGAATTGAAAGAATCGAATCCTTGACCTCATGGAAACCATAAGGCAAGAATTACCACTGAGCCAAGATCTCCATGTCATACACTTGCACTTATATGACCTTGAGACCTGTACTATATTGAGATTTGATTTATCGGTGAAGCATTGGGTTCACCAATAGAGTTTAAGCGATCCAGCATTATTTATTGGGAGAAACGACTTGTTTTTGGTTCTTGTAATTGAGGGCACGAGAGATAATATATTTGGCAATAAGGTATATTACCTTACAGATGAAGGTGGCTGTAAGGTTTACTCCTTCAAGGGTAAGGGTGAATTAGTTTACCGTGAGGAAAGTTTGAGATTTAACGGTCGGAATGTGGGTGTATTAGGTGCAAAACTGAACCTCGTGATCATCTTGTGAACCATTGCTAGTGGTATAATGTTTACTTATTTGGATTGGGCTGTGGGAATCATAATCCCATTGTCATGTATTGTTCTGATTGTCTTGAAATGTGAATTAACGTTTCACTACAGTTGACATGTTAAACATTTTCCATTAGTTTGTAATACAATCATTTCGATTGTGTTGATAACAACTCTCCTTCGATCCAACCATCAACTCAGTTTAAACTTCATATTTCTAGGGCCTTGCACTTTCAAAAATTCACCCCCAATATCTTACCTTCAGCTACTGGTACTCTCCCCTAACAAATTTGTCAAACTTAATACTTATGCGACTGTGCTACCTGCCTTATCCACGGGTGCTGGAGTTGTTAACTGTGACAGTATAGTACCAACATTTTGGTTTTGGTTTTCTCTGTTCAATCCTTCTTCAACTAGGAAAAATCAAATAAACTTGCTTTCACAAGAACACTCGGTATGAAACACAGATGATTTTTTATTTTATTTTTTTACATCGCCAATCTTCTCATTTAATGACGTTTATAATATGAATGTGTGGCGGCCTCACCACATGTTGTATGTCACGTCCCGAAATCCGGTCTATCTTCACACCCAGATTCTGTGCATCATGATTACATCTCCTTCCAAACATACATCATTATATGTTAAATATAACAACATACATTCTCAAATCCCAGGTTCTATTACCTTATAACCTCGTTCATTACAAATAATGATAATTACATTATTATTTACATCTTACACGAGTGACTTTTATCCGCCACCAAGGATACATATCAGTTCATTAAACTAGTCTATAGTTTAATTTAAACTATTCTACATTACAAGTATTCGCTTGATCTTCACGCTCATTCACATACTGAATAACACTTCATCTGGATATCTGTCAGCTTGATCTTTACGGGATCCTTAAGTTCTTTCTACTCGTACGCTGAAAAGGTTTTTCATTTAAAGCAAGTGTGAGCATTCAATTGCCTAGCAAGTCGTAGCAGTTGAATAAACAACTTCAAGAATTTAAAGATTTTTTTAAGACTTCAATAACCGAACAAAGGTTATGAAGCAGCTTGAATAATAGGAATAATCTCGATTCCTATCATTTTAAAACATTAGTCACATTCATTTTGAAATACTTTCCTTCTTCTACCTTTTTCATGCACATCCTGTCCGGCTAGAATCATTAGCTCAAACTTAACAATAACGGTTCATGTATAAACAGAACATTCTCATATTGAACGGTTCAATCACAGAACAATTCATCTCATAGAAACACCGAAGTGTTCAAATTGTGGCACAAGGCCTCATACTTTCTACCACCTTGTACAAATATCGCACATTTGCACATAGACAATACTTCTCAAGTTCAACATCTGAGAAGTTTAAGAAACTAGCATTCATTTAAAATATGAATGAAGTTAGGAAACTTGCCTTATGCACAGCTACAGCTTACAGTTTACGCTGAACTGCTCATTCCAATTCCTATATAGCACATAAGGAAATAATACATACACAAATTAGTCATATACTTGACTTACACATTGGTTTACTTAACTTTACTTCTTAAGGTTTGCGTTCTTGTAAACTAAGTTTACGCGACCAATTTTCTTTACCGGTTTACGGCGTTACGACATACGAAAATGTCGTACTTTTACGATCATCATCTTTGATGATTTACATTTTTATCTTCTTCTTATAACTTTTATAGGACTCAGTACACATCGCATCTCTGCTAGTAATTTATATGGTACTCTGAGTGGTTTCCCACAAACAACCAACAAACAAGTTCCTGTCTCATCTACACTGTCTTTCACAGCGAGTTAGATCGGTTGCCAGTTTCGTATATACCTCCGATCCCTGAAAGAATTATTTAGCCCAGCTCCCATATGTCAACCATCAAAGATTACGATTGTACCACAATCTAAACTTTATCTTAACTTATTTGAACCATTAAACTATAATGTTCGTTAAGTCAATTTCTTATTCCTTATGGCTTTTTGGCAACTAAATGCCATACCTCAGGATTCATTCTTATCTTCTAAGTCATACAGTCTTTTGTATACTTAGAACGATCATTCAATATTATTTCTACGCATTCATAGCGTTAAGCATTTTTCGTTACCTTATTCATATCTTACAATGTCCGGTTCATTCGACTCAGAACGTCCTCCAAGTTATCATTACTAACTCGGCTTCTTTACATTATACGTTCTTGTCATTAGTTCAATTTCTTCACTGCTCACAGGTTTAATCATTATTCTCCATTATCTTACGGTCAAACCATACACGGTGTGTAGGTTCTACCCGTTTAATATTCGTGTACACTCAACCCTCACATCGGCTAAAGTGTTTAACGCTTACATTCGTTATCCATCACATGAACCCCACGTTAATCATTCTTTCTTATTGTCAAAGCCATACGGTTCGCTGTATGCTACGACCGATCGTTCATTGCAACTACGTTGCGTTTACATTCTTTGTCTTTTAATCCTATTCAATCGTTCCGTTCAACCTTTACTAAATGTTTAAATCACTTGTTTAAGTGTTACATTACGTGAACTACATGTTCATTAGCTTTCTTTACACTTTCCCCAGGAGTTGAGCAATTAAAATCTCATCACTGGGTTTTGTCCTGCACCGGCGTTGCGGCGCCGGTTCCTTCTCTCTTCCTCGCGCTGCGGCGCGAGTCTCCTTTACCTTCTTCCTCGGTCTGGCGTTGCGGTGCCAAATCCTTCTCTAACTCTCGCGCTGCGGCGCCACTTACTAGTGGCGGACTTCCCGGGTTGGTGCTGCGGCGCCGCCTCCCAAGGCTTAACTGGCGCTGCGGTGCCAGGCTTAAATTTTTCAAAATTTTTCTAAGTCTTGTACAATGCTTGAGACGCTTACTTCACAATCTCATAACTTATTCATTATAATTCGGAACGAGGTCGTTCCAAAGCCATTCTCTTCCTTATCTTACGTACTTCAACTTCCCTCGGACAGAAATTCATTCTGAATTCGTTAACTTGCCATTTGATTGGCTTAAATTTCATCTTTCATTCATTTTACGTTATTAACGTTCTTCGTTCATTCGTCCGTAATTCGGTCATCCGAACTCGGAACTCGTTCATTCTTTTACGAAATTTTCGCCATAACTTCGTTATAGCTAAGTTTAATTCATTCTTCATGAATGTTTCTACCGTTCCTAACCAAGCAATAAGCAACTAACTTAATCGCGATAGTTTTAAACTTGTCCATCAACAACAAGTTATACTACGATGGTTTTAAATTTGTCCATCAACAACGTTCTTCGTGTTCTTCGCGTGTTCTTCGTTCGTTCTTTATTTTTAATCCATACTTTGATTATGATTTCACTTTTTCTTTGAATTTGGTGTTATAAGACACCATTCTTTACTTATTTCACCAAATTGTTCATATGATTCATTCGAATCGTTCAAATTCATTACGAAACTTATACATCCTTAAGAAATTTATAAACTAAATTTTTAATTCTTATTTCTTCGTTTTCTCATGATTTTAACTATATGAAATCATTCTTAACATCTGTTACTTCTATTCTCATTAATCTATATTTTTAACATAGAAAACTTAAAGAAAATTTACTTAGAAGTTAGGTTTCAGATTACCTTTCTTCTTTAATCCTCTTCCGTTGGACAAAGTTTGCTCACAAGCTAGCTTTTCCTCTTCCTTTCTCATCTCATCCGAACTCTCTCTCTCTCTCTCTCTCTCAAGTGTTGGTGATTTTCAAAATCACCAACAAATGAGCTTAAGCTCTCCTTTTATAGAAAGCCAAAGCTAGGGGTAAAATAGTTATTTCGCAACTAAATTACTATTCCCACCTCTTTACTATTCACGAAGCTTTCCTTGAAAGCTTCGTGCTTCCGTCTTGCGAAATTCGTCCAATATTTTGAAAAACTACAATTCTCGAAATCCAAATATTTTTGGATATTTCGTCTTTCCTTTATAGTTTAACTTTTATGCATTCTTCGGAACTCCGAAAAATTGAAAAACACTTTTTGATGTTAAGCATTTTCCTTCACGTTTTCCCCTAACGTAGCTAAACGAATGAAAAGTACATAACAGTACTTTTCGTCATTTTTATTTCGTCTGATTTTTACACGTTTTTCGAGAAAAACTTTTATCGGCTTACTTACCTTTCACGATATATTATCGTCAAATCTTTCGATGGAATGTCATTTCGACATACCAAACTCTTGGAAAGGCTTAGGTTATTCAAACCCTAACCCTTAGGGTTTCGTCAGGTGAATAGTGCCTATTTCGTCTTTTTCCCCGAAAATATTTTTATTCCCGGAAAAATTTTATTTTCGTCTTAAAAATTCTTATTCGTTCAGTCTAGCTCGTAGCCAGAATCCTCCCATATTATAATCATCATAGGTTATAGAACGATTAATAAACACATAGCACACATAATATTATTAATAAAAATTCATTTTATTAATAACTAATTCTTTAAACTTAAATTCTGGACAATCTGATTTTCCGAGTTGTCACATTGTATGTCCAGAAACAACCCTTTTTGGGGATATCCATGTTCAACGCAATTTGATTGCCATTAATTTAAGGTCAATCCTTATGTACATGTTGAGCTTATGTTGGAATGAACTCATACTTCTGTTGGTCTGACTAATGGTCAATACAGTAGGGTAGTCCAAGATCTCGTCCACCTTGTCGGTGAGTTGGCGGGGGTTGCAAGGTGTCAACGCCCCCTAGAAGGGAAACGTAATATGTACTTGAGCTTGGAGATTTATTAGTTGCCTGATCATGAGTTTTACTAATTTATTGAGATTCATGGGTTTGAGCAAATAATATTATAGCAGTTAGGGTTTTCTAATTACTATATAAACTTTGTTTGGTGTGTGAATCATTAAAAAAGAGTGTGTGAGGCATCTAATGAATACAACAGACAAGCAGAACTAGCCAGATTGGTGAACCTGAGCATATCGTGCTTTCTTCTTTTTTCTATGTGATCATAGATAGGGATTTTTGGACAGTTATTGAAGATCCAAAGCCAATTGTTATTGCTCAAAAGGAGGGACATTTTCGCCTGAAATAAAGTTGCAAAAAGAGAATTACTTAATATGAGAAATTGGATCGGAAGGCTCATGGTGATAATGTTCTGGTTAATATGAGGATAAGATTGCGAAGGATCTCCTAGACGAAATTAGAAAGTCTATATCAAAGTAAGTCATTGGTTAATTAACAGTTTCTTATGAAGAAACTATATAAACTTCGGATGAATAATGGAAGTTCGTATTACAAACACCCACATGAATTTAATACCCTGATTAGTTAATTATCATCAATAAGGTGTGATATCAGTGATGATGATAAAGCTATTACCTTGCTCTGTTCATTACTTGATTTTTGTGATAATATGATAATTGTGATTGATAGCGGTACTATAGAATTCTCCTTTAAGGGGGTTATTTTAGCTTTATTGTCAAAAGATATGCGGCAGTAAAATATGAAAATTTTAACCAAGGAATCTCTGTTAGTTTGAGGGCGAAATCAGGATAGGAATTCAAAGAGGTCGAGAATAACCCTATTTTATCAAAATTAGGTTATTATCGACAGAATAGTCCGTCAAAAATTCGGTCCAATTTACGCTCGTAGGGGATAAGTTCGTCGGGAGATTCATTGGAAATAATTAACACCGACATAATTATTGTCGACAAAATTTTCGTTGAAAATAATATAGTTTTGACAGAAATTATTCTCGATAGAAATTCCTTCGGAAATGACTTGCTACATGTAAAATTTTTATTTAAATGAGTAAGCTTATTTTCGACGTAAATTCCATCAGAATTAGCTAATTCTGCAGAAAATAATAATTTTATTTTTTTTTTTGCAATTTTTAGGTTTTTAAACCACAATTTGTACATGTACTTGTTTTTAGACAATTTTTTCAAAGAATAAAACATACATATAAATCCCAATGACCAACATACATGCCATGTAAGACCCCAACTTTTTATGAATAAAATAGAATTTCCTCTAATTATTATTTTGAAATAGTAAGGGGTTGATTTGATTAATGTAGTTAGTTATGGGTAAAATACGCAAATAATTTAAATAAGCAAATGGTTATAAAATATTCATTTTTGTTGGAGAATATTTGTTTAGTCGTGAAATATTTTTGTTGTCGGGGAATATTCGTACGACGGCGCAACCATTTATGGGCCCCATAACAGAAAGCGATTGGATGAAGAAAACGACAAGTATGAGTTTTTATAAATAACGACGTAGTTGTTACCATTAACACTATTGGAATACTCGGTGGTTAAAACACAGTAATACACGGTGTTGCACACCAGCACACGGTATTGCACTAATTATTGATTCTTACGTAAGAAGTCGCTACTCAATAATTGTTACAGTAATTACTATTCAATATTTTATTTTATTGATTTAATAATTGCTGTGTTGATATTTTATATTGTTGATTCAATAATTGTCATTGCACAATATTTTAAATTATCATATCAATAATTTATATTATTTGAATAATATTATTAGATAGCATTATTGACAATGTCTAAGGAAGTTCTGTCTAGAAGATGTTATTTAATTGCGCGCCAGTAAGGAGAAATCCTTATCGGAAGACCCCCTCTTTCCTGGGAACGACCTGGTTGTCATTATTGTGATTCTGTAATATTATTTATGAATAATTAATTATTGATAAAAATGATAAAAAAATATTTATTTTATGTGGATATAAATGAATGAATTAATGCTGATGTATTTTATCAGTATTTTGTCGGAATGGATGAATATTTAGAAAAGTGACCATTATTGAAAATTGATATTTTATCTATATTATTATATTACATTATAAATATATAATGTGATAATATAATAATATAATAATGGTGATATTTTTACAATAAATGTGCGATATATGAGTAATTGAGGAGGAAGAGTATTTTTATTATAATAAATGCTAAACACATGTTAAACATGTTGTTGGGCTCTATTTTAAACTAAAATTCGATTATAGTCTGCAAAATCGTCCGTATGTGGATTTTGGTCATTTTCCGTTTAGAATTTGGAAAAACTTAAATCTATAAAATTGTAGAGAATTGAATTTCCTATGAAATGGACATAAAATTTAAATTTTTCTGATAAAAAGGCTATTTATTATGAATTATTGAAGTTCCGAAATATTGGGTCTGAATTGATATTGTTACAAAAAAAATTTTAAAACATGTTTTTCATGTTGGTGGGCCCCACTTGCATGTGTAAAAATCTGAAATCAGATTTTCCAAGTGTGCGTATGATTTTTTTTATAAATATTATTATTTTATTAAATTTTTTACTTTGGTGTTCTAGGCATTTTTCTATAAATAGGTGCTTAGGTTAGAATTAAAAATCACACCAGAATATGAAGTTTTCTCTCTCTATATTATCAAGCGTATTTTTGTGAGTATTTAGATATCTTAAGTGTTGCTATACAATACAAGTGTCTTTCAGCCTTATATCCGATATTTTAGTCAGAAGTATTGTTCTTTTGAGGTAATGGATGTTATTTTCTTCGTAAATGATGTTATTCTTTCAATATCATTATACCGAAATATTGGTATGAATTTTATTATAAAATTTTTACCTTTTCATGTCGAGATTACTATTCACGAGGTACTATTCATTAATTATTATTCACGAGTTACTATTCATGAGTACTATTCACGAAGTATGATAATTTTTCTTATGGAATTTCTACCTTTTAGTGTCAGAATTACTATTCACGTATACGACACTATTCACGAATACGACACTATTCATAGAAAAATTAAATTTTCTTTTATGTGTCCAAGATTGTCTGTTATGGTTCCTATCTTTGATTGGATCTATGTTTTGATCTTCATTTTTGAATTCTGCTCCATAATTGATTATTATGGAGTATTTTTGAACTTAGATAAACTGAAGTACGAACTCCTAATCTTTTCTATTTATCTCTCTAGATTCGTTTTTTTGAAAATATTTTTATCATCCTCAGTCCTAAATGGTGATATAACTGAATATCTTTGGCCTGTAGTGCAAAAATGAATGATTATTTGATGAATATCTTTGGCCCGTAGTGCAAAGACAGACATGTGTTGAGATGAACATAACCAACTGGTGATACAAATGAATATCTTTGGCCCGTAGTGTAAAGATGAATATTTGATGACTGATGTTACAGGGATAAAATATCGATGATGGACTTTTAAATCATAGAAGATAGTAGACTTCATTCTCTACTTAACTCTTCTAATGAATTGTTATTTCCGCTGTGAATATTGATCTAAAACTTGTTGTCTATTATATTCTATGAGATTTTTTCCTGTTGAAGACTAAAGATAATTTGTTGTACATTATCTTAGTCATAATATTCTTTACTGGACTAGTTGAATTCACCCTTTTCCTTTTTGTTCCATTTTTCTTCTCAGGAGGCGAGAACATAGTGAGAACTAGTCTGGATGTGGAATGATGGTTCAAGATAGTTGTTTTAGTAGTCTTCACTATTTTGTAAGATAGTGTATTAATAATTGTAATGAGGACTCCATTTGAGTTTGAATACTGTCTAGATGACAATATTTATATTTAAACTCACAGTATATGTGTTATCGTATTTTGCACGACAATTATAATAATAAAGTTGTAGTTATTTTTTGTACCATGTATTTGACAACTCAGAATGGGTTGGGTGGAATGAACCTATTTTAGGGGCGTCACAGTTGGTATCAGAGCTTAGGGATATGATCTCTGGCGGAGATCGGGAAATAGAACTAGGAGGGGAGAGACGAGTAAATCCTTCACTAGTATGTCCTACCTAAGCTTATTTGTTTGGTCAGTCAGAATATAGGGATAATATGTGATATGTTAATTTGTTTAATTAACCCTTGTTTTGTGACAGTTTTTGAGAATGACATCTAAAAATTTGAGATGAGCAATGGAGCAAAACAATATGACCGTGTCGCAGTACGAAGCTAAGTTTGCTGAGCTATCCTGGTTTGTATCCCATTTGGTAGACAACGAAGAGCGAATGACGCGAAAGTTTCTGCGAGGTTTGAAACCCAAAATACGCCAATACCTCATTTCTCACAAATTTTCTCTATATTCAGATGTTATGAACATGACTCAATTATTAGAACGAGATAATGAGTGTGACGCCCCAAAATAGGTATACATCACATATTTTGAGTCACCAAATACATGGTACAGAATACAAATACAAACTTAAATAGACAACATGAGCTGTGAGTTTTAATACAAATATTATCTTTTGGACAGTATTCAAACTCAAAATAAGTCCTCATTTATTATCACACTATTTCACAGAATAGTGAGGACTACTAATGCAAACATCTGAATCGTCACTCCATTTCCCGACTAGTCCCAGCTATATTCTCATTTCCTAAAGAGAACAATGAAAGCAAAGGGTGAGCTCAACTAGCCTAGTAAGAAATATTATGACTAAGATAATGCAGAATAAATTATCGTTAGCCTTCAACAACGTTAAACTGATAAAATTATAATAAACATCAAGTTTAACTGCAGTGAAACAAGCAATCCACTAGAAGAGTCAAGTAGAGCATGATAACTACTATCTTCTATGATTTAAAAAGTTTTTTCATCAACTTTATCGTTGAGACTCAGCTTAATAAATAAACCACATCATCGAATCATCCCTGCACTACGGGCCAATGATATTCATTAGTATCACGACCACGAATTATCCATGCACTACGGGCCAAGGATATTCGTGTTTTCATCAATAGTCATGTTTATGCCAACAACTGTCTATCAATGCACTACGGGCCAATAAAGACTTTTACCACATCATTTGTAACATTACGGTCATGATTATACAGAATAATTCCTGGTCATAATTATACCAATCAATAGTACATCTATGCACGTAAGCCACATATGACTTTTATCACAATATAAGCATGAGGATGATGACAATGATATAAGAATTCAATTGAAAGAAAGCAAAGGAAATTTTTTTAAATATTTATAATTTAATTTATTCAGAATTCAATAATGTCCAAATTGTCAACATGATACTGCTTTGTGGAGTAAACTTTAAGAATATTATTGTATCAAAAATGATTTGGACCGAAAAAAAATCAATTTTTGTCATGATAGTATCCCGGGTGAATAGTGCCCCGTGAATAGTAACCTGTAAATAGTAACTCGATAAGAAAAGTACCCCGAATCCTCGGGTGAATAATATTCGAGTGAATAATAACCGAGTTAATAGTAACCCGCAAATAGTACCCCGGGTGAAAATATTGATAATTAATAAGAAAGTTCAGATAACTATTCCAATAAAACGATACTGGATGAAGTACAAAACTCAAGGATATTACACTAATTTCAGAAATTATAGAAGCAATACTTACCATAGTAAGTTTAGATTTAAGAATATGAAAAGAATTAATATACGAAACTGCAAATGGATTTTCACCCGTCATGCAGTAGTCCGCGTAGACAGATCATTTCCACAATTTAATAACAATTGAATACGAAGGGTTATTCACCAGACATGTGGTAGTCCGCGTAGATAGGTTATTCTAATAGAATAATAAAGAATGGAATAACAAAAGATTTCACCATGCATGCGGTAGTCCGCGTAGACATGTTATTCCCACATAATAATAAAGAATGGAATAAAAAAAGATTTCACCATGCATGCGGTAGTCTGCGTAGACATGTTATTCCAACAAAAAAACAAAGAATGGAATAACAAAAAGATTTCACCATGCATGCGGTAGTCCGCGTAGACAGGTTATTCCCACAGAATAATAAAGAATGGAATAACAAAAGATTTCATCATACATTCGGTAGTCCGCGTAGACAGGTTATTCCCACAGAATAATAAAGAATGGAATAACAACCCTTACGAGTATTGAAAGAAAATAACTCTCTTTATGAATACGAAAGAAATAATACCCTTTACGAATACAACAAATAATATCCCTTACGAATATTGAACGAAGAAAATATTTCTTACGAATACGAAAAATAATATCGTAAGTGAATATGAAATAAATAACACACTTTACGAATACAACAAATAATATCCCTTACAAATATTGAACGAAGATAATATTTCTTACGAATACTGGGCCCTATAAATCGCCGAATTAAAAGCATAATCCATCTCCTTTATCTTGGCTTTCTTCACTTGGACCTTAGCCTCAGCACGGTCTGCACGTTGAGTCGCCTTTATACAAGCATCCTCTGCTCTTGCACGCTTAGCTGATTCCTCTTTGAAGTCATCTTTCATCTTCTCCATGTCAGTCTTCATCTTCTCATTCACTGCCAACAGGTCTTCATGCTGACCCTTGGTATGAACTAGATCCCATTCCGTGTTTCCAAGTTTTGAGTCAAGTTCCTGAATCTCCGCATCCTTCTGCTCCATCAAAGCGTGATGCATCTCAACCATCTCCTTTAGTTCCTCTACATCATCCTATAACTCTATGTTACGGTCGTATAAAGCATCATACATCTCAGCCGGTACGGAGTTTGGTGGAAACTCCTTATGATCCTCTTCCTCATCATCATCCTCCTCTATTTCCTCAGGACTATCCTCCTCGGGATCGGTCACAGGCTCATCCTCCTGGATCAACTGTTCCCGCACAACGTGAATATCCCGAGGTTCAACATCTCTAGGAAACTGAGGTATCACCTCCTTAGCTGGATTGGATCCTCCTTCGTTAGACATCCTGTCAACAAAATATTTTAAGTTTTACTTAACGTTATCGATACTCGCGAGCACATAAGTTATTAACACCTAGCACATAATGTCTTTTATTGTTTAGTTTCAATGGATGCCTTAATCCATTCCTTAAAACCCGATAAGAGTTAAACACCTCTATGTTTCCTGACTTTTTAAAGGCTACTTCCTAAGGTTTTTTCCCACCTAAGGTTCATAACCTAAAGCTTTGATACCAACCTGTGACACCCCCAAATTCGGGTATTTCATTTCCACCGAATTTGGTGCTCACTATTAAAATAATTACATCTAACTACCTATAATAAAGGATAAAACATTAAATAACTTTAAACAATAATCTTTCCCATTAAAGGGTTACATCATCATCTCAAAAACAATCCCAAGTAATCTAACCTTAAAATTATTACATCAGTTTTTGCGGAATACATTATAAAATAAAACAAGTCTTAAAACTTCAAGCATATAAATAAACTTTAACTAATTCTTCATCACTTAGACATCTTGCTCTTTCCCTTGCTAGTAGATGGATCATCACCTCATTCGACTTTAGCTGCATTGTTTAATTGCAAGAGTGAGCAAACAAATGCTCATTGACATAAAGATAGTATAATAACAACATGAGAGTGAACAACGAATACTGAATAATAAAGAACTTGTTCTACGAATCAAAATAAAAAATAAGTTCGAACTTTATTTATCTGAGGGTCTTAAGACCACGAACTATGTCCACGGTGTTTAGGTATTATTACCTTAACCTTAACAGTCATTAGACTGTACATACTCTTCTTAACGTACCTAGGGGGATCAGCCCTTTGTACCATGTATTGTGCACAAACATCTAAGCGTTACACGTACAAAATCCCCTATGTTAGGGTTGTTCGTCTCAGTTTGAATTTAGTATTTTTGCACTAAAGAAAGTTTAGTTTGGAACTAGCTTATCAGTGTTTTTAGAATTTTAGAATACTTATTCAATTTCCATCAATAAAGGTTTAATACAAGAATGTATAACTGAACAAGGCTATCAAAGTCAAATATCAGATATTAACAATATATAACTGGATAAACATAATACATATGCAAAGTACTATGCTCAAAAGAGTTAGAACAATCTCATTTGAAACGATGTATTAGAACAATATGTGTTTTGAATTATAACAATTGAGAATGTGAAACTCATTCGATGTAACGAATTAGGCTACAAGAGCTTATTTAACCATACATAAGGATAGAATCAATAGTATTGTTCAATAACAGTTTAGGAACTTGCATTCATTAATAAAAGAATGAAGTTATAAAGCTTGCTCAATGTAAAGAGTTAAGGTTTAGGAACTTGCACAATTATGAAAGTAGAGTTAGAGAACTTGCCTTGAATGTAAGCTACACAAATGTAATATAATCTTCAATTGTATGAATATTAACTTTAGGGTTTAAACCATCATTTAGGTCATAACCCTAACCTAGCACCCAACCATTTAGGTTAACATACTTAACGCTTCTGAAATTACACATTGATCAACATAACTTAGTCGTTCAACTCTATCTTTCGAAAACATCTTATTTGGTTTCATTTTATAACTTATTTAAATAATTATTTCAAATCTTTGTACTTTGCATTTCAACACATTAACATCTGTTGTTATAGTTTATAACATGTTTTAACATCATTAACATACACACTAAACTAGCACAAGTCTGACATGCCTGACCTGCAAACAAGCAAACCTCACTGTCTCAGTTCAGGGTGTGGCGCAGCTGCGCCGTTTTTTTCCTTGGCACCGGCGCAGCTGCGCCGGTGTTCAGACAGACGCAGAGATGGCAGTGAAAAGTACCCGTTTTTAGCCCAACAAACACAAATTTCACCCACCAAACAGTGAAATTAACATCTACAATTGGTACAGAGTATTACAAACATGATTGCTAACATTTACAACTAATTAACACAATTTATCATCAACTAAAACTAGTTTAATTTCTCAAAATTCCATGTTTTCATATAAAACTCCAGTTTTGAACTTCTTTCACAAAAATCATCACTGATATCTCAAAACTTGGCCAAAACACTTAATTCAAATTACGTTATGCTCGATTCTTAATAAACTAGCATAATCAAGACTCAATTTACAGTTTAGTATACGAATTGGCCACTAGAATTGGTACTACTTACAAGCCATATGGAAAATATACAGTGTCATACTTTTTTTTCCTTTTTAAAACTGTAATTAGCATACGAATTCTTGTTTACATACAAACTCAAACACAACCAACACATAAAATCATCACAATTCAATTGTCTAGCAACAATTCAACAAAATCGACTTCACAGAGAATAGAAAACTATGTCGTAACTCATATATATATATATATTACTAAGGTTTAGATAATATACCTCCAATTTGCTTGAAACCCTTGTTATCACCACTGAATTTTCTTTAGAAAACTCAAGAAGTCTCTCCCTTCTTTCTTAGCTTTTCTCTGTATTTTCTCTCTAAACCTCTGTTATTCTCCTTAGCCAAAATACGTGAAATAAGAAAAGCTGGACGCTAGACTTAGGTATAACATGTGTAAACATAAACTGAAACCCACGTTCTTTTTCAGTTACAAAACCCAACAAGCGTCAGCTCAAATAAGCCAAAGGCTACAAGGCCCTGTTTGGCTAACCAGAAACTCTCTCAACTAAATTATTTTAATAACATTTATATTATATAGTTTTATGTCACACTTTTAGTTGATTAATTTAAATAACTTAGTTTAGTTAATTTAAATGACTTATAATACTAATAATAAAAATCTTATTATCATTAATAAATTATTATATATCTAATTTAATTAATAAATTAGACACATATCTATATTTAATTTATTTATTTCCTTAAATTAAACAATTTATTTAATTTAATTATTTTCTTAAATATTAAGCAATTGATTTAATTTAATTACTTCTTTAAATTAAATCCATTAGATAAAATTATCATTATTCAATTTAATTACTAAATTAATTCACCACAATTATCAATTATTTATTTTTCTTAATAAATAAAT
The DNA here is from genome assembly GCA_016801055.1 of Panax notoginseng. Taxonomy (NCBI): domain Eukaryota; kingdom Viridiplantae; phylum Streptophyta; class Magnoliopsida; order Apiales; family Araliaceae; genus Panax; species Panax notoginseng. The sequence goes on along the minus strand of CM029019.1, from coordinate 55,257,615 downwards.
TATTTTAAATATTTATTTAATTCAATAAATATTTAAATTAAATTACAAATTTCTCGATCGCTACATCCTTCCCTCCTTAAAAGGATTCTGTCCCTAGAATCACAACTCGAAAAATTCATTCATTACATTCTTCCCTCCTTAACAAGATTCTGTCCCCAGAATCGCTATACAAGATCAAGCAAATAATTGAGGATAATTCTTCATCATAACATTTTCAAGTTTCCACGTAGCTTCCTCAGCATTGTGGTTCCTCTAGATTACCTTAACAGAAGGTATCACCTTATTCCTCAGTACTTGCTCTTTTCTGTCAATAATTTGAACATGGACTTCTTCATATGTTAAGTGTTTCTCAAACTGTAAGGGCTCATATTCTATAACGTGTTTGAAATCAGGCTTATATAGTCTCAATACCGGTACATGGAAAATATTATGAATATGTTCCAATTTCGGAGGTAAAGCTACCTCATACGCTACTTCACCAACACGTCGAAGTACTTCAAAAGGTCCTATAAACCTAGGGCTCAGTTTCCCTTTCTTTCCAAATCGAATTTTCCCCCTTCTAGGGAGATACTTTCAAGAAAACATAACTACCAACATCGAATTCCCGATTTTGTCGGTGCTGATCGGCATATTTCTTCTGTCTATCTTGTGCAGCTATCAATCTTGCTCGAATCACCTTGATGATTTCGACGGTTTGTTGCACCAACTCTGGACCCAATAGCTGACGTTCTCCTACCTTATCCTAGCATAACGGAGTTCTGCATTTTCTGCCGTATAACGCTTCGTAAGGGGACATGCCAATACTCGCGTGATAACTATTATTATATGAAAATTCAACCAATGGTAAATGATCATCCCAATTTTCCTTGAAATCCATAATACATGCTCTGAGCATATCTTCTAGTGTTTGGATGGTTCTTTCACTTTGTCCGTCGGTCTGAGGATCGTATGTTGTGCTCATTCTCAGCTATGTTCCCAAACATTCTTGTAGTTATTTCCAGAAATTAGATGTAAAACGTGGATCTCTGTCTGACACAATGGACATAGGTACACCGTGTCTTGACACAATTTCCTTCACGTATAGTTTTGCTAACCGATCTAGGGTAAATCGAATCTTGATCGGCAAAAAGTGTGTCGACTTCGTCAATCGATCAATAATCACCCAAACGACGTCATACCCTTGCTGAGTTGTTGGAAGACCTATCACAAAATCCATTGTGATATGTTCCCATTTCCATTCTGGTATCTCTAATGGTTGTAACAATCCGCTTGGCCTTTGATGTTCAGCTTTAACTTTCTGACACGTTAAGCATTTTGCCACACACTCAGCCACATCCTTCTTCATATTCGGCTACCAAAAATGATGTCTAAGATCTTGGTACATCTTCGTACTTCTAGGGTGAATCGAATATCTTGAGTTGTGAGCGTCACTCAGAACTTCTTCTTTAACTTTCGGTACTGGCGGAACCCAAATTCTCCCTTCGAATCGAAGTAACCCTTCCGAATCGATTTTGAATTTTCTTTCCTCCCCTTCAGATATCTTCTGTTTTATCTTTTCGCATTCTTCATCCTGAAGTTGTGCATTCTTCACTTTATCTACCAATGTTGAATTATTTCCTATCTGGAACAACTTTTCATCGGATTCTGTTGGATATTTAATTTCTAACTCCATTTTAGCCATTTCTGACACTAGCTTCTCTTGAGCAGTCAACAACATTAACTTCTCTCGTCCTTTCCTACTTAAGGCATCATCAACAACATTCGCTTTTCCGGGATGATAGAAAATCTCGCAGTCATAGTCTTTGATTAGTTCCAACCATCTTCTTTGTCGCATGTTTAAGTCTTTTTGTGTAAAGATATACTTCAGACTTTTATGGTCAGTATATATCTCACACCTCTTTCCGTAAAGATAATGTCTCCAAATCTTCAGGGCAAACACTACTGCAGCCAACTCTAAGTCATGAGTCGGATACCCCTTTTCGTAATCTTTCAATTGACGTGATGCATACGCAATAACTCTGTCGTTCTGCATAAGCACACAGCCTAGTCCTTTATGCGATGTGTCACTATACACCGCAAAATTTCCTGTATCATCAGGCAATGACAACACCGGTGTTGAACTCAACTTTTTCTTCAATTCTTGAAAACTTTCCTCACACTTCTCTATCCGAATAAACTTAATCGCTTTCCTAGTTAAATTCGTCAACGGAGTCGCGATCTTGGAAAAGTCTTGAATAAAACGCCTGTAGTAACCTGTTAATCCTAAGAAACTCCTTATCTCTGACGGTGTCTTCGGCTGATCCCAGTTTACTATAGCTTCAACTTTTGATGGATCTACCAAAATTCTGTCCTTATCAATAACATGCCCGAGAAACTGTACACGTTCCAACCAAAATTCACATTTTGAGAACTTAGCATACAACTTCTCTTTTCTCAATGTCTCCAACGTCACTATTAAGTGTTCAACATGTTCCTCCTTGGTTTTGAAATATACCAAGATATCATCAATAAACACCACCACAAATTTATCTAAGAATGATTTAAACACCCTGTTCATCAAATCCATGAACGCTGCAGGTGCATTGGTTAAACCAAATGACATAACTAGAAACTAGTAATGACCATACCGAGTTCTGAATGCCTTCTTCGGTACGTCCTTTGGCCTCACCTTCAATTGATGATAACCACTCCTCAAGTCTATCTTTGAAAAATATCTCGCACCCTTCAGTTGGTCAAACAGGTCGTCGATTCTTGGTAACGGATACTTATTTTTAATCGTAACCTTATTTAACTCTCTGTAATCAATGCAGAGCCGCATCGATCCATCCTTCTTCTTAACAAATAACACTGGAGCTCCCCATGGCAATACGCTCGGCTGGATATACTTCTTGTCGAGCAATTCTTGCAGTTACACGATCAACTCTTTCATTTCTACTGGGGCCATTCTGTATGGTGCCTTAGATATCGGGCATGTTCCTGGTACTAAATCAATCACGAACTCAATTTGTCAATCTGGCGCAAGACCCGGCAAATCATCTGGAAATACGTTTGCAAAATCTCTTATGATCGGTATCTCTTCCAACTTCGCATTCTTCTTTGTATATCAACGATGTAGGCTAAGTATCCTACACATCCTTGTCTCAACAACTTCTTGGCTTGCATCATCGTCAGATAACTTGCTTGTCGAGGTGACTTGCTGCCAAAGAACACAACCTTTGACGAAGTCATAAGGTTAACACACTTCCTTTGGCAATCAATTACTGCTCCGTAATTGAATAACCAATCCATTCCCAGTATAACATCAAATTCACCAAGTCTAATTGGTATCAAATCTACCCTCATCTCATGATCTTTTATAACCACCCTACAATTCCTATATACGTATCTGACAGGAATCACTTCCTTATTCGGAATCTTTATACTTAAGGGAAATTCTAATTCTTCCTGGGGCAAATCTAAGTTCTGAGCAAATTCATCAGATATAAATGAACAAGTAGCACCCGAATCAAGTAATACATAAGCATTAATACCATTAATCAGAATGATACCTGACACAACATCCTTAGACTGTACAGCATCCTGCACGGTCATATTGAAAGTCCTCGTAGTAGGTCGGCTTAACTGTGTTGGTCCAGTGATAGTCATTGCACCACCACCATTGTTGTTTCCTTTTTCGCCACTTGCACTTCCCGCTGGCTTCTTAGGACAATCACGAGCCATGTGATCTTTTGAACCGCAGGTAAAACATGCTCCTTTCTTTGGACTAAAACAGTTCGGCGCAATGTGTCCCTCCTGACCAAAGTTGAAACACACCCGTTTTCCCTTCAAACATACCCCAGTATGATTCTTCCCGCACGTCGCACAAGCTTCAAACTTTTTCTTCTGCTGACTTCCTTTCTGTCCTCCCGCAGTCGAATTCTCATTCCACTTCCTCTTCTGATTGTTACTTCCAATAGCCTTATTTTCATTATCATTCTTCCTCTTCTTCTGTTCTTGGTTGTATTTGGTCAAAGCATCGCTTCCCCCTTCTGCGATAATTGTTTTTTCCAGTACAGCTGCAAATGTATTCAGCTGGAACATTGAAACCTTGCTGTAAAGCTAGGGCTTCAATCCTTGTTTAAACCTTCTCGCTTTACGTTCGTCGGTATTGACTTGATAAGTGGCAAACCTTGAAAACTCGTTAAACTTCGCAGCATATTCTGGCACCGTCATTGTTCCTTGTTTCAACTCAAGAAATTGCACCTCCAACTGATTCCGAGAACTCGCTGGAAAGTACATTTCAAAAAATATCTCCTTAAATCTATCTCACGCTATCACTCCTTGTCCCCCACGAACCTTATTTGCTTGCCACCAGTAGCTAGCTTCGGACTTAAGCATAAACATCGTGAATGCAGTCTTCTGATCTTCGTTAACTCTAGCAACGTCGAACACCTTCTCCATTTCCATGATCCAGGTTTGGGCTTCTACTGGATTCATAGACCCTTGAAATTCTGGCGGTCCAACCACTTTGAACTCTTTAAAGGCCGTGACTTGAGCTTGCGATTGATTCGCAAGTGCACCCGTCAACAAAGTTACCAATTGCTGAACCGAATTAGCGTTGGTCTCATTGTTATTACTAGTAGATCCCTCTGGAGGTGCTTGCTGACGTGGTTGTCTTCTTCTAGGAGGCATTTTCTATTTAAAATATACGCTTATTAATTCATTACTCAAATTCTTGGGTATTCAAGGTTTAACTTAAACATTCCAAGATTGAAGCTTTAACACATTACATTTCAAATAAACTCTAATATTTTATTCATTCATAATGTTTTAAACATACTAAAGATAACATATCTACTATAAACATCCACTTTCCTGAACTAAACCAGTTTCAGGATTACATACTCATACTATCCCTTTATTTATCTCGAAATAAGGGATTAAAACTTTAGTTAGTCACATAATTAACCACATATTATTATTATCGCTCTTATTTTCTATCTATTCATATTAAGACGTCGTAAGGCTTCTTGACGTTCCTCTTCCATGATGCGATACGCAGTCCTACGATCCATCACGAACCACGGCGAGTCTTCAAATTGAGGTGGGTAATAATGGACTCGATCCTGGGCCCTATCAATCGCCGAATTAAAAGCATAATCCATCTCCTTCATCTTGGCTTTCTTCACTTGGGACCTTAGCCTCAGCACGGTCTACACGTTGAGTCGCCTTCATACAAGTATCCTTTGCTCTTGCACGCTTAGCTGATTCCTCTTTGAAGTCATCTTTCATCTTCTCCATGTCAGTCTTCATCTTCTCGTTCACTGCCAACAGGTCTTCATGCTGACCCTTGGTATGAACTAGATCCCATTCTGTATTTCCAAGTTTTGAGTCAAGTTCGTGAATCTCCGTATCCTTCTGCTCCATCAAAGCGTGATGCATCTCAACCATCTCCTTCAGTTCCTCTACATCATCCTGTAACTCTATGTTACAGTCGTATCATACATCTCAGCCGGTACGGAGTTTGGTGGAAACTCCTCAGGATCCTCTTCCTCATCATCATCCTCCTCTATCTCCTCCGGACTATCTTCCTCGGGATCGGTCACAGGCTCATCCTCCTGGATCAACTGTTCCCGCACTACGTGAATATCCCGAGGTTTAACATCTCTAGGAAACTGAGGTATCACCTCCCTAGCTGGACTGGATCCTCCTTCGTTAGACATCCTGTCAACAAAATATTTTAAGTTTTACTTAACGTTATCGATACTCGCGAGTACATAAGTTATTAACACCTAGCACATAATGTCTTTTATTGTTTAGTTTCAATGAATGCCTTAATCCATTCCTTAAAACCCGATAAGAGTTAAACACCTCTATGTTTTCTGACTTCTTTAAGGCTACTTCCTAAGTTTTTCCCCACCTAAGGTTCATAACCTAAAGCTTTGATACCAACTTGTTACACCCCCAAATCCGGGTACTTCATTTCCACCGAATTTGGTGCTCACTATTAAAATAATTACATCTAACTACCCATAATAAAGGATAAAACATTAAATAACTTTAAACAATAATCTTTCCCATTAAAGGGTTACATCATCATCTCAAAAACAATCTAGGTAATCTAACCTTAACATTATTACATCAGTTTTTGCGAAATACATTATAAAATAAAACAAGTCTTAAAACTTCAAGCATGTAAATAAACTTTAACTAATTCTTCATCACTTAGACATCTTGCCCTTTCCGTTGCTAGTAGATGGATCATCACCTCTTTTGACTTTAGCTGCATTGTTTAATTGCAAGAGTGAGCAAACAAGTGCTCACTGACATAAAGATAGTATAATAACAACATGAGAGTGAACAACGAATACTGAATAATAAAGAACTTGTTCTACGAATCAAAATAGAAAACAAGTTTGAACTTTAATTATCTGAGAGTTTTAAGACCACGAACTATGTCCACGGTGTTTAGGTATTATTACCTTAACCTTAACAGTCATTAGACTGTACAGACTCTTCTTAACGTACTTAGGGGGATCAGCCCTTTGTACCATGTATTGTGCACAAACATCACAATGTTACACATACAAAATCCCTTATGTTAGGGTTATTCGTCTCAGTTTGAATTTAGAATTTCCGCACTAAAGAAAGTTTAGTTTAGAACTAGCTTATCAGTGTTTCTAGAATTTTAAAATACTTATTCAATTTCCATCAATAAAGGTTTAATACAAGAATGTATAACTGAACAAGGCTATCAAAGTCAAAGATCAGATATTAACAATATATAACTGGATAAACATAATACATATGCAAAGTACTATGCTCAAAAGAGTTCGAACAATCTCATTTGAAACGATGTATTAGAACAATATGTGTTTTGAATTATAACAATTGAGAATGTGAAACTCATTCGATGTAACGAATTAGGTTACAAGAGCTTATTCAACCATACATAAGGATAGAATCAATAGTATTGCTCAATAACAGTTTAGGAACTTGCATTCATTAATAAAAGAATGAAGTTAGAAAGCTTGCTCAATGTAAAGAGTTAAGGTTTAGGAACTTGCACAATTATGAAAGTAGAGTTAGAGAACTTGCCTTGAATGTAAGCTACACAAATGTAATATAATCTTCAATTACCCTACATATATCATCGAAATCGTAACAACAATTAATTGTATGAATATTAGCTTTAGGGTTTAAACCATCATTTAGGTCATAACCCTAACCTAGCACCCAACCATTTAGGTTAACATACTTAACGCTTCTGAAATTACACACTGATCAACATAACTTAGTCGTTCAACTCTATCTTTCGAAAACATCTCATTTGGTTTCATTTTATAAGTTATTGAAATAATTATTTCAAATATTTGTACTTTGCATTTCAACACATTAACATCTGTTGTTATAGTTTATAACATGTTTTAACATCATTAACATACACACTAAACTAGCACAAGTCCGACATGCCTGACCTGCAAACAAGCAGACCTCACTGTCTCGATTCAGGGTGTGGCGTAGCTGCGCCGTTTTTGCCTTGGCACCGGCGCAGCTGCGCTGGTGTTCAGACAGACGTAGAGACGGCAGTAAACAGTAGCCATTTTTAGCCCAACAAACACAAATTTCACCCACCAAACAGTGAAATTAACATCTACAATTGGTACAGACTATTACAAACATGATTGCTAACATTTACAACCAATTAACACAATTTATCATCAACTAAAACTAGTTTAATTTCTCAAAATTCCATGTTTTCATATAAAACTCCATTTTTGAACTTCTTACACAAAAATCATCACTGACATCTCAAAACTTGGCCAAAACACTTAAATCAAATTACGTTATGCTCGATTCTTAATAAACTAGCATAATCAAGACTCAATTTACAGTTTAGTATACGAATTGGCCACTAGAATTGGTACTACTCACAAGCCATATGGAAAATATACAGTGTCATACTTTTCTTCCTTTTTAAAAACTGTAATTAGCATACGAATTCTTGTTTACATATAAACTCAAACACAACCAACACATAAAATCATCACAATTCAATTGTCTAGCAACAATTCAACAAAATCGACTTCACAGAGAATAGAAAACTGTGTCGTAACTCATATATATATATATATATATATATATATATATATATATATATATATATATATAATACTAAGGTTTAGATAATATACCTCCAATTTGCTTGAAACCCTTGTTATCACCACTGAATTTTCTTTAGAAAACTCAAGAATTCTCTCCCTTCTCTCTTAGCTTTTCTCTGTATTTTCTCTCTAAACCTCTGTTATTCTCCTTAGCCAAAATACGTGAAATAAGAAAAACTAGACGCGACTTAGGTATAACATGTGTAAACATAAACTGAAACCCACGTTCTTTTTTAGTTACAAAACCCAACAAGCGTCAGCTCAAATAAGCCAAAGGCCACAAGGCCCTGTTTGGCTAACCAGAAACTCTCCCAACTAAATTATTTTAATAACATTTATATTATATAGTTTTATGTCACACTTTTAGTTGATTAATTTAAATAACTTAGTTTAGTTAATTTAAATAACTTATAATACTAATAATAAAAATCTTATTATCATTAATAAATAATTATATATCTAATTTAATTAATAAATTAGACACATATCTATATTTAATTTATTTATTTCCTTAAATTAAACAATTCATTTAATTTAATTATTTTCTTAAATATTAAGCAATTGATTTAATATAATTACTTTCTTAAATTAAATCCATTAGATAAAATTATCATTATTCAATTTAATTACGAAATTAATTCACCACAATTATCAATTATTTATTTTCCTTAATAAATAAATTATTTTAAATATTTATTTAATTCAATAAATATTTAAATTAAATTATAAATTTCACGATCGCTACATCTAGAGTTTCAGTAAATTCGTAAGAAATAATGAAGGAATGAACTTCTATTTATAGGAAAATGGATTGAATTGTTACTAATTCATGAACGGCCCAGATTAATTTACTTTTAAACGGACGGTCCATATTGATTTACTATTAAAACTTAAAGCAACGGTCCATACTGATTTACTATTAAAACTTTAAACCAGCGATCCATATTGATTTACTATTATAACTTTCCACCAACGGTCCATATTGATTTACTATTATATCTTTAACCAACGGTCTGAAAAATTAGCATATCTCCTCATGGAATAATAAGCCAAACTTATAACAAACACCTCATAACAAACCCCTCTATTTATATCAAAAATTGAATAAATAATTACCATAAATCACTTATCTTTAATAAACACATTTTTAATCTATTAACAATTATTCATCATTAATATTATAACTCACAATACTTAACCACCAGATCATTCCCAAGAAAGAGGGGGCTTTCCGATAAGGATTTTTTCTTATTGGTGCGCAATTAGGTGACCAAACCTCTCCTCGACAGAACTTTCTAGACATCATCAATATTGTAAATAATAATATTAATAACTTTGTCGTCTCAATTATTGATTTAATAATATAAAATATTATGCAGATAATATTGTGACAATAATTGAATCAATAATATGAGAGATATTATGCAGCAATTACTGTAGCAATAATTGAGTATAATTGAGTGGCTTTTTTTGTAAGCATCAATAATCAATACCGTGTGCTACTATGCCACCACACGTATCACTGTTCTTTTACCACCGGGTAGTTTAACAGTTTAATGGTAAAACTTTCGTCGTTATTTTTATAAAAAGATAATTCTGTCGTTTTCTAACTCCGACAGTTATTCTGTTGTGGGGTCCACCAATGATGGTGTCGTCGTAAAGATATTCCCCGGCCAAACGAATATTCCCCGACACAACGAATATTTTATATCAACTTGCTTACTTTGTAAAATTTTCACATATCACCATTAACTTTAACCCTTTATCAATTTAACCATTAAATATAATAATAATTATAAAAAAATTAAATACTTTTATTTCATAAAATTCGGGGTTTTACAATGAGTCTGTTCAACTGGGCGACCAATAACACGATAATAATTGTACTGGTGGCAACGACTATCAGGACAATGATAATCATCGTGGAGGAAATTACCATGCCAAAAATAGTAACCACTTAGGTGGTAATCATGACCAAGATAATAGGAAAGGTGAGTCAAGTGAAAATTTTAGAAAGAGAATATTCAACAATGACAACATGAAGACGTCAGCACCAGCATCAACTGTTTCTAAGGGAGGAGAACGACCACCGGTCGTATGTTATAAATGCGGGAAAGAGGGACATATCAGCCCAAACTGTCCACAATAATTCAAGGTATGTTATAACTGTGGAAAGGAATGTCATATAGCTCGAAACTGTTCTATAGCGAAAACAAGTCCAGCGGGGATGGAGACTCCAAAGGCTGTCCCGAACAAGTTAAAGTCAGCGGTTCCTGGAAGAGCGTTTATCGTGATTGCCCAAAACGCGAAGAACCTGAACTAAGTTATCACGGGTTAGCTAATCATAAACTCTTGTGAAGTTTATATCTTATTAGATACCGGTTCTACCCATTCTTTTATCTCTCCTACTTGTGCTCAATGTTTGAACTTGACTCCTGAGAAATTAGACTTTGACTTATCTGTTGAAACTCCGTTAGGAGAAACTTTCGTTACATCCACTGTTTATAAATTTTGCTTGATTTAAGTTGGAACCATCACATTACCTATCGATCTTATTTCTTTGAAAATACTTACATTTGATGTGATTTAAGGGATTGATTGGTTAACCACTCATTATGCTAAAGATGATTGTTTTCGTAAGGTTGTTAATTTTTATATTCCTAACCAACCTATTATGCGAATTCAAGCAACCAAACCACTGAAGTCAAACACTTTTATATCAAGCCATAAAGTCATTCATTTATTAAAAAACTGATGTCAAGCTTTCTTAGCCCATTTCATGGATTTAAACAAAAATACGTCAGATTTGAATGATATTTCTGTTGTTAGTTAATTTTCTGACTTATTTTTTGAAGAACTTCCTGGCCTACCCCTAGAGTATGATATTGAATTTTGTATCGACTTTGAACCCGGTACAAAATACATTTCTAAAAATCTCATATCGAATGGCTCCTATTGAACTTCAGGAGTTAAAAACCCAACTATAGGAGTTGGTACCCTAGCCTCTATCTGGTGACTTCCTTTGTGAAATGCACCAAAGCCAGACTCTCCGTAAGGGACGTCATATTCGTGCGGTGGTAAACTGATAGGTGCCATTGTGATGTGCTATCCAAGATTGGGATATGAGTCACAGTTGAGAGCAACCTAAGTCAGTAATCGAAATATATAGCTTTTTAAGCTTAGCTGGTTACTATTGGAGATTCATGGAAGGATTTTCTCGAATCGCTACTCCATTAACTTAGCTGACTCAAAAAGATACAAAATTCGAACGGAGCGAGGAATGTGAGAAGGCCTTCCAAGAACTCAAGAGGAGACTTATTTCGGCACCTGTTCTGACCATACCATCCTAGAAAAGCCAACATGGTAGCTGACATGTTGAGTAGAAGATCGTATGCGGTACGAGTGCGATATTGTCGAACACAAAGCCCCGTTTTGTATAACTTACAAATGATAGAGATAGAGTTAAAGACTCTAGGGACCCACGTGAAGATATACGAGTAGAATCGACTTTAATCGATAAAGTTAAAACCGCTCAAGCTACACACCGGAGTTGATGAATATAAAGAAGAAGGTGCAAGAAGGCGTTATTCTAGAAGTAAGAGTCGATGAAGAGAAGAAATCTTAACCCTCGATTTGTTGGTCCATTTGAAATTCTTGATCGAGTTAGAACTGTGGCCTATAGACTCGCTTTACCGCCAGGTATGTCGCGTGTTCATAACATTTTTCACGTATCGATATTACGAAAATACGTGGACGACCCGGACCACATTATTGAGTTAGAACCAGATGAGATAACCGAAGATTTAACGTACGAAGAGGTACCTGTCAAGATCTTGGATAGGAAGGAGCATGTCCTACGCACAAAGATTATACCACAAGTCAAGATTTTGTGGAGGAACCGTGCTATTGAGAAAATGACCTGGGAGTTGGAGTCGAAAATGAAAGCGAGGTACCCTCACCTTTTCGAAACACCAGGTACGTACGTCAATTTCGAGGACGAAATTTCATAAGGAAGGGATGTTGTAATACCCTAACTTTTTATGAATAAAATAGAATTTCCTCTAATTATTATTTTAAAATAGTAAGGGGTTGATTTGATTAATGTGGTTAGTTATGGACAAAATGTACAAATAATTTAAATAAGCAATTGGTTATAAAATATTTATTTTTGTCGGGGGATATTCGTTTGGTCGTGGAATATTTTTGTTGTCGGAGAATATTCGTATGACGGCGCAACCATTTGTGGGCCCCATAACGGAAAGCGATTAGATGAAGAAAACGATAAGTATGAGTTTTTATAAATAACGACGTAGTTGTTACCGTTAACACTGTTGGAATACTCGGTGGTTAAAACACAGTAATACGCGGTGTTGCACAGTAGCACACGGTATTGCACTAATTATTGATTCTTACGTAAAAAGTCACTACTCAATAATTATTACAGTAATTACTGTTTAATATTTTATTTTATTGATTCAATAATTGATGCGTTGATATTTTTTATTGTTGATTTAATAATTGTCATTGCATAATATTTCAAATTATCAGATCAATAATTTATATTATTTGAATAATATTATTAGATAGAATTATTGACAATGTCTAAGGAAGTTATGTCTAGGAGAGGTTATTTAATTGCGCGCCAGTAAGGAAAAATCCTTATCGGAAGGCCCCCTCTTTCCTGGGAACGACCTGGTTGTCATTATTGTGATTCTGTAATATTATTTGTAAATAATTAATTATTGATAAAAATGATAAGAAAATATTTATTTTATGTGGATATAAATGAAGGAATTAATGATGAGGTGTTTTATTAGTATTTTGTCGGAATGGAGGAATTTTTAGAAAAGCGACCATTATTGAAAGTTGATATTTTATCTATATTATTATATTACATTATAAATGTATAATGTGATAATATAATAATATAATAATGGTGATATTTTTACAATAAATGTGCGATATATGAGTAATTAAGGAGGAAGAGTATTTTTGTTACAATAAATGCTAAACACATGTCAAACATGTTGATGGGCCCTATTTTTGACTGAAATTTGATTATAGCCTACAAAATCGTCCGTATGTGGATTTCGGTTATTTTTCGTTTGAAATTTAGAAAAACTTAAATCTCTAAAATTGTAGAGAATTGATTTTCCTATGGAATGGATATAAAATTTGAATTTTTCTGATAAAAGGGCTATTTATTATGAATTATTGAAGTTCCAGAATATTGGGTCTGAATTGATTTTGTTACAAAAAAAATGTTTAAAACATGTTTTTCATGTTGGTGGGCCCCACTTGCATGTGTAAAATTCTGAAATCAGATTTTCCAAGAGTGCGTATGATTTTTTTTATAAATATTATTATTTTATTAAATTTTCTACTTTGGTGTTCTAAGTATTTTCCTATAAATAGGTGCTTAGGTTAGAATTAAAAATTACACCAGAATCTGAAGTTTTTTCTCTCTATATTATCGAACATATTTTTGTGAGTATTTAGATATCTTGAGTGTTGCTGTACAGTGAAAGTTTCTTTCAGCCTTATATCCGATATTCTAGTCAGAAGTATTGTTCTTTTGTGGTAAGTGATGTTATTTTCTTCGTAAATGATGTTATTCTTTCAATATCATTATACAGAAATATTAGTATTAATTTTATTATGAAATTTTTACCTTTTCATGTCGAGATTACTATTCACGAGTTACTATTCATGAGTTACTATTTACGAGTACTATTCACGAAGTATGATGATTTTTCTTGTAGAATTTCTACCTTTTAGTGTCGGAATTACTATTCACGTATACGGCACTATTCACGAATATGGTACTATTCACAAAAAAATAAAATTTTCTTTTTTGTGTCCAAGATTGTCTGTTATGGTTCCTATCTTTGATTGGATCTATGTTTTGATCTTCATTTTTGAATTCTGCTCCAGAATTGATTATTATGGAGTATTTTTGAATTTAGATAAACCGAGGTACGAACCCCTAATCTTTGTCTTTTTATCTCTCTAGATTCATTTTCTTGAAAATAATTTTATCATCCTCAGTCCTAAATGGTGATATAACTGAATATCTTTGGCCTGTAGTGCAAAGATGAATGATTATTTGATGAATATCTTTGGCCCATAGTGCAAAGACGGACAGGTGTTGAGATGAACATGACCAACTGGTAATACAAATGAATATCTTTGGTCCGTAGTACAAAGATGAATATTTGATGATTGATGTTATATGGATAAAATATCGATGATGGACTTTTAAATCATAGAAGATAATAGACTTCATTCTCTACTTAACTCTTCTAATGAATTGTTATTTCCGCTGCGAATATTGATCTAAAACTGGTTGTCTATTATATTCTATCAGATTTTTTCCTGTTGAAGACTAAGGATAATTTGTTGTACATTATCTTAGTCATAATATTCTTTACTGGGCTAGTTGAGCTCATCCTTTTCTTTTTTGTTCCATTTTTCTTCTCAGGAGGCGAGAATATAGCGAAAACTAGTTTGGGTATGGAATGATGGTTCAAGATAGTTGTTTTAGTAGTCCTCACTATTTTCTAAGATAGTGTATCAATAATTGTAATGAGAACTTCATTTGAGTTTGAATACTGTCTAGATGACAATATTTGTATTTAAACTCACAGTATATGTGTTATCGTATTTTGTACGACAATTGTAATAATAAAGTTGTATTTGTTTTTTGTACCATGCATTTGGCGACTCAGAATAGGTTGGGTGGAATGAACTTAGTTTGGGGCGTCACATGCCAAATAGCTAATTCTCCAAATACATATTCTAAAAAGGGTATACACATCACGAACGATACCAAATGCAAAAAAAATTATGATATATAACAAATATAAGTTAGACTAAATTAGTAATCAGCAATGATGTACAATATAAAATAAGCCCAACTATAATCTACAATATAAACTAAGTATAACTATAAACAACTATCATCGGGTGGGGGTTGACATTGTTACTCCGGTGTCTGAATATCATTGCCATCATCCCCCCGCTCGTCATTGTCACCTAGCTTGGCATCGCCACCCCGCTCGCCATTGTCACCTTGCTCAGCATTGTCACCTTGTTATTACAATTAAAAATATAAACTATTAGTAAACATAAATGAGAATTAAAGAAGAAACTACGATAATTAAGCAACATGCAAAATATTAATATATACAACTTAAAATGAATAAAATACTTGAGGAGTAGTCAGGGGTTGACTCAGCAGCGAGCCAAAAGCCTCCAACAGTATGGTAACCACCATCCGTACTACCTCGTCGCGTATCGATGTGAACTGCTTCGAAGGGATACCTGTAATCTAGGCTGGTGGCCCCTGCTGTAATGTCTTGAGCAAGTTAATGCAATCGAGCACGACTAAGAAATTCCTATTGATGGAGTATCGAATCCGTACCAAACGTCTCTGACATCCGCATCATAACCCTTTGGAATAACTCATCTTCCAAGCTAGCACCCGTAAGAGATGGTCCCACAGGTGCTCTCAGACATTGACTAATAGGTGCATAATGTTTGATGATTTTATTTTTAGTTTTGTTGCATATTTTCTATGACGAACGAGATTTGTGTGATTTAATTTGAATGTTTATTGAATTAAATAAATATTTTTCGATGATTTAATTATTGGATTAAATAATTAATTATGAAATTTGTAGTAGATTAATTTAATTATATGTGTTATATTGATTAATCTAATGTGGAGAATTTTATTATTCAGAGTATGTATTTAATTGAGCTTATTGGATTAAATAAATTATTTAATAAGCATAATGTTATTTTAATTAATTTAATAATTAATTAGAGATTTAATAATTTGTCATAATTAATAAATGAGAAAATTAATTATGTGACTATGTGAATTAATGAGAAATTATTATATTTTATTTAAATTAAATTAAATAAGATATTCGATTTATTGTTTAAATGGGTGTGATATTATTAAACTATATTATAAGAGATTTATTAAATTAAAGGGAAAGAGCCTTTTAAGGCTAGCCAAACAAGGCCCTAATGGGAGTTGGGCAGTTAACCCATGGATGGGATTAATTGAGAATTCAGAGAAAAGCTAGAGACAAATTTGAGGGAAATTGTAGATTGAAGAGTCTGAGAAGTTGATATAGGGTAAATTCTTCAACCCAAAACTTATTTACGTTCTTATGTTTTGTAAAAGAAAAAGCTATCTCTAAGTCTTCTGTGATTCAAGAAATTTGAAATTTAAGAATATAAGATGTGATGTATATGTTAGTTTATGTTTATAATATATGTATATCATATATTTATGTGTTTAAAGTAATTGGTTTCATGAAATCATACTAAAATCAGAGTTTTCTATTAATAAGAGTTTTAAGTTCTCTGTAAAACAAAATTTTAGTGATCAATGCACGAATTGTTGTTTAACTTAAAATTTAACAGTAGATTATGTTAGCACATGTCAAAACGAAGGAAACAAACTTTTGAATGGACAGATTCGGTGTTATAACGAACCCGTAATATCATTTTTCCTGTTTCATGTTCAATATTTTCAAAAACACCAAGAACAGTGAAATTTTATGGTTTGATTCAAGTATTATATGTTTTAAGTGCTTAGAATTTGTGACGCCTCCAAATTCAGGTACTTGAAACCCGAACTCGGCGCTTCACGATACCATTTCTATGAGCGTAATAATAATAACAATAATATAAATACCAAACTTAATTTACATATATCAGAGTCTAATCCCAGTTTCTCAACCTTTACTACATTATATTACATGATAGATACTAAATATTATCATCGTAATATAGACTAATTATTACATAAGGTACCATAAAGTTTAATCTTCTAGCTTTCCATTTCCTTTGCCTTTATCTGAACCTTCAGGTTGATTACACTTAGATGTAAATATTTACATTTAAAGTAAGAATGAGCATTTGGGTGCCCAGCAAGTAATAACAGACAATAAACGTTAGCTGAAAGAAGTAAATATTTTCTGTGAACGACACTTCTACAACGAATCAATAGTTGTGAAGTAAGCTGAACTAATAATATCAACATATCAAATCTATCTCAAATTTTGAAACTATGTACTGACTACAAATGGAGAGCAGTTAACAGACTATGAACTTTGTTTCTGATTTTCGATATTCGACTGAATAACAAGAATTAATTCTACACAATAACAAGATGTAATATTTTCCAGAGTTTATGCTGAGTGATCCCTAAGGATCTTGAACTTAACTCGAGTAACTATCAAAGATTTGCTTTGATATACCCAGGTGTATCAGATAACCATAAAGATTAAGTCATACCCCTCTACAAGTATAATAAGTGATCAACTTTATTATACCCTATATTATGCATAATACTTAAACGCGCGCAATAGACGAATATACGACCAATAGGTTCCCTTTTTATTAAAGGTCGTTCTTCTCAGTCCTACAATCAGAATTTGAATTATAACAACAAAATACTATGATTTCAATATCTAATCACTTTTTCGATCTAGTCGAAACAATTGGCATCAATCTGTCAATAATAATTGAGTTCTTTTCTCGAACCTAACAAGTTCTAACCAATATTCGTCTAGCCAGAATAATTAGCTAAGACATATCTTAACGCTATCTTTAAATCTATGTCTAGCCGAGTCAAAAAGCTTAGATAGCTTTTAATTAATATATACATACTGGAAAACAATAAGTATGTGCTAAAATTTGATTAAATACAATGATTATCCAAGTGAGGTCACTTGTTTAACAAATTTTAGAAATTAACGAACAGAATATATATCTGGATTGTATAATAATACTGAATTTATAACCAATGATCGGATAGAATTCAAAAACTGGCATATCGATAAAAGTATAGATACATGAACAATAACAATAACAATAGAGTTTTGAAACTGGCTTACACATGTCCATTGCATAAAGTAAATGCAAAGGTTAGATACTTGCATGGTCTGCTGCTTACAGTTACGCAACTTAGTTTTATCCTTTATGTCGAGACCTATCATTAATAAGATCATTCTATCGATTAGAAATACATATCATAACACATAGTACTGCTATTTGCAGTCAGCACATAATTTAATCACATTGTCACACATGTTTAACAGTCATAGGATCACAAACAAACACGTATCTAGTCAAACTATCTAAGTCCAGAATAATTTTTGAAACATTTCGGTGTACCGACCATTTATCATGATTTTTCAAACACTGGAATCATTTTTAAATGATTTAAATATTAAATAATTCTATTATCATTAATATTTAATTAATATTAAACTATTAATGAAACCATTGCCAAAATAGTAAATTTATTTATAATAACTCAAAATATTTTTAAAATATTTTTATTACCCTTAAATGATTTTTAAAACATTTAAAATTATTTTTAAATAATTACCATTACTATTTAAATATTAATGTACTATTTATCAAAATATTAAAAGTTATTAATTATGACTAAAAATATTTTTAAACCATTTATATCCTTTTTAAATAATTTTTAAATCAATTAAACCATTTTTAAACTATTTATTTAATATAATTATTAAATAAATTTAATATCATTAATATTTAATTATTAATGAAATTTACCTTAAAATATTAAAAGTTATACTTTATAACTTTAAATATTTTTAAACTATTTATTTTCATTTAAAATAATTTTTATAATATTAAAATCATTTTTAAACTAATTTATTTAATATATTTATTAAATAAATCTAATATCATTAATATTAAATAATTATTGAAATTTATCTTAAAATATTAAAAGTTATGTTTTATAACTTAAAGTATTATTAAATACCTTATTATCATTTAAAATGATTTTTAAAATAATAAAATTATTTTTAATTAATTTATTTAATGTATTTATTAAATAAATTAAATATCAATAATATCCAAATAAATACTAATATTTATGAAAAATATGTCGAATTATTAAAAGTTAATTTTTATAACTTAAAATAATATTTAAAATTATTTTTGTAATTTTAAGAATTTATTTACTATTTTTAAATAATTTTTAGAAATTAAATTAATTAAAACTAACAAATCCATCGCTAAAGCCTTTGGCGACAGTAAGTGTCGCCTTAGGTGTTCTTGAGGAATCAAGATCTTCATGTTCAGTTAACAAGTAACCTACTTTGACCGAGCTTAATTCTCTGATTACAGCATTTCTGGGCAAGATAATGATTAGAGGTTATGGTACTAATGTAATACTACTAGATTCAACAACAAACAATGTCATAACCTGTACCAAATGCAAGATCTAAACTCAAGAACAAGCTGCCAGAGCTGTTCATCACATTTCTGGGCTGTCCAGAAAATAAAGTCATAGCCAGTCAACGCTATTGATGGCCTTCTAGCATGCAATCGGTTCATGGTAAAGGTGTTCTAGACGTCGGGCTGTGTAAAGAAAATAACATAGAACATGTTTGAAACATTTAGAATGTCCAGATATCATTACGTTACAAGATCTAAGCCCCTAAAGTGCTTGTCAGACCACTGTCTCAACTTTCTGGGCTACCCAGAAAGTTAAGCTTAACGATCAACGATGTTTGACCAATTACTACGATCGATCTGAGGCTTTATAAGGTTCGAACGTGCTTTGAACTTGTAGTACTCATGACATACTATAATCTAGATACAAATATTCATCCTAACAACTTTCCAGCAACAAAATTAAAGCCGGTCAAAGTCACTGCCAGAACACGTTCTCCAGTTTTCTGGGTTACCCAGAAAACTTAGTTCTTGTTCGGTCAACGAACTTTGACCATGAATAACTTTCGATCTACACGTGCAATGATCATGAATCCACTTGCAGATTACTAACAACATTACAGACTACAACTTCAAACCTTTAAATCACCAAAACAATAAACAAGCACATATCTACAAGGCCTGTCATTCGCTGTCAGACAATAAAAACAAAAAATTTCAGATTTTGAAGAACTTCAAATTCGAGCCTCTAGATGTTATGGATCTAACATCTAGCAATCCAGATCATCCATTTACACCATAAATAACATGTTTTAACACTAAATCATAACATCTAACATAGCTATCAAGATCAAAATCTAAGTGTTTATACCTTTACTTTGATCAATCTTGATCTTAGGGTTTCTAATTTGTTTTGGTTGACCTAGGGACTGAATTTGGGACAGATATGCTAGATAACTTCGGAGGTTTGGTGAGAGAGAGAGAGTGGGTTGAGTATTAGAACACAAATAACCCAAATTTATGAACTTTCTCTCTCTATATATATATATATATATATATATATATATATATATATATATATATATATTGAGCTAGATGCAATGTATGGCTGGTGTAGCTGTCAATATATGGCTGATATGTGTTGTTTTAAGTCACATTGGCAATCTCATTAGGTCACCTACTACATATATGGAAAGATTTGCAAGTAACTATTAAATAATGTGCATAAAGGCATTTTGGTCATTTGAATTATAAATTTAATGGCACATTGGTAAACTTGATAAACCCTTAGGGTTTAATTAACCCTTAGGGTTTAACCCTAAGGGTCCACAAATTTAAATTTCTCTAGGATTTTTATTTAGGGTTTAAAAATAAAAATTTTAGTTCCCAAAAATAAAAATTAGGGTTTGCTAATTAAATAGGTTGACTACAAAAAAATGGGGCTTCAACAACAACCGATTTTCGTTGCTAAAGGTGCCAAATTTCGTTGCTAAAGATTTTTGGCAACGACTTTACTGTCGTTGCGTCTTTCGTTGCGCAATGGGCGTTGCCAATTGTTCCGCAACGAACGTATTTTTTTCGTTGCCAAAAGTAATACATTTTACAACGAAAATTGTCTTTCATACAAATACATCGATCCTTTAGCAACAAAATGTATTATTACAGAATAATTAAAATTTCGTTGCTAAAAACCCCATTTCGTTGCAAAAGCCTGCTACTTGGCAACGAAATAAACTCTTTTTTTTTTTGCAACGACCATGCATTTTCGTTGCAATTGACACCATTTTGCAACGACATTTTTCGTTGCAGTAAATTATGAAAATTGTTGCCTAAGCTTGCTTTCGTTGTGGAATGTAAACTTTTTAGCAACGATTTTCGTTGCTGATTATATTATTTGGCAACGACATTATGCTGAATCAGCAACGAAAATGTTTGTTGGTGGTTATTTTTCAATAGCAACGAAAGTCATCGATTAGCAACGACATTATATGTTGTCATTTCTTTATAATGCAACGAAAGTTGATATGATTTGCAACGATAAAAAATGTTGCCTTTTATTTTAGTATTAACAACAATATCATCTCCGTTGTTATTAGGTTAATTTTTCGTTGCCAAATATTATATTTTTAATGCCATTAGCAACGAAAATTTGTTGCTAAATGTATAAAAAATTGTTGCTATATTAAAACTTGTTCAATGCTTTGGTAACGAATTATATTGTTGCCAAATCAAAATTTGACATTCTTTTTGTGTAACTGGCTGGCTCAATGTCCCCATAGCAAATAATGACAAAAATACAAAAAACTAAAATATTATTAACTTAATAAAATCATCCACTACATAATCATTCATTATCTTTACAATTAATCATCTAAAGCTACCACCTATATCATGGTAGTGTATTTACGCTCATGCCAGGTGTGCAAAATTTTAAAGTCGTCAAGACCACTTATGTCATTTCATATTTAGGTGCTCCGAGAATGAAATCTTCTTCCTTCATGAACATGAAACGTAATAGATTATACAAAAACCATGACTATCAAGACATATTATAGGGTGGAAAAAACGTACAGATAAGAAAGAACATTGTCACATTATCTGTGCCTGTCAAAAACTAGCATATATTACAGTTTATATGGTAGAATAAATATTCACCCCAAGATGTGTTTAGATTCTCGAAGTCGGGTAGGTTTTGTTGTTCTTACTTTAAACATTATGTTGTAATTGACAAAAAATTAAAAAAAAAAGACTCAAATTTAAAGAGAATGAGCTATAAAATTTTCAGGATCAAGGCAAAATGAACATGTGCTGGGTTGGCTTTCTTTTCTGAACATGCAAACAAAATTGTATCCACTCACAGTAAATTTAAATTCTTTTGTCACTAAATGTGTATTGGGGAAAATTGGGCGAAAAGTGTAGTGGAGGGGATATTCAAGGAATTTAAAAAATGCATATAAGCATATTCAAGGAATCCTTTATGTTTCAAATGCCAGAAGGACCTAAAGATGAGGCAGATAACTACATTATATTTCACATGTATGAATGGATGCAAACTGAATCGTAAACAAAAGAAGAATTAATGCATGCAAAATAAAAGGCAAAAAACCAAGCTCATTTGTAAGAAAGAAATCAAATAGGAATTATATAATGCTTGCTTTGCCAAGTTTGGCTATATAAATTAAATAGGAATAGAGATTATAAACCTCAGCAGCAGCGAATCTCATCCTGGCTTCATCTTGCTCTGTCTGAGATCCCCTAGAAGATACCCAGATAGACTACAAAAGGGTAAAAAGGAAATGTAAATGTGAACTACTAGTCAGCTTGACATGTGCACTTTCTTGCACAACTCAAAATACTTATAGAATTATGGAAAATCTACATTACTAATACATAAATACATTTAAGAACTAATCTCAAAGTTATTCCAACAACCTGATCCAATCTTAAGAATTAAGAGAAAATAATGATATACGGCGGAAGAATATTCACCTGTATGGAAAGAATAGTAGCAATTCTTAAGATCTCTTCAGAACATCCAAGTTCATTTGAAGCTAAGATCATTTTTGAGATCATTGGATCCTACATAAAATTAGAGTTCCGATTACTAATCGGTATTCTTTCTGTTTCAATAAATATTAAGATTGATTTGTAAAAGAAGATAACATAAGGCATAATAGTTTATAACTACCCCTAATAAAAATAAAATGAGGCATTGCCTACACACAAACTACAAAAGCACAAATGGAGTACCCAAATACACTGATCAGTGACTTGCCAATGATAAACCAATACGTCGATAGAAAATGAATATTACAGAGAGAAAGCTTGTCTGTGGTAAAAGGATTTACCATAAGTGCAGCCATCCCAACATCGAGAACTGAAAGCCAAAAGATTTTATGGCCTGGCTTAATAAAGTCATGGATACGATTGATGGTGCCAAAAGCCATGATCCTACAATAATAAGTGGATAGTAATCAGTGATTTAAAGCCTGTGAAAGGAAAGAAATGAAGAAAGGATAAAATTAAGAGGGACTATAAGTTTTTTTTTCTTTTATCTTTTTCTGCAACACTATTTCTTCAAAGAGGATAGGCAAAAATGTTGTGTAATCAACGTACAAAACAACTAAGGAAAAACTACGAAAAAATTATACAGCAAGTATGACAAGATTTTTTTTAATCTTCTAATGGCTTGTAGCACCATATAAAAGATGCAACTAACAGCAGGACATAGAAGAAATATTATTTTATATTTTTTTAACTTCAACATGTAATCTAAATAGGCAACTCAAATTTGAGAGTAAATCCGAAAAATGCATTGGAAATGTATTTACCATCCTAGAAAAGTTGAAGGTATAATCTCAATGGAAATGCAATTTAAAGAGACAATTAACATTTGAGAGCAAATACCAGAACAATGCATGATAAAGTTGTTTACTATCCTAGGAAAGCTGAAGCTATTAATCTTACGCTGCAACAAGGTAGAAGAAATGGAAAATAAGATTCACAAGACGATATCTTTTTAAATTTAAAGGTAAAGCATCCATCAAAATCTTCCACAAGAATAACTGCACCTTCAGTGGAATGTCAAAAGAGACCATTCCGTTTGTTAATTTCCTAATGATCTCTCCCAATTGCCATATATCATATCTAAATTTTGAATAAATGGGCATTCTTTACATTTGTATTCACTGCAAGGCTGGATGACTTGCTCTCAATAATATTCACAGAACAAAACTTTCCAAGAGGCCAAAAGCACATATTGGAAAAGTAGCTACAAATAAATATGGTCTATCAATGTTGGGCTGGGTAAAAATTTATATACGATATTCAACAGAATTATTTAGATTCATTACAATAATACTACACCACCGCTAGAACAACAGAACCTAAAGCAATTCTAAATCTGAGCTGCTACGCTATTACAGCCAAAAACAAAATGGGAAAAAATTGTGCTTTTGTAGTTCTAAATCTGAACTACTCAGCTCTGAACCTAAAGCAATTCTAAATTTGAGCTACTACGGTACGCTATTATAGCCAACAGAATTGTGCTTTTGTAGTTTGTGTGCAGACATACGTACTAAATAGAGAGAGAGAATAGAGGAAAAAATAAGTATAAAGCAACATACTAACGGAATTTCGGCAATTTGAAATCCAGTAGGTGAAGTAAGCTTGGCATCGTCATCAATCACTCCAAGAGAATAAAGTACTTCAAGTGCTCTGATCATTGCTTCAAGCGATGGAGATGCTGGCCAATCAAAGCCTAAGATGTTATCAATGCCCAAAGCTTTTAACTGAAATCAAAGCACAATTGCACACAAGAACGTAAAACATCTCAGAAAGGAAAAAGGGAAACAAAAATAAAGGCCTAGTACCTACTTTTCTTTATAGTGTGTGGAAAAGCTGAGTACATGAGATCAAATTTGGCATACAAGGTTTCGTACAAAGAAATGTATGTAAAAAAGGAAGAACATTGGTACACAAGATTTAGTACCAAGGACTAAAAGGAGCATTTATAGGATTCTTTCATGCAAGACACATAAAGCAATAAGGGATTACTCGCAATGTTCTTCCAGGTGTAAGATGGAAATTTCCAGACATCTCCCTATTGGCTAAAGAACTTTTTTTTCATTTCTTTATTTACACACACAAACCGATGGAATGGAGAACACAATGACAATAAATAAAGAAACTAAATTCAATGAACCTAGCTCCTGTGTTGAACTGTATAATATAACATATAAAACAAATAGTAAATTCTTGATCAAATAAAGTTCAAATAATGCAGTATACAATTACTATCATTTCCTATTTTCTAAATTCTTATAGAATCCCTTCTAATCTTTCCAAGAAATATAACTAATAAAATACTATTGTACAAAAAGTAGCAGTACCAAGAGTATCAAACCACCAATCAAGCTACGTAAGGAACTTCTAGTCCATCATAAAGAACAAGCAAAGTTGTGGTGTACTTAATAGAAAAAAAGTATTAGAGGGCTATACCTTATCAAAGTGGCAAAGTTATAAACTTCATTATAGATTATACAAAAAGAGGATAATTGCTAAATCTTTTTTCATTAGGTTGCACTACTAAAACCTTTATGCTAGAGAATGGAAATAGTCATATCAGTGATGCAAATAATAGCAAAGAATTATGTAACTAAATAGCTCAAGTGGTTCCACGCAGATCTTGGGTTTGTAAGATATCTTTTTATTAGGTCAGATTATTGTAATCATATGATTTAGTTATGCAAACTTCTCCAAATACAAAGTAAAGAGTAAATGTTAAGAATGAATACCATACAAAGGCAATACCCTGCAGTTGCTTCAATTCTCTGTTCCACATGGATTTTGCGCAAGCTTGAATTTGTAAACAGGAAATGTCAATACAACCCCAAGATGATGAGAACCCAACAATCGGAAGGGGCTTGTAAGAACTACTTTCCCAGTATTCCTAGCCCTCAATATGTTTTCACAGTCCTGCATCAAATAGAGAACACATAAAAGTTGAAATGAAATACCCATTAAATCTAATCTTCAGAATTGAGAACTTCACAAATAAAACTATGAAAATAGAGAAATGAATGACTTAGCAAAAGATTATATTGAAAAAATGAACCTAATTACCTCTCCTGACATCATATCAAGTGATTCAATGTAGGAAACTATTTCTTGAGAGAAAATCACAGGGGCATACTCATCCCTAAAAGGTGAAGGCTCTCTCTCTATTGTTCTTATTGTCCAACCATTTTGCTTTTCAAATTCTTCCCTTTCTCCGTTCATAACCCGTTGTGCATATGCCACCCCACTCAATAGTGGCCTCTCAAAAGCCGTCCTAGCTATGTACTCGGCAAAAGTTTCCTACATTGCCAAAAGTGAGCAAAGAAAATAAAAGAATAGTCAATACAAAGAAAAAAATACCATCGAAAATAGAAACCCTAAAAGATTATATAAGCCCAAACCTGATCAATTGCTGATGGAATCTTGTAATACTGAAAAGTGGAGACCAAAACTGCACCGGAGTGATAGTTGAGGGGTGGGAAGCGGTGGAGGGCAGTGGCGGAGTCGTCGTGATGGAAACAAACATAAAAACGGCGACAAAATATCTAAAATAAACACGCAATTTAAAACATAACATAAAAAAATCTTGTATTAATTAAAAATAAATAAAACTCACTTATTATTCAGAAGATTTTTCACAGCCACAACAGAGCCATCCTGCAAAACTCCTCTGTAAATAATTCTATACCCTCCTTCACCAATACCATTCTCCTCCGCAAACCCATACGTCGCTGTTTCAAGTTCCTTCAAGTTATACCCCACCCAATGTTCATCCCCTCGGCGGACACCGTCGTCGAGGCCTCCTATTGTGGCTTAGCTTCCGATTGTGGCTTCATCCAAAACTCTGGATGTAGATCTACATATCTTTTTTCGAGTTTATAGCAAAAGATAAAAGTTATA
The DNA here is from genome assembly GCA_016801055.1 of Panax notoginseng. Taxonomy (NCBI): domain Eukaryota; kingdom Viridiplantae; phylum Streptophyta; class Magnoliopsida; order Apiales; family Araliaceae; genus Panax; species Panax notoginseng. The sequence goes on along the minus strand of CM029019.1, from coordinate 55,230,775 downwards.
TAATTGTAAGTCTTTAACCCGAATAAAAAAAATAATAAATTTTAAAATAAAATTTATTAATAAATGAATGTTAATTTTATTATTTTTAATAAATATAATAATTAATATTTTAAATTATAATTTGAATAAGATTTTTTTATCATTTTTGAAATACTAAATTTTAAAATGAATACTTTAATTACAACTATAGCTAGAATAAGAAAAAAAATGAGTTTTAAAGTATAGTATTAACGAATAAATTTTAATTTATTTATTTTTAATAAATACAATAATCAATAATCTAAATTACAATTCTAATGACTTTTTATCATTTTTGAAATTCTAAATTTTAATTTTAAAATGAATGCTCTAATTACAATTATAAATAGAATAAGAAAAAAAAATAAAATTTAAAGTATAGTTCATTAATTCTAAATTAATTTGAACGTAACACATTTTAATAATAAAATTATATTATCCATTGTTATTGCCTCCTGTTATCGCAAGTAAATTTTGAAAGTACAAAATTTGTAGCAAGCTAATACCTATATATATATATATATATATATATATATATATATATATATATATATATATATATATATATATATATATATATATAAAATTAAATACTTATCTCTATGAAATATTTCAAATTGTAGTTAGAGTGGGAATATTTTTGGGATAATATTTCATTTTTCTTGTTTAATTTTTTATTGCTAGTATTTTATTCACCTTTGTATTGAATTTTACTTTTTTTTATGAGATAATTGATTAATTCTCTTTGTGATATAGTTTAATTTATGAGATCTTAATTTCTATATTCTAGACATTCTTTTTTTGGTTGGAGTAACTCGTGTTGATTGTTAATAGATTTTTTCATATTCCGGTGTGGGATAATCATAACAGTTGAAAATTTTTGTTATGTTTTTTATACAGTTTGACTTCATTAAAAATAATTAATTAATACCATTTTTACAATATACCCAACGATCCCATCGGAGGATATACATATTTACACTTATAAAGTCATCATTTGTCAAGCATTCATATATAAAATGAGCAAAATACGGATCAATGAAAATGTAATTAAGTTTGGTAAGTAATTAATTTGACATCGCAATTAAGTTTTTTGAGTAAAAAAATTATAACAAGTTAATAATTATAGTTTGGTAAGTTAATATATAGAGCAATATGATCATACACAGCTGTGTATAATTTATTTGTACATAGTCTGTCAAAATTATGTCGTTTTGGCAGATTTTTTTTATTTATTAAAAAAACAGTTTCTCTTCTCCCAAATCAGAAATCAAAAACAAATATGCCAAAACGACGCAGTTTTGAAAGACTGTGCACAAATAGAATATACACACATATATATATATATATGGGCTCCCATTTTTGGCAATCGGTTGTCATGGGTACTATTTCAACAACCATAACCTATTCCGTTGATCGCAACATTGGATGACACGGATTGAAATGGATTTCTCCCTGCCGCTACAGGCTGTAGCGACATGAGAAATTACTCATTTGCCCCTCATTTGCTCATGCGCTACACTGTCTACCACTACAAGTTATGGCGATAGTTTAGTTAACTAATAAATTAGAATGGCTTAGTGGTAGCTTAATGACCCAATAACCTATAGGTCTTAGGTTCAAAACTTAGTAGTAGTAGTAGTAGTAGTCGTACTATTATTATTATTATTATTATTATTATTATTATTATTATTATTATTATTATTATTATTATTATTATTATTGTTATTATTATTATTACTATTATTATTATTATTGTTATTATTATTATTATGATTGTTGTTGTTGTTGTTATTATTATTATTATTATTATTATTATTATTATTATTATTATTATTATTATTATCATTATTATTACTGTTATTATTATTATTATTATTATTATTATTAGTACTATTATTATTATTATTATCTTAATTTAAGTCAACATTTTAATAGTCGTTGCAAAAAGTTGTATAAAATATGCAACGAAAATAAAAATTATTGCCAATGAATGTGGTCCATATTAGGCAACGAAATATAGCAACAAAAAAATCTTTCGTTGCCCACGATGAGGAGAAATCAAGTGGTTAGAAATTTTGCAAAGAATTTCTAACGAATTTTATTTCCAAATTTTGCAACTACTTATGAATTTCGTTGCAAAAAGTGAAAGCCTGACACAATCTGTAATGAAGGACAAGTTTCGTTGCTAAACATACACTTTTAGCAACGACTTATAAAGTCATTGCCTGAAAAATAGTTGCTAAAGCCCCATTTTTAGCAACAAAAAAACTTTCGTTGCCCACGATGACGGAAAATCAAGTGGCCGAAAATTTTGCAACGAATTTCTAACGAATTTTTTTCCCGTCTATGAATTAGCAACGAAATTTTATAACGACTTATGAATTTCGTTGCAAAAAGTGAAAGCCTGACACAATCTACAACGAATGACAAATTTCGTTACTAAACATATAATTTTAGCAACGGCCTATAAAGTCGTTGCCCGAAAAATCGTTGCTAAAGTCCCATTTTTTTGCAGTGGTTCTCTAATTATATTAGACTTGAAATTAAGTTTAATAATTCACTAATTAGCAATTAGCTTTCCCATTTAGCAATTTGGGTTTTCAATTTGAAAATTAGGGTTCCAAATATAGAAATTAGGGTTTATAAATATTAATTAGGATTTTCAAAAATTAGGGTTTCCCTAATTAAGGTTAATATATATAACTCCGGTCATTAAACACATTATCACGATTGCATAACAATCTTGTACTCTAATTTGAGTTTTAAACTAGGGTTTAGCACAATAATATAAGATTTTTCTACTATCACACTATAATTTACCAATTATCAGTCTCCACACACAGTACATATTTATAGCATTGAAATATATTTATTATAATATTATTATTCTTATTCTTTATTCTAAATCCAGAATTAGGGTTTGGATTCATATCTGATTTATCTTTCATATACATATCATTATTAATTAAGTTATAATAATTAACTTAATTAATCTGAAATAAATTCATATAACAAAATAATTATTATAATAATTCTAATAATCATTCATATATTATTTAAATAATAATATACTCATATTTTCATGGAAAATAAATAATAAAAATATTTTTCTACAAAATTTAATTATTAAAAGAACATACTTTATAATGGTCAATAATTCTAAAATAAAATTATTTATAATTATTAATGTAATAAATAAATTTTTATTTATCACATACATACATACAAATTACCTTACACATATTCCTACCTTTAAAATAATAATAATAAAAATTTATACGTAAATTTTTTTATTTAATTATATAGAAAATATCGGGTTATTACATTCACCCACCCTTATAAAGATTCCGTCCCCGGAATCACCGTTTCAAAATCTATACATACTAGGGTACATAGCATACACAGTCATTGCAAGTAGATCTCGATCAAATTTGATTGAACTGATATTTAACTATTCAGCCTAAAGCTTGTCTATCTGATTATACGGAAGTTTGATTTCAAATAGAACTCAAATTCTTCCTTCAAAAATTTATTTATAAAATAGTTTACTATATATAAGAAAATCATATATAAGAAAATAAAATTTATTTGAATAATACCTGGTATTCCATCACCGGCTGCTACCGTGTCCTGAATTGTCTTGTTAAAGACTCCGGCGGTTGATTTTGTTGATTGAAGTTGGTCCTGTCATCACCACTGTTCCGCTGCTTTTCCCCGTATTCGTGCTCCCTGCCTCTCTTCTCCCTTTTGGACATTCTTTCACGTTATGCTCCGTTGATTCACAAATAAAACACCCACTATACATTCTTAAATTGGGGCAGTTAGGAGAGATATGTCCCTTCTGTCCACATTTGTAGCACACAGACTTTCCCTTTAAACACTTTTCTGAGTGATTCTTTCCACAATTTCTACACTGCACAACCTCTTTCTTTCTACCTCCTGACCTATTTTCGGCATTCCTAACCTTATCTTCTTTCATCTTTCCAGTTCTACTACCTCTACTCCCTTCTCTGACTTTAACTTAATTCGCCTCCCACTAAAAATTCGCCTCCCCTTTCATTGTATAGGTGGCAAAAATTGTCTTTTGCCCCTCCGTTACCCTAGCTATCACAAACACTTCTACAGGGTTATTTGATCCTCTAAATCCTGGCGATTCGACTACCTTGAAGTCTTTGAAGTTTGCCGATCGATTTTTTGGTTGATTTATCGCGGTTGGTATTCCATTCTGCATAGCTTGAGCGTCCATATTCTCCAAATTTTGTATCGGGTCTGGTTGTCCTCCAGCTTTGTTGACATGTTCTTCTGCCCTTTGATTTCGTTTTTGTCTTGACGGCATTGTCTGATTAAATAAAATCATGTTCATCCAACTAATTCATAGTACTTTACACCATATAGCATAACACACACTACTTTAAACATCCGATATCCCTTTGTGACACAAAAGTCGGGAATCGCTGCCACAACTTATACAAAAGTTGATAATATTACATTACACAGACATACTTATCGTATACACATCATAGAATCATACATATTCAAGTAACACTAATACTACTTATTTCATATGCCTTCACTAAGTATCAATTGCTTAGTAATCTATATATTCCTATTATCCTCAATAATCCATTCACACATAACTGTACCAAGTTCGTCAAACTTACCATCGCTTCTGGATCCAATTCTATAATTTCCATAATAACCACCTCATCAGGGTTACTTTCAAAGTGAGCCTTTATTTCAGCTATTGACTTTGATATTGGCTCGATTATGGAGGTTGACTTCTTCTTTACGATATGAGGATATCCTAATCCTTATCTATCTGACATCTACACATATAAATTATCCTGATTAGCAAATAATATATACACACAGCAAATAATAGTTTTATATTAGTTATCTTTTATTTTGTTTTACGATGAATTTATTCAATTCATCTCCATTTAAACTCTATATGAGTTATTTATATTTTCAACGTTTTCCTCTGTTCTAAGGTTATAGCCTAGGCTCTATCCCACCTAAGGTTTCTAACCCTAAGCTCTGATACCAACTTGTAACGCCCCCAAATTCAGGTACTTGAAACCCGAACTCGGTGCTTCACGATACCATTTCTATGAGCTGAATAATACTAATAATAATAACAATAATATAAATACCAAAATTAATTTACATATATCAGAGTCTAATCCCAGTTTCTCAACCTTTACTACATTACATTACATGATAGATAATAAATATTATCATCTTAATATAGACTAACTATTACATAAGGTACCATAAAGTTTAATCTTCTAGTTTTCCCTTTCCTTTGCCTTTGTCTGAACCTTCAGGTTGATTATGCTTAGCTGAAAACATTTATATTTAAAGCAAGAATGAGCATTTGGGTGCCCAACAAGTAATAACAGATAATAAACGTTAGCTAAAAGAAGTAAATATTTTCTGTGAACGACACTTCTACAACGAATCAACAGTTGTGAAGTAAGCTGAACCAATAATATCAACATATCAAATCTATCTCAAATTTTAAAACTACGTACTGACTACAAATGGAGAGCAGTCAACAGACTATGAACTTTGTTTCCGATTTTTGATATTCAACTGAATAACAAGAATTAATTCTACACAATAACAAGATGGAATATTTTCCAGAGTTTATGTTGAGTGATCCCTAAGGATGTTGAACTTAATGCTCGAGTAATTATCAAAGATTTACTTTGATATACCCAGGTGTATCAGATAACCATAAAGATTAAGTCATACCCCTCTACAAGTATAATAAGTGACCAGCTTCATTATACCCTATATTATGCATAATACTTAAACGCGCGCAATAGCCGAATATACGACCAATAGGTTCCCTTTGTATTAAAGGTTGTTCTTCTCAGTTTTACAATCAGAATTTGAATTATAACAACGAAATACAATGATTTCAATATCTAATCGCTTTTTCGATCTAGCCGAAACAATTGGCATCGATCTGTCAATAATAATTGAGTCCTTTTCTCGAACCTAACAAGTTCTAACCAATTTTCGTCTAGCCAGAATAATTAGCTAAGACATATCTCAACGCTATCTTTAAATTTATGTCTAGCCGACTCAAATAGCTTAGACAACTTTTAATTAACATATACATACTGAAAAATAATAAGTATATACTAACACGTGATTAAATACAATGATTATCCAAGTGAGGTCACTTGTTTAACAAATTTTAGAAATTAACGAACAAAATATATTTTTGGATTGTACAATAATATTGAATTGATAACCAATGATCGAATAGAATTCAAGAACTGGCATATCGATAAAAGTATAGATACATGAACAATAACAATAACAATAGAGTTCTGAAACTGGCTTACACATGTTTATTGCATAAAGTAAATGCAAAGGTTAGATACTTGCCTGGTCTACTGCTTACAGTTACGCAACTTAATTTTATCTTTTATGTCGAGACCTATCATTAATAAGATCATTCTATCGATTAGAAATACATATCATAACACATAGTACTGCTATTTGTAGTCAGCACATAACCTAATCACATTGTCACACATGTTTAACAGTCATAGGATCACAAACAAACACGTATCTAGTCAAACTATCTAAGTCAAGATCAATTTCTAAAATATTTCGGTGTACCGACGGCTTTATCGGGTAATTACCGAGTTTAAAACTCTATCAGGTAGTTCAATATTATTCTAGATATTTTAAATATCAGTCGTATTATTTTTTATAGCCTTATAATAAATTTTAAATAATTATTATAATTTATAATGATTTTTTAAACACTGAAATCATTTTTAAATGATTTAAATATTAAATAATTCTATTATTATTAATATTTAATTAATATTAAACTATTAATGAAACCATTGCCAAAATATTAAAGTTATTTATATTAACTCAAAATATTTTTAAAATATTTTTATTACCTTTAAATAATTTTTAAAACATTTAAAATCATTTTGAAATAATTATCATTAATATTTAAATATTAATATACTATTTATCAAAATATTAAAAGTTATTAATTATGACTTACAACATTTTTAAACCATTTATATCCTTTTTAAATGATTTTTAAATCAATAAAACTATTTTAAAACTATTTATTTAAGATAATTATTAAATAAATTTAATATCATTAATATTTAATTATTAATAAAATTTACCTTAAAATATTAAAAGTTATACTTTATAACTTAAAATATTTTTAAACTATTTATTCATTTAAAATAATTTTTATAATATTAAAATTATTTTTAAACTAATTTATTTAATATATTTATTAAATAAATCTAATATCATTAATATTAAATAATTATTGAAATTTATCTTAAAATATTAAAAGTTATGTTTTATAACTTAAAATATTATTAAATAACTTATTATCATTTAAAATAATTTTTAGTATAATAAAATCATTTTTAATTAATTTATTTAATACATTTATTAAATAAATTAAATATCAATAATATTCAAATAAATACTAATATTTATGAAAAATATGTCAAATTATTAAAAGTTAATTTTTATAACTTAAAATAATTTTTGTAATTTTCAGAATTTATTTACTATTTTTAAATAATTTTTAAAAATTAAATTAATTAAAACTAACAAGTCCGTCGCTAAAGCCTTTGGCGACAGTAAGTGTCGCCTTAGGTGTTCTTGAGGAACCTAGATCTTCATGTGCAGTTAACATATAACCTACTTTGACCGAGCTTAATTCTCTGATTATAGCATTTCTGGGCAAGATAATGATTAAAGGTTATAATACTAATGTAATACTACCAGATTCAAAAACAAACAATGTCATAACATGTACCAAATGCAAGATCTAAGCTCAAGAACAAGTTGTTAGAGTTGTTCATCACGTTTCTGGGCTGCCCAGAAAATAAAGTCACGGCCGGTTAACGCTATTGATGGCCTTCTAGCATGCAATCGGTTCATGGTAAAGGTGTTCTAGACATCGGGTTGTGTAGAGAAAATAACATAGAACATGTTTGAAACATTTAGAATGTCCAGATATCATTATGTTACAAGATCTAAGCCCCTAAAGTGCTTGTCAGACCACTGTCTCAACTTTCTGGGCTACCTAGAAAGTTAAGCTTAACGGTCAACGATGTTTGACCAATTACTACGATCGATCTGAGGCTTTATAAGGTTCGAACGTGCTTTGAACTTGTACTACTCATGACATACTATAATCTAAACACAAATATTCATCCTAACAACTTTCCAGCTACAAAATCAAAGCCGGTCAAAGTCACTGCTAGAACACGTTCTCCAGTTTTCTGGGTTACCCAGAAAACTTAGTTCGTGTTCGGTCAACGAACTTTGACCGTGAATAACTTTCGATCTACACATGCAATGATCATGAACCCACTTGCAGATTACTAACAACATTACAGACTACAACTTCAAACCTTTAAATCACCAAAACAATAAACAAGCATATATCTACAAGGCCTGACATTCGTTGTCAGACAACAAAAATAAAAAATTCCAAATTTTGAAGAACTTCAAATTCGAGCCTCTAGATGTTATGGATCTAACATCTAGCAACCCAAATCATCTATTTACACCATAAACAACATGTTTTAACACTAAATGATAACATCTAACATAGTTATCAAGATCAGAATCTAAGTTAGGGTTTATACTTTTACTTTGATCAATTTTGATCTTAGGGTTTCTGATTTGTTTTGGTTGAACTAGGGACTGAAATTGGGACTGAATTTGGGACTGATATGCTAGATAATTTCGGAGGTTTGGTGAGAGAGAGAGATCAGTGGGTTCAGTGTTAGAACACAAATAACCTAAATTTATGAACTTTCTCTCTCTTAATATATATATATATATATATATATATATATATATATATATATATATATATATATATATTGAGCTAGATGCAATGTATGGCTGGTGTAGCTGTCAATATATAGATGATATGTGTTGTTTTAAGTCACATGGGCAATCTCATTAGGTCACCTACTACATATATGGAAAGATTTACAAGCAACTATTAAATAATGTGCATAAGGGCATTTTGGTCATTTGAATTATAAATTTAATGGCACATTGGTAAACTTAGTAAACCCTTAGGGTTTAACCCTAAAGGTCCATAAATTTAAATTTCTCTAAGATTTTTATTTAGGGTTTAAAAATAAAAATTTTAGTTTCTAAAAATAAAAATTAGGGTTTGCTAATTAAATATGTTTTCTAATTACATTAGACTTGAAATTAAGTTTAATAATTCACTAATTAGCAATTAGCTTTCCCATTTAGCAATTAGGTTTTTCAATTTGAAAATTAGGGTTCCAAATATAGAAATTAGGATTTATAAATATTAATTAGGGTTTTCAAAAATTAGGGTTTCCCTAATTAAGGTTAATATCTATAACTCTGGTCGTTAAACACATTATCACGATTACATAACAATCTTGTACTCTAATTTGTGTTTTAAACTAGGGTTTAGCACAGTAATATAAGATTTTTCTACTGTCACACTATAATTTACCAATTATCAGTCTACACACACAGTACATATTTATAGCACTGAAATATATTTAGTATAATATTATTATTCTTATTCCTTGCTCCAAATCCAGAATTATGGTTTGGATTCCATATCTGATATATCTTTCATATACATATCATTATTAATTAAGTTATAATAATTAACTTAATTAATCTGAAATAAATTCATATAACAAAATAATTATTATAATAATTCTAATAATCATTCATATATTATTTAAATAATAATATACTCAGATTTTCATGGAAAATAAATAATAAAAAATATTTTTCTATAAAATTTAATTATTAAAAGAACATACTTTATAATGGTCAATAATTCTAAAATAAAATTATTTATAATTATTAATGTAATAAATAAATTTTTATTTATCCTATACATACATACACATTACCTTGCACATATTCCCACCTTTAAAATAATAATAAAAAAATTTATACGCAAAATTTCTTATTTAATTATATAGAAAATATCGGGTTATTACAAAATCACACTATAAAGGTTATGTAATGATCATGTACGAATTCTAGTGTCTGGGTATACTTAAATTCATGTGTGAATAATGTATAATTGGATGTAATTGTTCATGATCTGTGTTCTTCGCGAAACTCAGAATCAGAAACTGGTATGTCGCGCCGCAGCGCCAACCCCACGCCTTAAGGTCCGCGCCGCAGCGCCACAGACCAAGCTGTAGCGCCAGCCGTGCCACAGCGCTAAGGATAGGTTATACAGTGGCGCCGCAGTGTCACTATGCAGGTTGTCCAAGAATGTGAATTTTAATTATTTTATTTCAAGGAATGTAATAGTAACCTAATCTAATGAACATAAAAATGTGTTAGACATATAGTGAGATGTTAAAATAGATTCGTAACATGTCAATAAAGTAATTACATGTTTAATTAAATTGTTGAACGCGTAGTTAGCTTGCCGTTCATGAAGTTTAATATTATATGAAAACAAGTGTTGTAATTTGATTAATATAATCATAATCGGAGTTTAGACAAAGAGAATGATCTTATGATGCTAGTTACGTTATAATTGACTAGAATTACGAATGTAAATGGTATGTAGGACTAAATCGAGGAACGTGTATAATTAAAGTGTAATTTACGCACGGGACAAGTTTCCTAACCCTACTTGTTATCGTTATGCAAGTTTATAAACCTTACCTCTTTACATTGAGCAAATTTTAGACTTATATTCTATATCGAGCAAGTTCTTATTATTTATTGATCAAGTTCAATATTTTATATTAAAAGTTATCAATCTTTTAAAGCATGATTCCTGTTATACAATATTTATTCCATTGTATATCTCTTGAGTTATTATTCAATTTGAATATCAGTTATTGTTGAACCTTGTATGACTAGCGAACCCTTATTGATTTGACTAGTCCATAGTTGATGAATGTTCTAAATTTTAGAACCCTTGTTGAGTTTATCTAAACCAAACTTTCTTTGGTGCGGACTCTAATGTCAAACTGAGATGAACAACCCTGTTATAGGGGATTACTTATGCATTAGCGTTAAGATATTGTGCACAGTATGGTACTAAGGGCTGATCCCCCTAAGTACGAGTAGAAGAGTCCATAGTCTTATGACTGTTAAAGGTTTCGAGTTTAAACACTTGACAACCTAGGATATAGTTCAAGGTCTTATGACCCTCAAAAGTTCTTTTGATTCTTGTTATTCATTCTTGATTCAAAAGTTTAGTTTCTTATTCAGAAGTCTTTGATTCACTATCATGTTATTATATTGTTGTACATTATTATACTTGTGGGCAATCGTGCTCACTCTTGCGTAATAATAACATTGCAGTTAAGAATGAAAGGTCCGATGAGCCTTCTACTAGCAAAGGCAAGGGTAAGATTAACAAGTGATGAAGACTTGTTGTTTATTTGTAATGTTATGTTTCAGACTTATGTTTAAATTGTGTAAGACTTAATATTTGATTATGTTTCTGCATTTGAGATTTAAGGTTAGTATGACATGGGATTGATGTATTCATTTTTTTAGATGTTGTAACTCCTTAAGGAAAGGATTTATTTCTATCTATTTTATGATTTCATTTATTATGGGTAGATAGACATATGATGTTTGTACGGTGAACACCAAATCCCGTGGAAATTGAAGTACCCGAATTTGGGGGTGTCACAGGTTGGTATCAAAGCTGTAGGTTATGAACCTTAGGTAGTAATCTTATAGGAGATTAAGAACATAGTGGTGGTAAACTCTTATCGAGTTCTAAGAAATGAATTCCTTAATTCATTGAAGATAATAAAAGACTTTACGTGCTTATGTGATAAACTTATGTGCTCGCGAGTATCGATTAGTAACTAAAACTTAAAACTGTGTTGTCAGAATGTCGGATGTTGGAGGATCTAGTCAAGCTGGGGAGGAGGAACCCTGAGTACCTATAGAGGAGGAGCCCCGAGACATTCATGTCGTCCGGGAGCAGTTGGTACAGAGAGAGCCATCTCCGTTGATCATTGTTGTTGGTCAGGAGCATGAGCCTGAGTCTGATCTAGAGGAGGATCCTGAGGAAGAAAAGGAAGAAGATGAGTTCCCACCGAACTCTATTAGTGCTGAGATGTACGACGAGCTATATGACCGTAACATAGAGTTACGTGATAGTGTTCAGGAGCTGAAGGAGCGGAGAGTCATTCAACAGCTTACCATCGAGCAGAGGGATAGGGGGATTGCGACTCTTCACACACGTCTGGGAAACGTTGAGTGGGATTTGGTTCACGAGAAGGTCAAACCGAGGAGAAGTCCGAGGAAATAGAGGAGTTGAAGAATGAACTGAAAGAGAACTCAGCAAGGCTGACCATAGCAGAGGAGGTCTGGGTAAGGGAATCACGACGTGCTGATCTTGCGGAAGAGAATTATCGGGCGAAGAAGGCTAAGCTTGAGGAACCGCACACTACGCTTCATAATGCGATGGATGAGGCCCAGGATCGAGTTATGAGATACCCAATTAAGTTCGAAGGACTACCATCGTACATGTTAGATCGCAGGATGATGTTGTGCATTATGGAAGAAGAGCGTAGCAAAGCTATTCAACGCCTTAGCAGGCAGTGATAGGAGTAGTTTAATTATGTGAAAACTTGTTTGATAGTTAAAAATGTAAATTTCGATGTTTTAAATCCTGTAGATTCTTTATCTCGGGATAGTTGATGTAAATAGCAGTGATGTTATCTGTGACGAACGAGATTTTGTAAATTAATTTTTAATATTTATTGAATTAAATAAATATATTTCGATGATTTAATTATTAGATTAAATAATTAATTGATGTCATTGTGGTAGATTAATTTAAATTATATGTGTTACATTTATTAAATTAATGTAGAGAATAATTATTATTCAAATATGTACTTATGTGAGTTTATTGTATTAAAAGAAATATTTAATTAAGCATGATGTTATTTAATTAATTTAATTATTAATTAGAAAGTTAATAATTTGACATTATTAATTAATGAGAAAATTAAATATATGACTATGTGAATTTATGAGAAGGTATTATATTTTATTTAAATTAAATAAGATATTTGAATTGGGTACGACATGATTTAAACTATATAATAAAGCTTTTATTAAATTAAATGACTTTGAATCAATTAAGGGTTGCCAAACAAGGCCCTAGTAGTGGTTGGATGCAGTTACCCATGACTGGAATAACTGACCACTTCTGCGTCAGTTCTTCTCTTTTAATTCAGACGTCTTCTTTTTATTATTATTATTCTAAGTCTAGAAAACATAACAGATAGAATTCAGAGAGAAAAGTTAAGAATTTTGAGTGTTTGATTGAAGAAGAGTTTGAGAAGAGTTTCAATTCATCTCCTACATTACACTCTACGCTCTGGGTAATTTCTTCAAACCCAATTTCTAATTCACGTCATTGGTTTTTATAAAAATGGCTTTCATATATTTTGTAAAATCTCTGTAATTGAAAAAGGGTTTGATTATGAGTTTATATATGGGTTAAGATATATCAAATCATATTTGATTATATATATATATTATGTGAATTATCATGTCATCAGTTTCATAATACTATGAATTGCTATTTCAAAAATTTACAGAGTATGGGTTTTGGTCATATGGCCTTATACGTGATATTTCATATATTGAACGTATATTATCCCTAAATTTTACATTCGTATGTTGTTATGAATGTTGATATGAAGAGACCAAAGTTTAAATAAACGGATTAACGAATCCGTAGTGACAATTTTCATGTTTTATTTTTAAAACCTTCAAGAACATCAAGAACAGTGGAAGTAAATGTGTTGATTTTGCAAATTATGTGTTGTAACTTGTTAAAATCATGCTAGATGGGTTAAGTAATGATTATATATGTATTACAATGATTGGGTAAGTCTAAATTCGTGTAAAAATAACTAATTAGAAGTTATGGCCATATTCATGTATAATTTTACGTGTGATTGATTTTTGGCCTAATTTGGTCTTGTTATGTTCGCGAACTGCAGAAACTGCAGAAAATGAGCCTGGGTAACCCCGCCCCCAGCGGGCGTTACGAAACTACATTACCCCGCCCCGGCGGTAAAATAATAATAATAATAATAATAATAATAATAATAATAAATAAATAAATAAATAAATATTCGATGAAAATTATTATTAAAATATTTATAAAATAAATTAAATAATTTAATTGAGATATTTATGGAATAAAATAAATATTCGATGAAAATTATTATTAAAATATTTATAAAATAAACTAAATATTTTAATTGAGATATTTATGGAATAAAATAAATATTCGATGAAAATTATTGTTAAAATATTTATAAAATAAATTAAATATTTTAATTGAGATATTTATGGAATAAAATAAATATTCGATGAAAATTATTATGAAATAATTTATTCGAGTGTAATAATAGTAAGAGAATGAAAATATTCTAATTTAATTAAGTAATTAAATTAGAAGGGTAATGATTTGTTAAATAAAGTAGATTTTATATTAAATAATTAAGTGAAAATGTAACTAATGAATGTCGTGAATACATATGATATGTGTGTAGGATTTGTGGTGAACGGAAGTAGTAATCGTTTAGCCTACGCACGAGGCAAGTGTCCTAACCCTACTTGTCATTATTGTTCAAGTTTAGTATTTACCTCGAGTAAATTATCATTATTATTATTCAAGTTCAAATGTTATATTAAAGATTGATTATCTTTTCAAAGCATGATTTAGTTATACAATAATTGTTCTATTGTGTACTTCCTGAGATTATTATTCAATTTGAATATCATTATTATTGAACCTTATTAGACTAGCGAACCCTTATTGATTCGACTAGTCCATAGTTGATGAGCTATCTAAATTTCAGAACCCTTGATGAATTATCCAAACTAAACTTCCTTTGGTGCGGACTCGAATATCAAACTGAGATGAACAACCCTGCAAAGGGATTTACTTATGCTTTAGCGGTAAGATATTGTGCACAGTATGGTACTAAGGGCTGACCCCCCTAAGTACGAGAAGAAAGGTCCATAGTCTTATGACTATTAAAGGTTTCAAGTATAACCCTTGATAATCTAGGACATAGTTCCAGGTCTTATGACCCTCAGAATTCTTTTGATTCTTGTTATTCATCCGTGATTCAAAAGTTGAGCTTTCATTCAAATGTTTTTGATTTACTCGCATGTTATTATACTATTATTTCATTATTATACTTGTGGGCAATAGTGCTCACTCTTGCTTAATAATAACATTGCAGTTAAGAACGAAAGAACCGATGAACCTTCTACTAGTAAAGGCAAGGGCAAAGTTAGCAAGTGATGAAGACTTGTTATTTTTATTAGATGATGTATTTATATTTAAGACTTGAGTTAATGATGTTATTTAAGACTTATTTATTTATGATTCCGCACAGATGTTTAAGGTTAGTTTAACCTAGGATTGTATTATTATTATTTGGATGTTGTAACCCTTAAGGGGAAGATTTTCATTCTATCTATTGCATGGTTTGCATTTATTATGGGTAGATAGATAGATGATATTTGTACAGTGAACACCAGATCCCGTGGAATCGAAGTACCCAGATTTGGGGGTGTCACAAGTTGGTATCAAAGCTGTAGGTTATGAACCTTAGGTGGGAGAACAACCTTAGGTAGTAGCCTTATAGAAAGAAGATAGTGATGGAAAACTCTTATCGAGTTATAAGAAATGAATTTATATAATTCATTGAAGATAATAAAAGACCTTGTGTTTATGTGTTAAAGTATGCATTAGATGATACGACTTAGTAACTAAAACTTAAAATTTTGTTGTCAGGATGTCGAATGTTGGAGAAGCTAGTCAAGCTGGGGAGGAAGAACCCCGTGTACCTATAGTACCGACAGAGGAGGAGCCTCGAGACATTCATGTCGTTAGGGAGCAGCTGGTACAGAGAGAGTCATCTCCATTGATCACCGTTGTTGGTCAGGAGCATAAGCCCGAGACTGATCCTGAGGAGGATCCTGAGGAGGAATTTGTTGAGGAAGAGGAAGAGGAAGAAGAGGAGTTACCACGGTATACCGTTGATGCTGAGATGTATGACATGTTATACGACCGTAACGTGGAGTTACGAGACGAGGTCCTGAATTTGACTGAGCGAGCGGTTATTCAGCATATTACTCTAGAGCAGAAGGAGAGGGAGATTTCGACTCTTCACTCTCGACTGGAAAATGTAGAATGGGATTTGGTCCATGAGAAGGGTCAAACCGAAGATAAAACCGAGGAGATAGAGAAGCTGAAGAAGGAACTGAAGGAAACCTCCGAAAGGCTAAACATAGCAGAAGAGGGATGGGTAAGAGAATCACGTCGAGCTGATCGTGCAGAAGATGATAGTCGTGCAAAGAAGGCAAAGCTTGAATAGACATACTCTACACTTAATCATGCAATGGATGAGGCCCAAGATCGAGTTTTGAGGTACCCCATCCAGTTCGAAGGACTTCCATCGTATATGCTGGATCGCAGGACGATGTATCGTATCATGGATGAGGAGCGTGGCAATGCTATTCAGCACCTTGACAGATACTGATAGAATTTATTTAATTACGTGAAAGACTTAATTAGTTTTTATATGTAAATTCTGAAGTGTTTATGAACGAAAGAATATTTGAATGTTTTAAATCCTGTGGATTCTTTATTCTAGGATAGTTGATGTAAATAGCAGTTATGCTATCATTTAATGTTAAAACTTTGATTTGAATGCAAATATATCAAGTTGTTTGAGATGATGTGTTAAGCGATATGTTAAATTGTTGAGTAATGCCTTAACTATTTAGAGAAATAAATAAAGTTCTAATAAAGCGTTTATTTAACAGAAAAATGCCGCCAAGGAGAAGACAACAACGTCAACCGGCTCAGGAAGAGTCAACCAATAATAACAATTATGCCAATGCTAATCCCGTGTAATAGTTAGTGAACTTACTGACTGAAGCCATGAATAACCAATCTCAAGCTCCACCAAACACAACGTTTAAGGACTTCAAGGCGGTGGGACCGCCAGAGTTCAAAGTTTCCATGAACCCAATCGACGCTCAAACGTGGGTTATGGAAATGGAGAAGGTTTTCGACGTTACTAGGGTTAGAGAAGACCAGAAGACCGCTTTTGCAACGTTTATATTGAAGTCTGAGGCTAACTGGTGGCAAGCAAACAAAGTGCAAGGAGGTGAAGGTGTAATTACGTGGGAGAGATTTAAAGAGATGTTTTTCGAAATGTATTTCCTAACTAGTTCACAGAACCAAATGGAGGTTCAATTTCTAGAGTTGAAGCAGGGAAATATGAGCGTGCCTGACTATGTGGCTAAATTCAACGAGTTGGCAAGGTTCGCCCCGTATCAAGTTCACACGGATGAGAGGAAGGCGAGACGGTTTGAGCAAGGACTAAAGCCTTGGGTGTACAGGAAGGTATCAATGTTTCAGCTAAACACGTTTGTTGGAGTACTGGAAAAGGCCATCCTCGCTGAAGGAGGAAGCGATGCGGTGACCAAGTACAATCAAGATCAAAAGAAGAAGAAGAGTGAAGGTGAAATTAATAACAAGGTCAGTGGAAGTGGCACAGGAGGTGGAAATTTCAATCAGAAGAAAAGATGGAATGACAACTCATCATCGGGGAATCAACATGGTAATCAGAAGAAAAGAATCGAAGCATGCCCGAATTGCGGGAAAGCCCATCTGGGAGTTTGTATGAAAGGAAAAAGAGTATGCTACAATTGTGGTCAGGAAGGCCACATAGCACCAAACTGTCCAAACCCAAAGAAGGGTGCTTGTTTTACTTGTGGTTCGAAGGACCATCTGGCAAGAGGCTGTCCCAAGAAGGGATCATGAGGGTCAGGATCAGGAGGAAACCGGGGAAATAACAGTGGAAATGCCTTAACCATCACCGAACCAACCGTAATAAACCGACCGACCGCCCGGACTTTCAATATGACGGTGCAGGATGCAATTGTTAGGTTTGTAATATTCATGAACGCAATCAAATTGCACAAAATAGCGAAAACGTGTAAAAATCAGAGTTTAAAATTTTACAAACCATATACCCGGATCATCCTTTATGCACAATTATTAATTAAACGAAAAGATATTAAGAACAAGAATCATACCCTTGAAGATTCGAGCTTCCTCAGGTACAAGTTCACCTCCAATCCTTTTCGCGTTCAACTTGAATCCACCGGGTTGGGTTCCTTCCTTTGATCAACGTTAGCCACCCAAGTGTTTGGCCTCTAAAGGTGATCCACCAAGGAATAAGAAATATTCAAGAAGATGGGTGTTTGGCAAAACCCTAGTTTTTCTATCTACCATAGAAAAAGAGCGTACTCTCCCAACTATTGAAATTACGTATATGGATATCTGATATAAGACTCCCCTTATAAAGATGTCAGGTAACCTTATTTAATTAAAAATAAGGTATTATTTATTTAATTAAACTCTTTTAATTAAATGGACTCCCTAATCTTATTAGGGATAATTAATTAAACTCCTTTAACTAATTTTCCCTCCTAATCCTATTAGGAATAAATGAGAGTACATATATTAAATTAATTCCTAAACTCTTTTAGAAATTAAAATAATAATAATAATTGTAATAATATTAATAAGACTCCTCTTATTAATTTATATTCACTATTTCTAAAATATTAAATAATAAATATTAAGCTATTTAATTTATTCTATCACCATAGATTAAATTAAATATACTTAACATATTATTATGATTATGCCATTAACTTCTTAAATAATTATTCTTCCTTTTATGGTGTGACCCTTTAGGTTCTCCATATTAAACCGGTTGTGAATAAATCAATTAAAATAATTCTAATCTTATTTAAATAAATAAATAAAACTATTAATTTATTTAAATAAATAATATTTATTCTACAATAGGGATAAGCCTCCCTAGCGATCAACGACTTTCCAGATAATATAGATTTCAACATTAATCATAAAAGAACCTTTGAGTAAATAGTTACCGTACAATTCAATCCTTCCACCATACAATGTCCCAATTAAATATAAGACATGAAATTACTGTCAAGTCTTATTTTATTTAATTATATGTATTTCGACTCTTAAATGCACAACTCCAAATAATACAAATTAGAAACTCCTTTCTAATTTCATTCTGCCTTGGCCAAGGACTACTGTGTTGTCATTTATCGAATCACATAGGACATTTCTCTTCTTTTACTAGAAGCGGTAGATTCTTTATTGATCATATATTATCTTCATGTACAACTTATTATACCCAAGCATACCCTTTGATATACCCTAAGGATCTTAAGGAATAAGTCAAAGTATAACTCATCATACACAAGATACTATGATGATCTCAAGTTCAAGGATTACTTGTACTACTATCACTACAGGAATTCCTATTGACAGGCAAGTAAAACTCCATTAGGTATTCCTTAGCGAGCCACGTTCAGTGAACTTATTCTCTAATAAGCACCTACATACTTGCTTTAGTGTCTCCACACAAATGATCATGAGATCAATCATTCTCATCTAATGAGCAAGCAACGTATGTACCAATCTATCCGGATTTACTAATCCCCAATTTAGTAATCCAACGATTGGGAACTATTTTAGTTTTAAGCTTTCTAAGAATTTAGATCTCATTAGAATGATCATCATCATTATTCTAAAAGCATTGCTTAAAACTATGGGTTTATCACATATTATAAAACAGCATCATGTAGATAATTAAAAGCCTTTAATAAATTAATACTTTTTATTAATAAATGAATAAGATTGTTACAAAGTATATGCTTTATCATCAAACATGATTGGCTTGTGTGCATATTACTTTCAATCTCCCACTTGCACTAAAGTCAATCGCCATGGTATCTCATACCCTTCTTCTCTAAGTGACGATTATCCTGCTGTTGGATAAGCTTTAGTTAATGGATATGTAATGTTGTTCTTGTGAGTCCACTATCTCTATAGTGATTTCCCATCTTTCAATGATTCCTGTAATCAAGTGAAAGTGCCACAACACGTGTTTAGATCCAAGATGAGACTTACGAACTATTCCTAGTTCTGTAATGAACTTTTCATCCAAACAATCAACTTGCAGCTTCATTTACAGTTATGTACTTTGTCTTTATCACTAAACTAACAACTTTTTACTGTTTAGAACCTTTCCAATTCACTGTACCACTGCTCAAGGTAACGCTTTACCTTAAACTGGATTTTCTATTGTCTTGGTC
Source organism: Panax notoginseng (assembly GCA_016801055.1). Classification (NCBI taxonomy): domain Eukaryota; kingdom Viridiplantae; phylum Streptophyta; class Magnoliopsida; order Apiales; family Araliaceae; genus Panax; species Panax notoginseng. The sequence goes on along the minus strand of CM029019.1, from coordinate 55,210,480 downwards.
TGTCTGAAAAACTTGAGTCTGTTAACCCTCTAGTTTTAATTCAGACCCACCATGTATTATCACATCTTTAGTGCCGGTTAAGTACTTTAAGATGTTTTCCACTGTCTCACAGTGAACTTCTCCAAAATATGACTGATCAACATCAGGTCTCGTACATTTCATTGCATACATGATAATTACTCATGCGATCTTTTTTTTGGAGTCTATGGGGACTATTAAGAGAGATACACTCCATGTCTCAACAACATGAGATATCTGATGGAGTTTGCCATGCTAAACAACTTTAGCATCAAATGAATATACGTTCCATGGGTTAAGTCGAGCATCCTTTTAAATCTATATATATAGATTTGTATCCCCAATTAAGATACTCTTCCCAAATCATTCATGGAGGAATGTTTAGACAACTTTATCTTTACTGATTGTAGCATTGGTATATCATTCCTTATCCACAGTATATCAACATATAATACTAGGAATGTCACATCGCTCCCACTGACCCTTTTGTACACACTAGAACTCTTACCTCAACGTATGTAACTCTGGATCAACATCTTCTATGATGCGTACCTCATCATCATCATCCATGATGAATCCATACCTCCTAGGTATCTTCGGTACTATTCCAGATTTACGATTCGGTTATGGTACAATAGGTCTATCTACAGGTTCCTCTTATTTGACTTATTGTGTTTTGTAGTTCTTGAACTCTTCAAGATCTATTATCCTCCCACTAGCCCCTTCAATGATAAACACCTTTATCTTAGAAGGTAGTGTGTTTCGCAACAAATACCTTTTGCTAAGTAGGATTATAGAACATATACCCTAAACTTACTTTAGGACGTCCCATAAATCTACACTTGTCAAATTTTGTCCCAAGCTTATCCTTTGAAACCTTTTCACATAAGTTGGACAACCCTTTATCTTAACATACTTAAGATTAGGAATCCTCCCTATCCATAACTTTTATGGAGTCTTGGGGCCGGATTTTGAGGTTACATTTTTGTAGATATGCAGCCATTTCTAGGACATGACCCTAGAGGGATACTGAAATGTCGGTAAAATCATTATGAACCGCACCATGTCCAACAAGGTACGATTTTTCATTCAAATACATCAATCAATTATTGCGTATCAGGAGGCGTCCATTATGAGAAAACCATTTGAGATGATCTAGAAACTTATTGCACAAGTATTTATTCCTTGATCTAATCAAAGAATCTTAATACTTTGTCAATTTGTTTCACTTCTGAATTCTTTGAACCTTTCAAATAATTTATACTTGTATTTCAGTAAATACACACATTCAACTCTTTGAATGATCATCTCCTTTTCTTATACTAATTTGTTCAATATGCAAAATTATTTTCATGTAAGTCAAGTATACAAAATTTATTAAGTAATATTCCAGTTCTATACAAAACATTATTATTATAAATAGAACAACAATTGTTCTTAATTATAATACCAAAGATTTCATTGTCCAACAATAAAATGGAAATAATATTTTTAACAAGAACTGGAATACAATAACAACTTATTGACTTAATAGATTTGCCCGTAGGCATTGCTAAACTATAAGTTTCTATGGCTAATGTGGCAACCTTTGCTACATTTTCCGTACATAGGATTACTTATATTTGTTTAGCTTTCCACTTCTACTTGGTCCTTTCATAAATCTATATTTATGATAACCAAAGTCGGTATCCAATACCCAAGTAGAACCTTGACTTAAAGCAAAATTTATTTCAATCATGAACAAATTTGTATTTATAACCGAAACTTCAATAAGCTTCTTTGGTTAGCCTCTGCAAGATTCTTCTCGCAGTTTCTTTCCAGTGTCCAGGCTTATTGCAGTGGAAGCAAACTCCTTTGCTATCCGTATCAGTTTTGTTCTTATTATCCTTTGTTTTTGCCTTTCTATTTACCTTCTTTGAATCGTTCTTCTTTTCAGAAGATCATTTGGCTCCTACCAGTAAGACAAGGTCTTTCTTGGTTGGAAAGTGACTCTTAATATTTTTCAACATGTTAAGCAAATCAGCGAGGCTGATATCTAGCTTGTTCATATGAAAAATTCACAATAATTGTGAAAGGAGTCCGGGAGTGAGTGTAAGATCAAATCTTGGCTCAACTCTCCATCCATGACAAAACCCGTTGTCCTAATTGATCAATCAAATTGATTACGTTAAGGACTTGTGTCTGTACTGTAGTGTCATCAGTTATTCTAAATTGGAAGAGCTCCTTAGATATCTGATATCTATTAGTCCTACTTTCTTCACCATCAACTACTTGATGTGCAGGAATATAGTAGGAGCATCCATAGTTTCATGCTGACGCTGAAGCTCGTTACTCATGAATGCGAGCATGATGTATTGAGCCAACTGTGCATCATCTTGCCACTTTCTAAAAGTAATAATCTCTTCCTCAGAGGCATTGTCTGCAACCATTGCAGGGATAGGCGTATTAAGGACATAAGATAGCTTTTCAGCCATGAGAACTATTCTCAAATTCCTTAACCAATCTGAGTATTTCAGTCCGATTAATTTAGCATTTAATATGCTACGCAGTGATAGTAATTTAGACATCGTTAAATTCTGTAAATAAATTTGTAATTAACAACATTTTAGCATACATTCTTTTATTAATTACCAAAATAATTTAGGTCTTGTTTTAAATTGGTATCTCCCACTATTTTTTTCAAACTATATTACCCTCACTTATATAGTTCGGCAAAATCTAATTAAAGATTTGCTAGTGAGAATAAGGATCCTATTTCAAATGTATATAGCCTTGTGGTGACACAACAAACTATATATAAATAAATAGGTAGACAACTCTTGTCAATTATATCAACTATGCAACTCCTTGTATTTTGCCTCTTAGATTATTTTGATCAAGTGGTGGCACATTCGAATCAAAATTATCCAAGTTAAGTCCAACCTAGCACTCCATATATTCAAAAAAAAAAATATTGTCCTTGTGGTGACACAACAAAATAATATTGTTCAATTTTCTTTATAAGCATCAAATGTGATAAATTAACATCTTAAATACTTAATACATGCCTTGTGGTGACACAACAAACTCATATTAAATATTTAATACTCTATTAATTTTATCATGCTAGAAGGCGACGTTCGATATTCCAAATATCTTTGAACTCTTAGGACTTAATATAAAAAAATTTGAGGGGTTTGTTATTAATTTTTCTCATCTTGTTTAGCGCGCATGCACATATATATATAAAATACGCGTCATATTAATTAACATGCGAAGCATGTTTGCATAATATATAATATATATAGTATAAGCATGCACATATAGAATACTATATTCTACCTGGATTGATTATGGACTTTTATTCTAATTTGGTTCACTAGAGCCACCAAGTGAACCAAAAGGTCAAACCCTAGGAGTGCAAGAATTAATATTTAAATATAACTATTACATTTAAATTCGGGCTCCATTACAAACGGGTCTTTAAGCGCTCCTTGCCCCTTGATTTCCAATTTTTCAAAATTAATTCTAACTGTTCCTATTACAAAACTATTTAAAATAAATAGAAACCTTGATCAGCAGTCAAGGGGAAGTACATAGGAGGGAGATAAAATTTACATTAAAAAAAATTAGAGAAGACGAGGTACGCAGACCCCATTTAATAAAACACATGCATTCAAGCATCCAGCTAAAATAAAATTCAATTACATTGGTCAATAGTCCATAATCAATCTAATTTATTATCATACACATCATCATATGCATCAATAAATCACATTCATCTCATGAATAATAAACATTCAATATGTATATATTGATATCATTTAATGGGCAAATTTAGTTAGTATAAAATCTAATTTTGAATCAAAATAAACTCTTTTATTTTAATCCAAATTTAAATCAAAATAAAACTATTTTATTTTAATTTATCCAATTTTGAATAAAATAAACTATTTTATTTTAATCAAAATCTTTAATCAAAATAAACTCCTTTATTTTAATTAATTATGGAATCCAATTCCAAGAAAAATAAATAAATAACTCCTTTATTAAAGAAAACACCGATTCTCTTTCATATTCACAAATAAACTCCTTTATTTTGAATAATATGAAATCGTATTTCATATCTAAATTAACTCCTTTATTTAAGGAAACATGGATTCATTTTTCTATTCACAAATAAACTTCTTTATTTTGAATAATATGAAATCTTATTTCATATCTAAATAAACTCTTTTATTTAAGGAAACATAGAATTTAATTTCAACTCCAATTAGTTATCATAGAATCCAATTCCAACTCTAATTAGTTAGCATGAAATTTAATTTTAAAATTAAAATAAACTCTTTTATTTTAATTATAAAATAATTAATAATATTATATATATATACTGTACGGTCAATATATATATATATATATATATATATATATATATATATATATATATATATATATATATATAAACAGGTAACAAAAATATTATTAACCATCCCTTGAAAATTACCTCACGTGAATTCCCTGGAGATTCAAAGAAATCCCTTATATATATAATATGGATAACTAATATGCTTTCAACAGAAGCATATATTCTCCTTGATTTCCGTGCATGATTAGCAGCCCCTCGGTAATATGCATTCCAAAGACTGCGTTTTTTATTTTTCGAAAAGTGCTTAACAATTTGAGTTTTTAGACGCAGTGGAAAAATTCAGTTTGCCACAAATTTCGGTTTTTTTTTAAATAAATTTTATACAATAAAATTATGCCCAATTAAATTGCTCTAAACACATATCAATATACATATTAAATCTGAACAATTAATAATTCGCATAAAGGTTTGGCTCTGATACCACTGTTAGGTTTGTAATATTCATGAACGCAATCAAATTGCACAAAATAGCGGAAATGTGTAAAAATCAGAGTTTAAAATTTTACAAACCATATACCCGGATCATCCTTTATGCACAATTATTAATTAAACGAAAAGATATTAAGAACAAGAATCATACCCTTGAAGATTCGAGCTTCCTCAGGTACAAGTTCACTTCCAATCCTTTTCGCGTTCAACTTAAATCCACCGGGTTGGGTTCCTTCCTTTGATCAACGTTAGCCACCCAAGTGTTTGGCCTCTAGAGGTGATCCACCAAGGAATAAGAAATATTTAAGAAGATGGGTGTTTGGCAAAACCCTAGTTTTTCTATCTACCATAGAAAAAGAGCGTACTCTCCCAACTATTGAAATTACGTATATGGATATCTGATATAAGACTCCCCTTATAAAGATGTCAGGTAACCTTATTTAATTAAAAATAAGGTATTATTTATTTAATTAAACTCTTTTAATTAAATGGACTCCCTAATCTTATTAGGGATAATTAATTAAACTCCTTTAACTAATTTTCCCTCCTAATCCTATTAGGAATAAATGAGAGTACATATATTAAATTAATTCCTAAACTCTTTTAGAAATTAAAATAATAATAATTGTAATAATATTAATAAGACTCCTCTTATTAATTTATATTCAATATTTCTAAAATATTAAATAATAAATATTAAGCTATTTAATTTATTCTATCACCATAGATTAAATTAAATATACTTAACATATTATTACGATTATGCCATTAACTTCTTAAATAATTATTCTTCCTTTTATGGTGTGACCGTTTAGGTTCTCCATATTAAACCGGTTGTGAATAAATCAATTAAAACAATTCTAATCTTATTTAAATAAATAAATAAAACTATTAATTTATTTAAATAAATAATATTTATTCTACAATAGGGATAAGCCTCCCTAGCGATCAACGACTTTCCAGATAATATAGATTTCAACATTAATCATAAAAGAACCTTTGAGTAAATAGTTACCGTACAATTCAATCCTTCCACCATACAATGTCCCAATTAAATATAAGACATGAAATTACTGTCAAGTCTTATTTTATTTAATTATATGTATTTCGACTCTTAAATGCACAACTCCAAATAATACAAATTAGAAACTCCTTTCTAATTTCATTCTGCCTTGGCCAAGGACTACTGGGTTGTCATTTATCGAATCACATAGGACATTTCTCTTCTTTTACTAGAAGCGGTAGATTCTTTATTGATCATATATTATCTTCATGTACAACTTATTATACCCAAGCATACCCTTTGATATACCCTAAGGATCTTAAGGAATAAGTCAAAGTATAACTCATCATACACAAGATACTATGATGATCTCAAGTTCAAGGATTACTTGTACTACTATCACTACAGGAATTCCTATTGACAGGCAAGTAAAACTCCATTAGGTATTCCTTAGCGAGCCACGTTCAGTGAACTTATTCTCTAATAAGCACCTACATACTTGCTTTAGTGTCTCCACACAAATGATCATGAGATCAATCATTCTCATCCAATGAGCAAGCAACGTATGTACCAATCTATCCGGATTCACTAATCCCCAATTTAGTAATCCAACGATTGGGAACTATTTTAGTTTTAAGCTTTCTAAGAATTTAGATCTCATTAGAATGATCATCATTATTATTCTAAAAGCATTGCTTAAAACTATGGGTTTATCACATATTATAAAACAGCATCATGTAGATAATTAAAAGCCTTTAATAAATTAATACTTTTTATTAATAAATGAATAAGATTGTTACAAAGTATATGCTTTATCATTAAACATGATTGGCTTGTGTGCATATTACTTTCAGCAATCCAGTCTCGTGATGTGGTGTCAGGTATCATTCCGATCAATGAAATTAATGCTTATATTTTATTTGATTCGGGTGCTACTTGTTCCTTTATATCCAAAGACTTTGCTAATAGTTTAGATTTGCTTATGGATGAGTTGGAATATCCCATGAATATAGAAATTGCGAATAAAGAGATAATTTCTGTTAAGTACATGTTTAAGAACTGTAGGGTGGATATTAAGAGTAATATCATGAACGTAGATCTTATCCCTATTCGACTTGGGAAATTTGACGTTATTTTAGGAATGGACTGGTTATTCAATTACGGGGCTATAATTAATTGCCAAAAGAAGCGTATTAACCTTATGACTCCATCAAAGGTTGTATTTTATGGTAGCAAGTCGCCTAGACAAGTGAGTTTTCTGACGATGATGTAGGCCAGGAAGTTATTAAGACAAGACTGTGTAGGATACTTAGCTTACATAGTCGACAGTCGAAAAAAGAATCCGAAGGTAGAAGAAATACCGATTGTGAGGGACTTCGTCGACGTATTTCCAGACGATTTGCCAGGACTTCCACCAGATAGAGAGGTAGATTTCGTGATCGATTTGGCGCCAGGAACTGCTCCAATATCGAAGGCACCATACCGAATGACACCAGTAGAGATGAAGGAATTAATGGTACAACTACAAGAATTGTTGGACAAGAAGTACATTCAACCGAGCGTATCGCCGTGGGTAGCGCCGGTGTTATTTGTGAAAAAGAAGGACAGATCGATGCGGCTCTGCATTGACTACATAGAACTGAATAAGGTCACGATTAAGTGTTTGATCAATTGAAAGGAGCAAGATACATTTCCAAGATAAACTTGAGAAGCGGTTATCATCAACTGAAGGTGAGGCCAGAGGATGTACCGAAGACAGCGTTCAGAATGCGATATGGTCACTACGAATTTTTAGTAATGTCGTTTGGTCTTACGAATGCTCCTGCATCACTTATGGGACTAATGAATGGTGTGTTCAAGCCGTTTTTGGACTAGTTCGTAGTGGTATTTATAGATGACATTTTGGTCTATTCAAAAACCAAGGAAGAACACGGAGAGCATTTGAGATTAATGTTGGAAGTGTTGAGAAGAGAAAAGTTGTATGCTGAGTTTTCGAAATGCGAATTTTGGATTAAACGAGTGCAATTTCTTGGGCACGTGATCGATAAAAACAAAATTTCGATAGATCCATCAAAAGTCGAAGCCGTGATTTACTGGGATCAGCCGAAAACGCTGTCAGAAGTAAGAAGTTTTCTTGGATTGGCAGGATATTATAGAAGATTCATTCAAGACTTTTCTAAGATCGCAACTCCGCTAACGAATTTAAATCAAAAAGCTGTGAAATTTGTTTGGACGGATAAGTGTGAGGAAAGTTTTCAAGAATTGAGGAAGAGGTTGAGTACGGCACCTGTGTTATCTCTTCCGGAGGATACATGAAATTTTGTTGTTTATAGTGATGCGTCACATAAAGGACTTGGCTGTGTGCTGATGCAAAACGACAAAGTCATTGCGTATGCATCACGACAATTGAAGGATTACGAGAAGGGATATCCGACCCATGACTTGGAGTTAGCTGCAGTTGTCTTTGCTTTGAAAATTTGGAGGCACTATCTCTACGGGGAGAAGTGTGAAATATATACGGACCATAAGAGTCTGAAATATATTTTCACGCAGAAGGACTTGAATATGCGTCAAAGAAGGTGGTTGGAGTTAATTAAGGACTACGACTGTGAGATTTTATACCATCCGGGTAAGGTGAATGTCGTTGCCGATGCCTTAAGTAGAAAGGGTCGGGAGAAGTTGATGATGTTGACTGCTCAGGACGAGCTAATTGCAGAAATGGAGAAATGAGAATTGGAAGTGAAGTATCCTATGGAGATTGATGAGAAAATATTTCAGATGCAATCTGGTATAACCCTACTGGATAAAGTTAAGGAGGCTCAGCTTTAGGACGAAGAATGTAAAAAGGTGACAAAGAAGATATCTGAAGGAACCGAACCAAGATTTAACATGGATAAGGAAGGAATACTGAGATTTGAGAGTAGAATTTGGGTACCGCCAGTTCAAGAGATTAAGGAAGATATTTTAAGCGAGGCTCATAGTTCACGATATTCGATTCACCCTAGTAGTACCAAGATGTACCAAGATCTTAGACAACATTTCTGGTGGCCGAATTTGAAGCGTGATGTTGCAGAATGTGTTGCCAAGTGTCTGACCTGTCAGAAAGTGAAAGCGAAACATCAGAGACCAAGTGGATTGCTACAACCGTTAGAGATCCTAGAGTGGAAATGGAAACATATTACAATGGACTTCGTGGTTGGCCTTCCGACGACTCAGAAAGGCTACGACGCAGTATGGGTTATCGTTGACCGACTGACGAAATCTACACACTTCTTTCCGATCAAAATAAGATTCAACTTAGATCAGTTGGAGAGGCTATACATAAAAGAGATTGATTCGAGGCACGGAGTTCCGGTATCAATTATTTTAGATAGGGATCCGTGCTTCACATCAAATTTTTGGAAACGTCTTCAGGAATGCATGGGTACGCAATTGCAAATGAGTACAGCTTACCACCCTCAAACAGACAGATAGAGTGAGAAAATGATTCAGACATTAGAAGATATGCTAAGAGCCTGTGTGATGGACTTTAAAGGAAATTGGGATGATCACCTACCATTAGTAGAGTTCGGCTACAACAACAGTTACCACGCTAGTATAGGAATGCCGCCTTACGAAGCGTTATACGACAGAAAGCGCAGAACTCCGCTTTACTGGGATGAAGTTGGTGAAAGACAATTGCTAGGGCTAGAATTGGTACAGCAGACGACATAAATAGTCAAAGTGATCCAAGCACGACTGGTAGCGGCTCAAGATCGACAGAAGAAATACGATGATCCACATCGTAAAACTATCGAGTTTGAATCAGGTAGTTATGTTTTCTTGAAGGTCTCTCCCTGAAAAGTGAAGATCAGGTTCGGAAAGAAAGGGAAATTAAGCCCAAGATTCATTGGACCCTTTGAAGTACTGAGAAGAATCGGAGAAGTTGCGTACGAGGTAGCCTTACCTCCAGCACTCGAGAATGTCCACAACGTCTTCCATGTTTCTATATTACGACCATACAAAGCCGATTACAAGCATGTAATTGAATACGTACCCCTGTATTTTGAGAAAGACTGATCTTACGAAGAAATTTCTGTCCAAATTGTTGACCGAAAAGAACAAGTTTTCAGAAATAAAGTTATACCTTTTGTTAAGGTAATTTGGAGGAATCACAACGCTAAAGAAGCTACGTGGGAACTCGAAGAGAATATGATGAAGAATTACCCTCATTTATTTACTTAATTATTTGTAATTGATTCTGGAGACAGAATCTTTGTAAGGAGGGGAGAATGTAACATGTCGAATTTATTGAGTCGTGATTCTGGGGACAGAATCCTTTTAAGGAGGGAAAGATGTGACAAACAAGATTTTGTAAAATAATTTCTAATATTTATTGAATTAAATAAATATTTTTCGATGATTTAATTATATTAGATTAAATAATTAATTGATGCAATTGTGGTAGATTAATTTAAATTATATGTGTTACATTTATTAAATTAATGTAGAGAATAATTATTATTCAAATATGTAATTATGTGAGTTTATTGTATTAAAAGAAATATTTAATTAAGCATGATGTTATTTAATTAATTTAATTATTAATTAGAAAGTTAATAATTTGATATTATTAATTAATGAGAAAATTAAATATATGACTATGTGAATTTATGAGAAGTTATTATATTTTATTTAAATTAAATAAGATATTTGAATTGGGTGTGACATGATTTAAACTATATTATAAAGCTTTTATTAAATTAAATGACTTTGAATCAATTAAGGGTTGCCAAACAAGGCCCTAGTAGTGGTTGGATGCAGTTACCCATGACTGGAATAACTGACCACTTCTGCGTCAGTTCTTCTCTTTTAATTCAGACGTCTTCTTTTTATTATTATTATTCTAAGTCTAGAAAACATAACAGAGAGAATTCAGAGTGAAAAGTTAAGAATTTTGAGTGTGTGATTGAAGGAGAGTTTGAGAAGAGTTTCAATTCATCTCCTACATTACACTCTATGCTCTGGGTAATTTCTCTAAACCCAATTTCTAATTCACGTCATTGGTTTTTATAAAAATGGCTTTCATATATTTTGTAAAATCTCTGTAATTGAAAAAGAGTTTGATTATGAGTTTATATATGGGTTAAGATATATCAAATCGTATTTGATTATATATATATATATATATATATATATATATATATATATATATATATATATATATATTATGTGAATTATCATGTCAGCAGTTTCAAAATACTATGAATTGCTATTTCAAAAATTTACAGAGTATGAGTTTTGGCCATATGGCCTTATACGTGATATTTCATGTATTGAACGTATATTATCCCTAAATTTTACATTCGTATGTTGTTATGCATGTTGATACGAAGAGACCAAAGTTTAAATAAACGGATTCGGTATTATAACGATTCTGTAGTGACAATTTTCATGTTTTATTTTCAAAACCTTCAAGAACATCAAGAACAGTGAAAGTAAATGTGTTGATTTTACAAATTATGTGTTGTAACTTGTTAAAATCATGCTAGATGGGTTAAGTACTGATTATATATGTATTACAATAATTAGATAAGTCTAAATTCGTGTAAAAATAACTAATTGAAAGTTATGGCCATATTCATGTATAATTTTACGTGTGATTAATTTTTGGTTTAATTTGGCCTTGTTATGTTCGCGAACTGCAGAAACTGCAGAAAATGCGCCTGAGTAACTCCGCCCCCAGCGGGCGTTACCAAACTACATTACCCCGCCCCGGCTGTAAAATAATAATAATAATAATAATAATAATAATAATAATAATAATAATAATAAATAATAATAATAATAATAATAAATAAATAAATAAATATTTGATGAAAATTATTATTAAAATATTTATAAAATAAATTAAATATTTTAATTGAGATATTTATGGAATAAAATAAATATTCGATGAAAATTATTATTAAAATATTTATAAAATAAATTAAATATTTTAATTAAGATATTTATGGAATAAAATAAATATTCGATGAAAATTATTATTAAAATATTTATAAAATAAACTAAATATTTTAAATGAGATATTTACGGAATAAAATAAATATTCGATGAAAATTATTATTAAAATATTTATAAAATAAATTAAATATTTTAATTGAGATTTTTATGGAATAAAATAAATATTCGATGGAAATTATTATGAAATAATTTATTCGAGTGTAATAATAGTAAGAAAATGAAAATATTCTAATTTAATTAAGTAAGTAAATTAGAAGGGTAATGATTTGTTAAATAAAGTAGAGTTTATATTAATTAATTAAGTGAAAATGTAACTAATGAATGTCGTGAATACATATGGTATGTGTGTAGGATTTGTGGTGAACGGAAGTAGTAATCGTTTAGCCTACACACGAGGTAAGTTTCCTAACCCTACTTGTCATTATTGTTCAAGTTTATTATTTAGCTCGAGTAAATTATCATTATTATTATTCAAGTTCAAATGTTATATTAAAGATTGATTATCTTTTCAAAGCATGATTCAGTTATACAATAATTGTTCTATTGTATACTTCTTGAGATTATTATTCAATTTGAATATCATTATTATTGAACCTTATTAGACTAGCGAACCCTTATTGATTCGACTAGTTCATAGTTGATGAGCGTTCTAAATTTCAGAACCCTTGATGAATTATCCAAACCAAACTTCCTTTGGTGCGGACTCGAATGTCAAACTGAGATGAACAACCCTGCAAAGGGATTTACTTATGCGTTAGCATTAAGATATTGTGCACAGTATGGTACTAAGGGCTGATCCCCCTAAGTACGAGAAGAAAGGTCCACAGTCTTATGACTGTTAAAGGTTTCAAGTATAACCCTTGATAACCTAGGACATAGTTCCAGGTCTTATGACCCTCAGAATTCTTTTGATTCTTATTATTCATTCTTCATTCAAAAGTTGAGCTTTCATTCAGATGTTTTTGATTTACTCGCATGTTATTATACTGTTATTTCATTATTATACGTGTGGGCAATAGTGCTCACTCTTGCTTAATAATAACATTGCAGTTAAGAACGAAAGAACCGATGAACCTTCTACTAGTAAAGGCAAGGGCAAAGTTAGCAAGTGATGAAGACTTGTTATTTTTATTAGATGATGTATTTATGTTTAAGACTTGAGTTAATGATGTTATTTAAGACTTATTTGTTTATGATTCCGCACAGATATTTAAGGTTAGTTTAACCTGGGATTGTATTATTATTATTTGGATGTTGTAACCCTTAAGGGGAAGATTTTCATTCTATCTATTGCATGGTTTGCATTTATTATGGGTAGATAGATAGATGATATTTGTACAGTGAACACCAGATCCCGTGGAATCGAAGTACCCGGATTTGGGAGTGTCACACTATCGTAGTTTGTTAAAAATTTTGATTAAATAAATATATCAAGTTATTTGAGAAAATGTGTTAAGTGGTTATGTTAAATTGTTTGAGTTAAGCTTTAAATATTTAGAGAATTGAATAAGATCTAATAAGAGTATATTTTAACAGAAATATGCCACCGAGAAGAAGACCAAACCATCAATCAGCTCTAGAAGAATCGACGAATAACAACAACGACACCAATGCTAATCTCGTTCAAAAATTAGTGAACTTATTAGCTGAAGCGATTAATAATTAACCTCAAGCTCCACCCAATATGACGTTCAAGGACTTCAAGGCGGTGGGATCGCCAGAGTTTAAAGGCTCCATGAACCCAATTGAAGCTTAAACTTGGGTTATGGAGATGGAGAAAGTTTTTGATGTCGCCAGAGTCAGAGAGGACCAGAAAATCGCCTACGCAACGTTCATGTTGAAGTCAGAGGCCAGTTATTGGTGGCAAGCAAATAAGGTCCGTGGAGGAGAAGGAGTGATCACTTGGGAGAGGTTTAAGGAGATGTTCTTCAAGATGTATTTCCCGAGAAGTTCGTAAAACCAAATGGAGGTACAATTTTTGGAGTTATAGTAAGGAAATATGTCTGTGCCAGACTATATGGCAAGATTCAATGAGTTAGCTAGGTGCGCCACATATCAAGTGCACACAGATGAGAGAAAAGCAAGAAGGTTTGAACAAGAACTGAAGCCCTGGTTGTATATTAAAGTGTCGATGTTTCAATTGAAGACTTTTACTGGAGTACTGGAGAAGGCCATACTCGCTGAAGGTGGGAGCGATGCGGCGACTAAGTATAATCAGGATCAGAAGAAGAAGAAGAGTGAAAATGAAGGAATTAATAAAGCCAGTGGCAGCAACATGGGAGGAAGTAACAATCAGAAGAGGAGGTGGACTGACAACTCATCAACTGGAAATTAGCAAGGTGGTCAGAAGAAGAGGATTAAAGCATGCCCGACCTGCAGGAAAGCTCATATGGGAGTTTGCATGAAAGGAAAATGGGTGTGCTACAATTGTGGTCAGGAAGGCCACATAGCACCTAACTGTCCTAACCCAAAGAAAGGCGCCTGCTTCGCTTGTGGCTCAAAAGACCATCTGGCAAGAGACTGTCCTAAGAAGGGATCTGGAGGGGCAGGATCTGGAGGGAATAGGGGAAACAGCTGTGGAAGTGCTCTGACTATTATAGGACCAATCGCAACCAACAGACCAACCGCCAGGACTTTCAATATGACAGTGTAGGATGCTGTGCAGTCTCGTGATGTGGTGTCAGGTATCATTCTGATCAATAAAGGTAATGTTTATATATTATTTGATTCGAGTGCTACTTGTTCATTTATATCCGATGACTTTGCTACGAACTTAGAATTGCCTAAGGATGAGTTAGAATACCCCACAAACATAGAAATTGCGAATAGAAAAATAATCCCTGTTAAGTACGTACATAAGAACTATAGGGTGGATATTAAGGGTAACATTATGAACATAGATCTTATCCCTATTAGACTTGGGGAATTTGATGTCATTCTAGGAATAAATTGGTTATTCAATTACAGGGCTGTAATTAATTGCCAGAGGAAATGTATTAACCTTATGACTCCATCGAAGGTTTTATTCTATGGCAGCAAGTCACCTAGACAAGCGAGTTGTCTGACGATGATGTAGGCCAAGAAGTTGTTAAGACAAGGCTGTGTAGGATATTTAGCTTACATAGTCGACAGTTGTAAAGACAACCCTAAAATAGAGGAGATACCAATAGTGAGGGACTTCGCAGACGTATTTTTGGACGATCTGCCAGGACTTCTGCCAGACAGAGAGGTTGAGTTTGTAATAGATTTGGCGCCTGGAATAGCTCCAATATCAAAGGCACCGTACCGTATGGCTCTGGTAGAGATGAATGAATTGATGGTCCAACTACAAGAGCTACTGGACAAGAAGTATATTCAACCGAGCGTATCGCCGTGGGGTGCGCCGGTGTTATTTGTGAAGAAGAAGGACGGGACGATGCGGCTCTGCATTGACTATAGAGAACTAAATAAGGTCACGATTAAGAATAAATACCCATTACCAAGGATCGATGACTTATTTAATCAATTGAAGGGAACAATATACTTTTCAAAGATAGACTTGAGGAGTGGTTATCATCAGCTGAAGGTGAGGCCAGAGGATGTATCGAAGACAACGTTCAGAATGCGATATGGTCACTACGAATTTTTGGTCATGTCATTCGGTCTGACAAATGCTCCTGCAACATTTATGGGCCTAATGAACGGAGTGTTCAAGCCGTTTTTAGACAAATTTGTGGTGGTATTTATCGATGACATTTTGGTATACTCGAAGACCAAGGAAGAACATGTAGAGCATTTGAAGGTAACGTTAGAGGCGTTGAGAAGGGAGAAGTTGTATGCCAAGTTTTTGAAATGCAAATTTTAGATTGAGCGGGTACAATTTCTTGGACTTGTGATTGATAAGGACAGAATTTCGATAGATCCATCCAAAGTCGAAGCCGTGATGAACTGGGAGCAGCCGAAAACGCCGTCAAAGGTAAGAAGTTTTATTGGATTAGCAGGTTATTACAGAAGATTCATTCAAGACTTTTCCAAGACCGCAACCCCACTGACGAATTTGACTAGGAAAGTTGTGAAATTCATGTGGACGGAAAAGTATGGGGAAAGCTTTCAAGAACTTAAGAAGAGGTTAAGTACAACACATGTGTTATCTCTTCCGGATGACACATGAAATTTTATGGTTTATAGTGATGCGTCGCATAAAGGACTTGGCTGTGGGCTTATGCAAAACGGCAGAGTCATTGCGTATGCATCACGGCAACTGAAGGACTATGAGAAGGGGGTATTTGACCCATGACTTGGAATTAGCTGCGGTGGTATTTGCTTTGAAGATCTGGAGACACTATCTCTATCAGAAGAAGTGTGAAATATATACAGACCACAAGAGTCTGAAATATATTTTTACACAGAAGGACTTGAATATGCGCCAAAGAAGGTGGTTGGAGTTAATTAAGGACTTTGATTTTGAAATTTTATACCATCTTGGTAAGGCAAATGTGGTTACCGATGCCTTAAGTAGAAAGGGTCGAGATAAATTAATGATGTTGACTGCTCAGGAGGAGCTAATTTTTGCAATGGAGAAGCTGGAGTTGGAAGTGAAGTATCCTATGGAGATTGATGAGAAGTTGTTACAGATATAATCTGGTACAACCTTACTGGATAAAGTTAAGGAGGCTCAACTTCAGGACGAAGAATGTGAAAAGGTGAAAAAGAAGATATTCGAAGGAACCGAACTGAGATTCAAGATGGAAAATGAAGGAATACTGAGATTTGAAAGTAGAATTTGGGTACCGTCAGTGCCAGAGATTAAGGAAGACATTCTGAGCGAGGCTCATAGCTCACGATATTCGATTCACCCTGGTAGTACCAAGATGTACCAAGATCTTCGATAATATTTCTGGTGGCCAAATTGAAATGAGATGTTGCAGAGTGTGTTGCCAAATGTATGACATGTCAGAAAGTGAAAGTAGAACATCAGAGGTCGAGTGGATTGCTACAACCGTTAGAGATCACATAATAGAAATGGGAACATATTACGATGGATTTTGTGGTTGGCCTTCCGATAACTCAGAAAGGCTATGACGCAGTATGGGTTATCGTTGACCGATTGACGAAATTCGCACACTTCCTTCCGATCAGAATAAAATTAAACTTAGACCAGTTGGCAAAGTTATATGTAAAAGAGATTATTTCGAGACACGGAGTCCCAGTGTCAATTATTTTCGATAGGGATCCGCGCTTTACATCGCATTTCTGGAAATAATTATAGGAATGCATGGGTACGCAGTTGAGAATGAGTACGGCATATCACCCTCAGACAGATGGGTAGAGTGAAAGAATGATTCAAACAATAGAAGATATGTTAAGAGCTTGCATAATGGACTTTAAAGAAAATTGGGATGATCATCTACCGCTCGTAGAGTTCGACTACAACAACAGTTACCACGCTAGTATTGGCATGCCACCTTATGAAGCATTATAGGACAGAAAGTACAGAACTCTGCTATACTAGGATGAAGTTGGCGAGAGACAATTACTAGGTCTAGAACTGGTACAACAGACAACAGAGATAGTCAAAGTGATCTGAATAAGACTGGTAGCAGCTCAAGATAGGCAAAAGAAATACGTCGATCCACACCATAAAAATACTGAGTTTGAATCGGGTAGTTATGTGTTTCTGAAAGTCTCTCCATGGAAGAGAAAGATCAGATTTGGAAAAAAGGGGAAATTAAGCCCAAGCTTTATTGGACCCTTTGAGATACTGCGAAGGATTGTAGAAGTTGCGTATGAGGTAGCCTTACCTCCGGCGCTCGAGAATGTCCACAATGTCTTCCATGTTTCAGTTTTACGACCATACAAACCAGATTACAAGCACGTGATTGAATATGAACTCTTACAATTTGAAAAAGATTTATCTTATGAAGAAGTTCATGTTCAGATAGTTGACAGGAAAGAGCAAGTACTCATAAATAAAGTAATACCTTCTGTTAAGGTAATCTGGAAGAACCACAACGCAGAAGAGGCTACGTGAGAAGTTGAAGAGAATATGATGAAGAATTATTCTCATTTATTTACTTAATTTAATATGTAAGTGATTCTGGGAACATAATCTTTGTAAGGGAGGGGGGGAGAATATAACAGAACGAATTGATTGAGTCATGATTCTGGAGACAAAATCCTTTTAAGGGATGAAAGATGTGACGAACGAGATTTGTGTGATTTAATTTGAATATTTATTGAATTAAATAAATATTTTTCGATGATTTAATTATTAGATTAAATAATTAATTGTGAAATTTATAGTATATTAATTTAATTATATGTGTTATATTGATTAATCTAATGTGGAGAATTTTATTATTCAGAGTATGTATTTAATTGAGCTTATTGGATTAAATAAATTATTTAATAAGCATAATGTTATTTTAATTAATTTAATAATTAATTAGAGATTTAATAATTTTTCATAATTAATAAATGAGAAAATTAATTATGTGACTATGTGAATTAATGAGAAATTATTATATTTTATTTAAATTAAATTAAATAAGATATTCGATTTATTGTTTAAATGGGTGTGACATTATTAAACTATATTATAAGAGATTTATTAAATTAAAGGGAAACAACCTTTTAAGGCTAGCCAAACAAGGCCCTAATGGGAGTTGGGCAGTTAACCCATGGATGGGATTAACTGACCACAACGTTGCAGTTATTATGCGTGTCAGTCTTATTTTTACGTATGTGATTTTTCTAAAACAAAACTTTGAGAGCTCAAAGAGAATTCAGAGAAAGTTAGAGAGAAATTTGAGGGAAATTGTAGATTGAAGAGTCAGAGAAGTTGATATAGGGTAAATTCTTCAACCCAAAACTTATTTACGTTCTTATGTTTTGTAAAAGAAAAAGTTATCTCTAAGTTTTCTGTGATTGGAGAAATTTGCAATTTAAGAATATAAGATGTGATGTATATGTTAGTTTATGTTTATAATATGTGTATATTATATATTTATGTGTTTAAAGTAATTGGTTTTATGAAATCATACTAAAATCTGAGTTTTCCATTAATAAGAGTTTTAAGTTCTCTGTAAAACAAAAATTTAGTGATCAATTCACGAATTGTTGTTTAACTTAAAATTTAACAGTAGATTATGTTAGCACATGTCAAAACGAAGGAAACAAACGTTGAATGGACAGATTCGGTGTTATAACGAACCCGTAATATCAATTTTCCTGTTTCATGTTCAATATTTTCAAAAACACCAAGAACAGTGAAATTTTATGGTTTGATTCAAGTATTATATGTTATAAGTTGTTAGAATCACACTATAAAGGTTAGTTAATGATCATGTACGAATTCTAGTGTCTGGGTATACTTAAATTCATATGTGAATAATGTAATTGGATGTAATTGGTCATGATCTGTGTTCTTCGCGAAACTCAGAATCAGAAACTGGTATGTCGCGCCGCAACACCAACCCCACGCCTTAAGGTCCGCGCCGCAGCGCCACAGACCAAGCTGCAGTGCCAGCCGCACCGCAGCGCCAAGGATAGGCTATATGGTGGCGCCGTAGCACCACTATGCAGGTTGTCCAAGAATGTGAATTTTAATTGTTTTATTTCAAGGAATGTAATAGTAACCTAATCTAATGAACATAAAAATGTGTTAGACATATAGTGAGATGTTAAAATAGATTCGTAACATGTCAATAAAGTAATTACATGTTTAATTAAATTGTTGAACGCATAGTTAACTTGCCGATCATGAAGTTTAATATTATGTGAAAACAAGTGTTGTAATTTGATTAGTATAATCATAATTAGAGTTTCGACAAAGAGAATGATCTTGTGATGCTAGTTACATTATAGTTGACTAGAATTACGAATGTAAATGGTATGTAGGATGAAATCGAGGAACATGTATAATTAATGTGTAATCTACGCACGAGGCAAGTTTCCTAACCCTACTTGTTATCGTTATGCAAGTTTATAAACCTTACCTTTTTACATTGAGCAAATTTTAGACTTATATTCTATATCGAACAAGTTCTTATTATTTATTGATCAAGTTCAATATGTTATATTAAAAGTTATCAATCTTTTAAAGCCTGATTCCTGTTATACAATATTTATTCCATTGTATATCTCTTGAGTTATTATTCAATTTGAATATCAGTTATTGCTGAACCTTGTAAGACTAGCAAACCCTTATTGATTTGACTAGTCCATAGTTGATGAACGTTCTAAATTTTAGAACCCTTGTTGAGTTTATCCAAACCAAACATCCTTTGGTGCGGACTCTAATGTCAAACTGAGATGAACAACCTTGTTATAGGGGATTACTTATGCTTTAGCATTAAGATATTATGCACAGTATGGTATTAAGGGCTGATCCCCCTAAGTACGAGAAGAAAGGTCCATAGTCTTATGACTGTTAAAGGTTTCATGTATAACCCTTGATAACCTAGGACATAGTTCCAGGTCTTATGACCCTCAGAATTCTTTTGATTCTTGTTATTCATTCTTCATTCAAAAGTTGAGCTTTCATTCAGATGTTTTTGATTTACTCGCATGTTATTATACTGTTATTTCATTATTATACGTGTGGGCAATAGTGCTCACTCTTGCTTAATAATAACATTGCAGTTAAGAACGAAAGAACCGATGAACCTTCTACTAGTAAAGGCAAGGGCAAAGTTAGCAAGTGATGAAGACTTGTTATTTTTATTAGATGATGTATTTATGTTTAAGACTTGAGTTAATGATGTTATTTAAGACTTATTTGTTTATGATTCCGCACAGATGTTTAAGGTTAGTTTAACCTGGGATTGTATTATTATTATTTGGATGTTGTAACCCTTAAGGGGAAGATTTTCATTCTATCTATTGCATGGTTTGCATTTATTATGGGTAGATAGATAGATGATATTTGTACAGTGAACACCAGATCCCGTGGAATCGAAGTACCCGGATTTGGGAGTGTCACACTATCGTAGTTTGTTAAAAATTTTGATTAAATAAATATATCAAGTTATTTGAGAAAATGTGTTAAGTGGTTATGTTAAATTGTTTGAGTTAAGCTTTAAATATTTAGAGAATTGAATAAGATCTAATAAGAGTATATTTTAACAGAAATATGCCACCGAGAAGAAGACCAAACCAGCAATCAGCTCTAGAAGAATCGACGAATAACAACAACGACACCAATGCTAATCTCGTTCAAAAATTAGTGAACTTATTAGCTGAAGCGATTAATAATCAACCTCAAGCTCCACCCAATATGACGTTCAAGGACTTCAAGGCGGTGGGATCGCCAGAGTTTAAAGGCTCCATGAACCCAATTGAAGCTTAAACTTGGGTTATGGAGATGGAGAAAGTTTTTGATGTCGCCAGAGTCAGAGAGGACTAGAAAACCGCCTACGCAACGTTCATGTTGAAGTCAGAGGCCAGTTATTGGTGGCAAGCAAATAAGGTCCGTGGAGGAGAAGGAGTGATCACTTGGGAGAGGTTTAAGGAGATGTTCTTCAAGATGTACTTCCCGAGAAGTTCGTAAAACCAAATGGAGGTACAATTTCTGGAGTTATAGTAAGGAAATATGTCTGTGCCAGACTATATGGCAAGATTCAATGAGTTAGCTAGGTGCGCCACATATCAAGTGCACACAGATGAGAGAAAAGCAAGAAGGTTTGAACAAGAACTGAAGCCCTGGTTGTATATTAAAGTGTCGATGTTTCGATTGAAGACTTTTACTGGAGTACTGGAGAAGGCCATACTCGCTGAAGGTGGGAGCGATGCGGTGACTAAGTATAATCAGGATCAGAAGAAGAAGAAGAGTGAAAATGAAGGAATTAATAAAGCCAGTGGCAGCAACATGGGAGGAAGTAACAATCAGAAGAGGAGGTGGACTGACAACTCATCAACTGGAAATTAGCAAGGTGGTCAGAAGAAGAGGATTAAAGCATGCCCGACCTGCAGGAAAGCTCATATGGGAGTTTGCATGAAAGGAAAATGGGTGTGCTACAATTGTGGTCAGGAAGGCCACATAGCACCTAACTATCCTAACCCAAAGAAAGGCGCCTGCTTCGCTTGTGGCTCAAAAGACCATCTGGAAAGAGACTGTCCTAAGAAGGGATCTGGAGGGGCAGGATCTGGAGGGAATAGGGGAAACAGCTGTGGAAGTGCTCTGACTATTATAGGACCAATCGCAACCAACAGACCAACCGCCAGGACTTTCAATATGACAGTGTAGGATGCTGTGCAGTCTCGTGATGTGGTGTCAGGTATCATTCTGATCAATAAAGGTAATGCTTATATATTATTTGATTCAAGTGCTACTTGTTCATTTATATCCGATGACTTTGCTACGAAATTAGAATTGCCTAAGGATGAGTTAGAATACCCCACAAACATAGAAATTGCGAATAGAAAAATAATCCCTGTTAAGTACGTACATAAGAACTATAGGGTGGATATTAAGGGTAACATTATGAACATAGATCTTATCCCTATTAGACTTGGGGAATTTGATGTCATTCTAGGAATAAATTGGTTATTCAATTACGGGGCTGTAATTAATTGCCAGAGGAAATGTATTAACCTTATGACTCCATCGAAGGTTGTATTCTATGGCAGCAAGTCACCTAGACAAGCGAGTTGTCTGACGATGATGTAGGCCAAGAAGTTGTTAAGACAAGGCTGTGTAGGATATTTAGCTTACATAGTCGACAGTTGTAAAGACAACCCTAAAATAGAGGAGATACCAATAGTGAGAGACTTCGCAGACGTATTTTTGGACGATCTGCCAAGACTTCTGCCAGACAGAGAGGTTGAGTTTGTAATCGATTTGGCGCCTGGAATAGCTCCAATATCGAAGGCACCGTACCGTATGGCTCTGGTAGAGATGAATGAATTGATGGTCCAACTACAAGAGCTACTGGACAAGAAGTATATTCAACCGAGCGTATCGCCGTGGGGTGCGCCGATGTTATTTGTGAAGAAGAAGGACGGGATGATGCGGCTCTGCATTGACTATAGAGAACTAAATAAGGTCACGATTAAGAATAAATACCCATTACCAAGGATCGATGACTTGTTTAATCAATTGAAGGGAACAATATACTTTTCAAAGATAGACTTGAGGAGTGGTTATCATCAGCTGAAGGTGAGGCCAGAGGATGTATCGAAGACAACGTTCAGAATGCGATATGGTCACTACGAATTTTTGGTCATGTCATTCGGTCTGACAAATGCTCCTGCAGCATTTATGGGCCTAATGAACGGAGTGTTCAAGCCGTTTTTAGACAAATTTGTGGTGGTATTTATCGATGACATTTTGGTATACTCGAAGACCAAGGAAGAACATGTAGAGCATTTGAAGGTAACGTTAGAGGCGTTGAGAAGGGAGAAGTTGTATGCCAAGTTTTTGAAATGCAAATTTTAGATTGAGCGGGTACAATTTCTTGGACTTGTGATTGATAAGGACAGAATTTCGATAGATCCATCCAAAGTCGAAGCCGTGATGAACTGGGAGCAGCCGAAAACGCCGTCAAAGGTAAGAAGTTTTATTGGATTAGCAGGTTATTACAGAAGATTCATTCAAGACTTTTCCAAGACCGCAACCCCACTGACGAATTTGACTAGGAAAGTTGTGAAATTCATGTGGACGGAAAAGTATGAGGAAAGCTTTCAAGAACTTAAGAAGAGGTTAAGTACAACACATGTGTTATCTCTTCCGGATGACACATGAAATTTTATGGTTTATAGTGATGCGTCGCATAAAGGACTTGGCTGTGGGCTTATGCAAAACGGCAGAGTCATTGCGTATGCATCACGGCAACTGAAGGACTATGAGAAGGGGGTATTTGACCCATGACTTGGAATTAGCTGCGGTGGTATTTGCTTTGAAGATCTGGAGACACTATCTCTATCAGAAGAAGTGTGAAATATATACAGACCACAAGAGTCTGAAATATATTTTTACACAGAAGGACTTGAATATGCGCCAAAGAAGGTGGTTGGAGTTAATTAAGGACTTTGATTTTGAAATTTTATACCATCTTGGTAAGGCAAATGTGGTTACCGATGCCTTAAGTAGAAAGGGTCGAGATAAATTAATGATGTTGACTGCTCAGGAGGAGCTAATTTTTGCAATGGAGAAGCTGGAGTTGGAAGTGAAGTATCCTATGGAGATTGATGAGAAGTTGTTACAGATATAATCTGGTACAACCTTACTGGATAAAGTTAAGGAGGCTCAACTTCAGGACGAAGAATGTGAAAAGGTGAAAAAGAAGATATTCGAAGGAACCGAACTGAGATTCAAGATGGAAAATGAAGGAATACTGAGATTTGAAAGTAGAATTTGGGTACCGTCAGTGCCAGAGATTAAGGAAGACATTCTGAGCGAGGCTCATAGCTCACGATATTCGATTCACCCTGGTAGTACCAAGATGTACCAAGATCTTCGATAATATTTCTGGTGGCCAAATTGAAACGAGATGTTGCAGAGTGTGTTGCCAAATGTATGACATGTCAGAAAGTGAAAGTAGAACATCAGAGGTCGAGTGGATTGCTACAACCGTTAGAGATCACATAATAGAAATGGGAACATATTACGATGGATTTTGTGGTTGGCCTTCCGATAACTCAGAAAGGCTATGACGCAGTATGGGTTATCGTTGACCGATTGACGAAATTCGCACACTTCCTTCCGATCAGAATAAAATTAAACTTAGACCAGTTGGCAAAGTTATATGTAAAAGAGATTATTTCGAGACACGGAGTCCCAGTGTCAATTATTTTTGATAGGGATCCGCGCTTTACATCGCATTTCTGGAAATAATTATAGGAATGCATGGGTACGCAGTTGAGAATGAGTATGGCATATCACCCTCAGACAGATGGGTAGAGTGAAAGAATGATTCAAACAATAGAAGATATGTTAAGAGCTTGCATAATGGACTTTAAAGGAAATTGGGATGATCATCTACCGCTCGTAGAGTTCGACTACAACAACAGTTACCACGCTAGTATTGGCATGGCACCTTAAGAAGCATTATAGGATAGAAAGTACAGAACTCTGCTATACTAGGATGAAGTTGGCGAGAGACAATTACTAGGTCTAGAACTGGTACAACAGACAACAGAGATAGTCAAAGTGATCTGAATAAGACTGGTAGCAGCTCAAGATAGGCAAAAGAAATACGTCGATCCACACCATAAAAATATTGAGTTTGAATCGGGTAGTTATGTGTTTCTGAAAGTCTCTCCATGGAAGAGAAAGATCAGATTTGGAAAAAAGGGGAAATTAAGCCCAAGCTTTATTGGACCCTTTGAGATACTGCGAAGGATTGGAGAAGTTGCGTATGAGGTAGCCTTACCTCCGGCGCTCGAGAATGTCCACAATGTCTTCCATGTTTCAGTTTTACGACCATACAAACCAGATTACAAGCACGCGATTGAATATGAACTCTTACAATTTGAAAAAGATTTATCTTTATGAAGAAGTTCATGTTCAGATAGTTGACAGGAAAGAGCAAGTACTCATAAATAAAGTAATACCTTCTGTTAAGGTAATCTGGAAGAACCACAACGCAGAAGAGGCTACGTGAGAAGTTGAAGAGAATATGATGAAGAATTATTCTCATTTATTTACTTAATTTAATATGTAAGTGATTCTGGGAACATAATCTTTGTAGGGGGGGAGAATATAACAGAACGAATTGATTGAGTCGTGATTCTGGAGACAGAATCCTTTTAAGGGATGAAAGATGTGACGAACGAGATTTGTGTGATTTAATTTGAATATTTATTGAATTAAATAAATATTTTTCGATGATTTAATTATTAGATTAAATAATTAATTGTGAAATTTATAGTATATTAATTTAATTATATGTGTTATATTGATTAATCTAATGTGGAGAATTTTATTATTCAGAGTATGTATTTAATTGAGCTTATTGGATTAAATAAATTATTTAATAAGCATAATGTTATTTTAATTAATTTAATAATTAATTAGAGATTTAATAATTTTTCATAATTAATAAATGAGAAAATTAATTATGTGACTATGTGAATTAATGAGAAATTATTATATTTTATTTAAATTAAATTAAATAAGATATTCGATTTATTGTTTAAATGGGTGTGACATTATTAAACTATATTATAAGAGATTTATTAAATTAAAGGGAAACAACCTTTTAAGGCTAGCCAAACAAGGCCCTAATGGGAGTTGGGCAGTTAACCCATGGATGGGATTAACTGACCACAACGTTGCAGTTATTATGCGTGTCAGTCTTATTTTTACGTATGTGATTTTTCTAAAACAAAACTTTGAGAGCTCAAAGAGAATTCAGAGAAAGTTAGAGAGAAATTTGAGGGAAATTGTAGATTGAAGAGTCAGAGAAGTTGATATAGGGTAAATTCTTCAACCCAAAACTTATTTACGTTCTTATGTTTTGTAAAAGAAAAAGTTATCTCTAAGTTTTCTGTGATTGGAGAAATTTGCAATTTAAGAATATAAGATGTGATGTATATGTTAGTTTATGTTTATAATATGTGTATATTATATATTTATGTGTTTAAAGTAATTGGTTTTATGAAATCATACTAAAATCTGAGTTTTCCATTAATAAGAGTTTTAAGTTCTCTGTAAAACAAAAATTTAGTGATCAATTCACGAATTGTTGTTTAACTTAAAATTTAACAGTAGATTATGTTAGCACATGTCAAAACGAAGGAAACAAACGTTGAATGGACAGATTCGGTGTTATAACGAACCCGTAATATCAATTTTCCTGTTTCATGTTCAATATTTTCAAAAACACCAAGAACAGTGAAATTTTATGGTTTGATTCAAGTATTATATGTTATAAGTTGTTAGAATCACACTATAAAGGTTAGTTAATGATCATGTACGAATTCTAGTGTCTGGGTATACTTAAATTCATATGTGAATAATGTAATTGGATGTAATTGGTCATGATCTGTGTTCTTCGCGAAACTCAGAATCAGAAACTGGTATGTCGCGCCGCAACACCAACCCCACGCCTTAAGGTCCGCGCCGCAGCGCCACAGACCAAGCTGCAGTGCCAGCCGCACCGCAGCGCCAAGGATAGGCTATATGGTGGCGCCGTAGCACCACTATGCAGGTTGTCCAAGAATGTGAATTTTAATTGTTTTATTTCAAGGAATGTAATAGTAACCTAATCTAATGAACATAAAAATGTGTTAGACATATAGTGAGATGTTAAAATAGATTCGTAACATGTCAATAAAGTAATTACATGTTTAATTAAATTGTTGAACGCATAGTTAGCTTGCCGATCATGAAGTTTAATATTATGTGAAAACAAGTGTTGTAATTTGATTAGTATAATCATAATTAGAGTTTCGACAAAGAGAATGATCTTGTGATGCTAGTTACATTATAGTTGACTAGAATTACGAATGTAAATGGTATGTAGGATGAAATCGAGGAACATGTATAATTAATGTGTAATCTACGCACGAGGCAAGTTTCCTAACCCTACTTGTTATCGTTATGCAAGTTTATAAACCTTACCT
Source organism: Panax notoginseng (assembly GCA_016801055.1). Lineage (NCBI taxonomy): Eukaryota > Viridiplantae > Streptophyta > Magnoliopsida > Apiales > Araliaceae > Panax > Panax notoginseng. Next base: position 55,183,076 of record CM029019.1, on the reverse strand, counting down.
TTTTACATTGAGCAAATTTTAGACTTATATTCTATATCGAACAAGTTCTTATTATTTATTGATCAAGTTCAATATGTTATATTAAAAGTTATCAATCTTTTAAAGCCTGATTCCTGTTATACAATATTTATTCCATTGTATATCTCTTGAGTTATTATTCAATTTGAATATCAGTTATTGCTGAACCTTGTAAGACTAGCAAACCCTTATTGATTTGACTAGTCCATAGTTGATGAACGTTCTAAATTTTAGAACCCTTGTTGAGTTTATCCAAACCAAACATCCTTTGGTGCGGACTCTAATGTCAAACTGAGATGAACAACCTTGTTATAGGGGATTACTTATGCTTTAGCATTAAGATATTATGCACAGTATGGTATTAAGGGCTGATCCCCCTAAGTACGAGAAGAAAGGTCCATAGTCTTATGACTGTTAAAGGTTTCATGTATAACCCTTGATAACCTAGGACATAGTTCCAGGTCTTATGACCCTCAGAATTCTTTTGATTCTTGTTATTCATTCTTCATTCAAAAGTTGAGCTTTCATTCAGATGTTTTTGATTTACTCGCATGTTATTATACTGTTATTTCATTATTATACGTGTGGGCAATAGTGCTCACTCTTGCTTAATAATAACATTGCAGTTAAGAACGAAAGAACCGATGAACCTTCTACTAGTAAAGGCAAGGGCAAAGTTAGCAAGTGATGAAGACTTGTTATTTTTATTAGATGATGTATTTATGTTTAAGACTTGAGTTAATGATGTTATTTAAGACTTATTTGTTTATGATTCCGCACAGATGTTTAAGGTTAGTTTAACCTGGGATTGTATTATTATTATTTGGATGTTGTAACCCTTAAGGGGAAGATTTTCATTCTATCTATTGCATGGTTTGCATTTATTATGGGTAGATAGATAGATGATATTTGTACAGTGAACACCAGATCCCGTGGAATCGAAGTACCCGGATTTGGGAGTGTCACACTATCGTAGTTTGTTAAAAATTTTGATTAAATAAATATATCAAGTTATTTGAGAAAATGTGTTAAGTGGTTATGTTAAATTGTTTGAGTTAAGCTTTAAATATTTAGAGAATTGAATAAGATCTAATAAGAGTATATTTTAACAGAAATATGCCACCGAGAAGAAGACCAAACCAGCAATCAGCTCTAGAAGAATCGACGAATAACAACAACGACACCAATGCTAATCTCGTTCAAAAATTAGTGAACTTATTAGCTGAAGCGATTAATAATCAACCTCAAGCTCCACCCAATATGACGTTCAAGGACTTCAAGGCGGTGGGATCGCCAGAGTTTAAAGGCTCCATGAACCCAATTGAAGCTTAAACTTGGGTTATGGAGATGGAGAAAGTTTTTGATGTCGCCAGAGTCAGAGAGGACTAGAAAACCGCCTACGCAACGTTCATGTTGAAGTCAGAGGCCAGTTATTGGTGGCAAGCAAATAAGGTCCGTGGAGGAGAAGGAGTGATCACTTGGGAGAGGTTTAAGGAGATGTTCTTCAAGATGTACTTCCCGAGAAGTTCGTAAAACCAAATGGAGGTACAATTTCTGGAGTTATAGTAAGGAAATATGTCTGTGCCAGACTATATGGCAAGATTCAATGAGTTAGCTAGGTGCGCCACATATCAAGTGCACACAGATGAGAGAAAAGCAAGAAGGTTTGAACAAGAACTGAAGCCCTGGTTGTATATTAAAGTGTCGATGTTTCGATTGAAGACTTTTACTGGAGTACTGGAGAAGGCCATACTCGCTGAAGGTGGGAGCGATGCGGTGACTAAGTATAATCAGGATCAGAAGAAGAAGAAGAGTGAAAATGAAGGAATTAATAAAGCCAGTGGCAGCAACATGGGAGGAAGTAACAATCAGAAGAGGAGGTGGACTGACAACTCATCAACTGGAAATTAGCAAGGTGGTCAGAAGAAGAGGATTAAAGCATGCCCGACCTGCAGGAAAGCTCATATGGGAGTTTGCATGAAAGGAAAATGGGTGTGCTACAATTGTGGTCAGGAAGGCCACATAGCACCTAACTATCCTAACCCAAAGAAAGGCGCCTGCTTCGCTTGTGGCTCAAAAGACCATCTGGAAAGAGACTGTCCTAAGAAGGGATCTGGAGGGGCAGGATCTGGAGGGAATAGGGGAAACAGCTGTGGAAGTGCTCTGACTATTATAGGACCAATCGCAACCAACAGACCAACCGCCAGGACTTTCAATATGACAGTGTAGGATGCTGTGCAGTCTCGTGATGTGGTGTCAGGTATCATTCTGATCAATAAAGGTAATGCTTATATATTATTTGATTCAAGTGCTACTTGTTCATTTATATCCGATGACTTTGCTACGAAATTAGAATTGCCTAAGGATGAGTTAGAATACCCCACAAACATAGAAATTGCGAATAGAAAAATAATCCCTGTTAAGTACGTACATAAGAACTATAGGGTGGATATTAAGGGTAACATTATGAACATAGATCTTATCCCTATTAGACTTGGGGAATTTGATGTCATTCTAGGAATAAATTGGTTATTCAATTACGGGGCTGTAATTAATTGCCAGAGGAAATGTATTAACCTTATGACTCCATCGAAGGTTGTATTCTATGGCAGCAAGTCACCTAGACAAGCGAGTTGTCTGACGATGATGTAGGCCAAGAAGTTGTTAAGACAAGGCTGTGTAGGATATTTAGCTTACATAGTCGACAGTTGTAAAGACAACCCTAAAATAGAGGAGATACCAATAGTGAGAGACTTCGCAGACGTATTTTTGGACGATCTGCCAAGACTTCTGCCAGACAGAGAGGTTGAGTTTGTAATCGATTTGGCGCCTGGAATAGCTCCAATATCGAAGGCACCGTACCGTATGGCTCTGGTAGAGATGAATGAATTGATGGTCCAACTACAAGAGCTACTGGACAAGAAGTATATTCAACCGAGCGTATCGCCGTGGGGTGCGCCGGTGTTATTTGTGAAGAAGAAGGACGGGATGATGCGGCTCTGCATTGACTATAGAGAACTAAATAAGGTCACGATTAAGAATAAATACCCATTACCAAGGATCGATGACTTGTTTAATCAATTGAAGGGAACAATATACTTTTCAAAGATAGACTTGAGGAGTGGTTATCATCAGCTGAAGGTGAGGCCAGAGGATGTATCGAAGACAACGTTCAGAATGCGATATGGTCACTACGAATTTTTGGTCATGTCATTCGGTCTGACAAATGCTCCTGCAGCATTTATGGGCCTAATGAACGGAGTGTTCAAGCCGTTTTTAGACAAATTTGTGGTGGTATTTATCGATGACATTTTGGTATACTCGAAGACCAAGGAAGAACATGTAGAGCATTTGAAGGTAACGTTAGAGGCGTTGAGAAGGGAGAAGTTGTATGCCAAGTTTTTGAAATGCAAATTTTAGATTGAGCGGGTACAATTTCTTGGACTTGTGATTGATAAGGACAGAATTTCGATAGATCCATCCAAAGTCGAAGCCGTGATGAACTGGGAGCAGCCGAAAACGCCGTCAAAGGTAAGAAGTTTTATTGGATTAGCAGGTTATTACAGAAGATTCATTCAAGACTTTTCCAAGACCGCAACCCCACTGACGAATTTGACTAGGAAAGTTGTGAAATTCATGTGGACGGAAAAGTATGAGGAAAGCTTTCAAGAACTTAAGAAGAGGTTAAGTACAACACATGTGTTATCTCTTCCGGATGACACATGAAATTTTATGGTTTATAGTGATGCGTCGCATAAAGGACTTGGCTGTGGGCTTATGCAAAACGGCAGAGTCATTGCGTATGCATCACGGCAACTGAAGGACTATGAGAAGGGGGTATTTGACCCATGACTTGGAATTAGCTGCGGTGGTATTTGCTTTGAAGATCTGGAGACACTATCTCTATCAGAAGAAGTGTGAAATATATACAGACCACAAGAGTCTGAAATATATTTTTACACAGAAGGACTTGAATATGCGCCAAAGAAGGTGGTTGGAGTTAATTAAGGACTTTGATTTTGAAATTTTATACCATCTTGGTAAGGCAAATGTGGTTACCGATGCCTTAAGTAGAAAGGGTCGAGATAAATTAATGATGTTGACTGCTCAGGAGGAGCTAATTTTTGCAATGGAGAAGCTGGAGTTGGAAGTGAAGTATCCTATGGAGATTGATGAGAAGTTGTTACAGATATAATCTGGTACAACCTTACTGGATAAAGTTAAGGAGGCTCAACTTCAGGACGAAGAATGTGAAAAGGTGAAAAAGAAGATATTCGAAGGAACCGAACTGAGATTCAAGATGGAAAATGAAGGAATACTGAGATTTGAAAGTAGAATTTGGGTACCGTCAGTGCCAGAGATTAAGGAAGACATTCTGAGCGAGGCTCATAGCTCACGATATTCGATTCACCCTGGTAGTACCAAGATGTACCAAGATCTTCGATAATATTTCTGGTGGCCAAATTGAAACGAGATGTTGCAGAGTGTGTTGCCAAATGTATGACATGTCAGAAAGTGAAAGTAGAACATCAGAGGTCGAGTGGATTGCTACAACCGTTAGAGATCACATAATAGAAATGGGAACATATTACGATGGATTTTGTGGTTGGCCTTCCGATAACTCAGAAAGGCTATGACGCAGTATGGGTTATCGTTGACCGATTGACGAAATTCGCACACTTCCTTCCGATCAGAATAAAATTAAACTTAGACCAGTTGGCAAAGTTATATGTAAAAGAGATTATTTCGAGACACGGAGTCCCAGTGTCAATTATTTTTGATAGGGATCCGCGCTTTACATCGCATTTCTGGAAATAATTATAGGAATGCATGGGTACGCAGTTGAGAATGAGTATGGCATATCACCCTCAGACAGATGGGTAGAGTGAAAGAATGATTCAAACAATAGAAGATATGTTAAGAGCTTGCATAATGGACTTTAAAGGAAATTGGGATGATCATCTACCGCTCGTAGAGTTCGACTACAACAACAGTTACCACGCTAGTATTGGCATGGCACCTTAAGAAGCATTATAGGATAGAAAGTACAGAACTCTGCTATACTAGGATGAAGTTGGCGAGAGACAATTACTAGGTCTAGAACTGGTACAACAGACAACAGAGATAGTCAAAGTGATCTGAATAAGACTGGTAGCAGCTCAAGATAGGCAAAAGAAATACGTCGATCCACACCATAAAAATATTGAGTTTGAATCGGGTAGTTATGTGTTTCTGAAAGTCTCTCCATGGAAGAGAAAGATCAGATTTGGAAAAAAGGGAAATTAAGCCCAAGCTTTATTGGACCCTTTGAGATACTGCGAAGGATTGGAGAAGTTGCGTATGAGGTAGCCTTACCTCCGGCGCTCGAGAATGTCCACAATGTCTTCCATGTTTCAGTTTTACGACCATACAAACCAGATTACAAGCACGCGATTGAATATGAACTCTTACAATTTGAAAAAGATTTATCTTTATGAAGAAGTTCATGTTCAGATAGTTGACAGGAAAGAGCAAGTACTCATAAATAAAGTAATACCTTCTGTTAAGGTAATCTGGAAGAACCACAACGCAGAAGAGGCTACGTGAGAAGTTGAAGAGAATATGATGAAGAATTATTCTCATTTATTTACTTAATTTAATATGTAAGTGATTCTGGGAACATAATCTTTGTAGGGGGGGAGAATATAACAGAACGAATTGATTGAGTCGTGATTCTGGAGACAGAATCCTTTTAAGGGATGAAAGATGTGACGAACGAGATTTGTGTGATTTAATTTGAATATTTATTGAATTAAATAAATATTTTTCGATGATTTAATTATTAGATTAAATAATTAATTGTGAAATTTATAGTATATTAATTTAATTATATGTGTTATATTGATTAATCTAATGTGGAGAATTTTATTATTCAGAGTATGTATTTAATTGAGCTTATTGGATTAAATAAATTATTTAATAAGCATAATGTTATTTTAATTAATTTAATAATTAATTAGAGATTTAATAATTTTTCATAATTAATAAATGAGAAAATTAATTATGTGACTATGTGAATTAATGAGAAATTATTATATTTTATTTAAATTAAATTAAATAAGATATTCGATTTATTGTTTAAATGGGTGTGACATTATTAAACTATATTATAAGAGATTTATTAAATTAAAGGGAAACAACCTTTTAAGGCTAGCCAAACAAGGCCCTAATGGGAGTTGGGCAGTTAACCCATGGATGGGATTAACTGACCACAACGTTGCAGTTATTATGCGTGTCAGTCTTATTTTTACGTATGTGATTTTTCTAAAACAAAACTTTGAGAGCTCAAAGAGAATTCAGAGAAAGTTAGAGAGAAATTTGAGGGAAATTGTAGATTGAAGAGTCAGAGAAGTTGATATAGGGTAAATTCTTCAACCCAAAACTTATTTACGTTCTTATGTTTTGTAAAAGAAAAAGTTATCTCTAAGTTTTCTGTGATTGGAGAAATTTGCAATTTAAGAATATAAGATGTGATGTATATGTTAGTTTATGTTTATAATATGTGTATATTATATATTTATGTGTTTAAAGTAATTGGTTTTATGAAATCATACTAAAATCTGAGTTTTCCATTAATAAGAGTTTTAAGTTCTCTGTAAAACAAAAATTTAGTGATCAATTCACGAATTGTTGTTTAACTTAAAATTTAACAGTAGATTATGTTAGCACATGTCAAAACGAAGGAAACAAACGTTGAATGGACAGATTCGGTGTTATAACGAACCCGTAATATCAATTTTCCTGTTTCATGTTCAATATTTTCAAAAACACCAAGAACAGTGAAATTTTATGGTTTGATTCAAGTATTATATGTTATAAGTTGTTAGAATCACACTATAAAGGTTAGTTAATGATCATGTACGAATTCTAGTGTCTGGGTATACTTAAATTCATATGTGAATAATGTAATTGGATGTAATTGGTCATGATCTGTGTTCTTCGCGAAACTCAGAATCAGAAACTGGTATGTCGCGCCGCAACACCAACCCCACGCCTTAAGGTCCGCGCCGCAGCGCCACAGACCAAGCTGCAGTGCCAGCCGCACCGCAGCGCCAAGGATAGGCTATATGGTGGCGCCGTAGCACCACTATGCAGGTTGTCCAAGAATGTGAATTTTAATTGTTTTATTTCAAGGAATGTAATAGTAACCTAATCTAATGAACATAAAAATGTGTTAGACATATAGTGAGATGTTAAAATAGATTCGTAACATGTCAATAAAGTAATTACATGTTTAATTAAATTGTTGAACGCATAGTTAGCTTGCCGATCATGAAGTTTAATATTATGTGAAAACAAGTGTTGTAATTTGATTAGTATAATCATAATTAGAGTTTCGACAAAGAGAATGATCTTGTGATGCTAGTTACATTATAGTTGACTAGAATTACGAATGTAAATGGTATGTAGGATGAAATCGAGGAACATGTATAATTAATGTGTAATCTACGCACGAGGCAAGTTTCCTAACCCTACTTGTTATCGTTATGCAAGTTTATAAACCTTACCTTTTTACATTGAGCAAATTTTAGACTTATATTCTATATCGAACAAGTTCTTATTATTTATTGATCAAGTTCAATATGTTATATTAAAAGTTATCAATCTTTTAAAGCCTGATTCCTGTTATACAATATTTATTCCATTGTATATCTCTTGAGTTATTATTCAATTTGAATATCAGTTATTGCTGAACCTTGTAAGACTAGCAAACCCTTATTGATTTGACTAGTCCATAGTTGATGAACGTTCTAAATTTTAGAACCCTTGTTGAGTTTATCCAAACTAAACATCCTTTGGTGCGGACTCTAATGTCAAACTGAGATGAACAACCTTGTTATAGGGGATTACTTATGCTTTAGCATTAAGATATTGTGCACAGTATGGTATTAAGGGCTGATCCCCCTAAGTACGAGAAGAAAGGTCCATAGTCTTATGACTGTTAAAGGTTTCATGTATAACCCTTGATAACCTAGGACATAGTTCCAGGTCTTATGACCCTCAGAAGTTCTTTTGATTCTTGTTATTCATTCTTGATTCAAAAGTTTAGTTTCTTATTCAGAAGCCTTTGATTCACTCGCATGTTATTATATTGTTGTACATTATTATATTTGTGGTCAATCGTGCTCACTCTTGCGTAATAATAACGTTACAGTTAAGAATAAAAGGTCCAATGAGCCTTCTACTAGCAAAGGCAAAGGCAAGAGAAAGGGCAAGATTAACAAGTGATGAAGACTTGTAGTTTATTTGTTATGTTATATTTAAAGTGTAAGGCTTAATATTTGATTATGTTTCCGCATTTGAGATTTAAGGTTAGTATGACCTGGGATTGATGTATTCATTTTTTTTAGATGTTGTAACTCCTTAATGAGAGGATTTATTTCTATCTATTTTATGGTTTCATTTATTATGGGTAGATAGACATATGATGTTTGTACAGTGAACACCAAATCCCGTGGAAATTGAAGTACCCAGATTTGGGGGTGTCACATTTTCTGTTTGTGTGAGCTGATTTAAGGTATTTATTGATTTTAGGAAGAATTTGATATGATTCTTCAAATATGGAGTTTAATGTTAGTTTTAGTTGTTTTGCAGGATTACTCTACGATCGTTCGGTGAGCACACTTTACGTTCCTAATGTGGAAGCTCTACGATTAGCAGTCTGGCAGCTCGACGATCGAGGTTGCTACTCTGCAAAGTTGCACTCTACAATTATTGAGATTTACTCTATGACTTGACTTTCTATTCGACGATTTGCGAGCTCTACGACACAGTACTCTATGAATGGTTAAGTTACTATCCGACGATTTCGTGATAATTTTAATGAGTCTATTTTTTTTTCTAGTTTATTTGTTGAAGGATTTTTAATATGAGAATAATCATTAAAAGCATCAATACAAAGTTCTCTCATTGCTATTTCATTTTTCAACTTCATTATTCAAATCATTAAACTTGTTGGGAAGAATTTTGTTAAAATTTTCTAAAAAATCGTTTCTAGCCATTATAATCTTTTCTTCTTGATATGATGTATCTTGTTCAATTTCTTTATTTTCATCGGTCAATGTATCAACCTCATTCATTAAATTATTTGCCAAGTCTTTTAAGTATACATTCTTTTCTCTTAGTTTTTCATTTTCTTGTTTCAAAAGATTATAATAAAAAATGGTTACCTTACTTAATTCATTATCAACTCGCATGAAACATACTTACGCTATTCCGTCGTTTACATCAACTTCTACTTCGAACTCATCATCACTCCAAGTAACAAGTGCTTTGTTCCTTTTATTATCCTTGTAGCTTGGTTAGTCTTTATTCTTTATTTGGAAGCAATCCTTTTTGAATTTGCACAGGCGTCCGCATTCAAAGCAAGTGTCTTCATTTTTCTTTCCCTTGAACTTATTTGAAGTGACAACATTCTTTCTTTTAATCTTTCTTTGTAACAACCTTTTGAGCCTTCTTGAAATTATTGTAATTTCATCATCCGAATCGTCCTCTAGCTCTTCTTTATCACCTACTATAAGAGCTAAAACCTTCTTGTGAGGAGTTTCCTCCTCATCATCAAATCTTCGTAATTGATGTTCTAATTGTTCTAATTCACCAAATAAAGTTAATGTATCCATAGAATAAATATTAGGAGAATCTTGAAGAGTATTAACTTTTGAGGCAAACCTCTTGGGCATATCCTGAATTAACTTACAGTTGATCTCACTTTGTGGAATTGATTTATCAAGTAGCCTCAAGAAAATTATTAGTACTAGGAACCTTGTTTGTGCCTCATTGATAGTTTCATCTTTATCAAGCTTGAACATTTCATAGTCATGCATGAGCGTACTAAGCTTGATTTCTCTTACTTTTGATGTACCTTCATGGCTTACTTTAAAAGTATCACATATCTCCGTAGCTGTGTTGCATGAGGACATTTTATCAATTTCGGATTGCACCATGCTGCTAACAAGTGTGTTCATTGCCTTTGAATCATAAGAAACCATGTAAGATTTGGTTGAGTCTGTGACGCCCCCAAAATAGGTATACACAACCCATTCTGAGTCGCCAAATATATGGTACAGAATTCAAATACAAACTTCATTTATACAATACTACAAAACATAGCTGTGAGTTTTAACATGAATATTGTCTTGTAGACAATATCCAAACTCAAATTGAGTCCTCATTACATATATTATCACACTATTTTATAGAATAGTGAGGACTACTACAGCCACCATCTCGGACCGTCACTCCATTCCCTGATTAGTCCCGGCTATATTCTCATTTCCTGAAGAGAACAATGAAAGCAAAGGATGAGCTCAACTAGCCCAATAAAGAATATTATGACTAAGATAATGCAGAATAAATTATCGTTAGCCTTCAACAGTGTAAAACTGATAGAATACAATAAACAACAAGTTTAACTGCAGCGAAACAAGCAATCCATTAGAAGAGTCAAGTAGAGCATGATATCTACTATCTTCTATGATTTAAAAGTTCATCATCAATAATTTATCGCTGTAACACAGCTCAATTATAATCCACATCACCGAATTATCCATGCACTACTGGCCAAGGATATTCGTTAGTATCACATCGATGAATTATTCATGCACTACGGGCCAAGGACATTCGTTATTATCACCAATGGTTATGATCATGCCAACAACTGTCCATCAATGCACTACGGGCCAATGAGGACTTTTACCACATCATTTGTAACATTATAGGTCATGATTATACTGATACATAATTTCTGGTCATAATCATACCAATCAATAGTCCATCTATGCACTACGGGCGAAAGATGACTTTGATCACAATTTAAGCATGAGAATGATGACAATAATATAAGAATTCAATTAAGTGAGAGCAATGATAAATTTTAAAGATTTATAATTTAATTTATCCAGAGTTCAAGAATGTCTAAATTGTCAACATGATACTGCTTTGTGGAGTAAAATTCAAGAATAATATTGTATCAAAAATAATTTGGACACAAAAGAAATCATTTTTTGTCATGAATAGTACCCCGTGAATAGTACTTCGTGAATAGTATCCCGTGAAATAGTACCCTGAAATGAAAAGATTAAAAATTAACAAGAATGTTTAGAATAATATTTCCGTGAAAAGATACTAGATGAAGCGCAAGTTTTAAGGATATTCTACTAATTTCAAGGAGAATAGAAATAATACTTATCAACATGAGTATATAATTAGGAATATGAAACAAAATAATATTACTTATAATCTACAGTGTATGGAAGAAAATATTATTACATACGAATATTGAACAAAAATAATATCCCTTACCTTAAAAGGAGAGGACTTCTAAATGGTATATTGGAGATATTCTTGAAGAAAACTTATACTGTTTTCTACACTCAAAGCTTCCTTAAACTCAAAAGAAATGCGCTCAATATTATAGAAGAAGAATTCTCTAATTCTAGTGCGATTTTTATTTCTAAACTAAGCATCCTATTTATAGGAGAATGGTAGGGCACTATTTAGAAAAAATATCACGGATGCACATGGAAAAATTTTCACGGGCGCAGACGGCTGATTTTCTGATTTTTACTATTTATTACTGTGCAATAAAATATTCTAATAAAACGAAAACTTTAAATAAAATATAATATATTCTATTTATAATCTAATAAAATAAAACTTATATATATATATATATATATATATATATATATAACTTATATATATATATATATATATATATATATATATATATAAGTAATAAAACAAAATAGATATAACTTTCTACCGATAATTTTGAAAAATGAGTAAGTGGGGGTCCATGTAATAAGCTAAACTTACAACAAATACTTCATAAAATATCCCTCTATTTATCTCAATTCACTTGACTTCACTAAACACATTTTTAATAACAGTTTTTCATCATTAATATTATAACTCACAATATTATCAACCAGATCATTCACAGGAAAGAGAGGGCTTTTCGATAAGGAATTCTCCTTATTGGCACGCAATTATGTGACCAAACCCCTTTCCTTGATAGAACTTTCTAGACATTGTCAATAATACAAATAATAATATGAATAACTTTGTCGTCTCAAATATTAATTTAATAATATAAAAAATTATGCAGATGATACTGTGACAATAATTGTATCAATAATGTGAGATAATATCCAACAATTACTGTGGCAATAATTGAATAAAACTTAGTGACTTTCCACGTAAGCATCAATAATCAAAGATATTGTACAATATCGTGGGCTACTATGCAACCACGCGTATTACTGTGCCTTTATCACCGGGTATTTCAACAGTTAAAGGTAAAACTTTTGCCGTTATTTTTATAAAAAGTTATTTATACCGTTTTCTAACTCCGACAGTAATTCCGTTGTGGGATCCACCAATAATTGTGCCGTCATACAAATATTCCCTGATAAAACGAATATTCCCCGACCAAACGAATATTTTATGACAATTTGCTTACTTTGCAAAATTTGTAAATAGTACCCACAACTATAACATTATAACAAATCCACACCTTATTATTCAAAATAATATTTAGAGAAAATTAATCTTTATTCATAAAAGTTGGGGTCATACAACCTCCCTTTCTTATGAAATTTCGTCCTTGAAATTGGTGTACGTACCTGGTATGTCGAAGAGGTGAGGATACCTTATTTTTATTTTAGATTCTAACTCCCATGTTATTTCCTCAATATCGTGGTTTTTTCACAAAACTTTGACTTGAGGTATAACCTTTGAGTGTAGAATATGTTCTTTCTTATCCAAGATTTTAACAGGTACCTCTTTATACGTTAAATCTTCCGTTATATCGTCTGGTTCTAATTCAATAATATGGTTCGGGTGTTCCACATATTTACGTAACATAGATAGGTGAAAAAATTTATGAACACGAGACATAATTGGCGGTAAAGCGAGTCTATAGGCTACAATTCCTACACAGTCGAGGATTTTAAATGGGCAAATGAATCGAGGATTGAGCTTTCCTCTCTTTTCAAATCTCATAACTCCTTTCCATGGAGAAACACATAACAACACATGATCTCCAACATTGAATTTCACGTCCCTTCGATGAAGATCAACATAACTCTCTTGTCGATCTTGTGAGATTTTTATACGTTGCCGGATCATTTGAATATTTTCCGTTGTCATGCGTACCAATTCCAATCCCAACAACATTGCTTCACCCACCTCGTTCCAGCATACTGGAGAACGATACTTTCGTCCATATAACGCTTTGAATGGAGCGACGCCTATTCTTGCTTGATAACTGTTGTTGTAGGAGAATTCCACTAATGGCAAGAACTTGTCCCAAATTCCTTTGAAGTTAAGGACACGGAGTCTTAATAGATCTTTAAGAGTTTGAATAGTCCTCTCCGACTGCCCGTCCGTCTGAGGATGATATGTTGAACTGAATCATAAATTCGTGCTCATAGCTTTTTACAAATTAACCTAAAATCGTGAAGTGAATCTTGGATCCCGATCAGAAACTATGGATACTGGCATACCATGCAATCTTACAATCTCATTTATGTATATACAAGCAAGACGTTCAAGTGAATAAGTTTCTCGTATAGGTAAGAAATGAGTAGACTTGGTTAATCTAGCAACAATGACCCAAATTACATCTATGACTTGAGAAACCTTGGGAAGACTAGTAACGAAATCCATGGTAATGTGCTCCCACTTCTATTCAATAATTTCAAGTGGTTGCAATGGATTTTTTTGGCACTTGATGCTCCGCCTTGACACGTTAACAAGATAAACACCTTGAGATAAACTCCGCGATCTCTCTTTTCATATTGCTCCACCAAAATGTATCATGATAAATTTTGGTACTCCCAGGATGAATTGCAAATGGTGTGTTGTGTGCCTCCATCATGATTTTATACTTCAAATCAGAGTCGTTAGGAACACAAAATCTGGAGTTGACTCAAAGTATTCCTTCTTTATCAATTCTTGCTTCTGGAATAGCACCTTCTTACACTTTATTCTTCATACGCATCAGCTCTAGGTCCATAGTTTGAGCAGCTTTAATTTTATCGATTAAAGTCGGTTCTACTCATATATTTGACATCATCACGTAGGCCCCTAGAGTCTTTAACTCTATCTCCATCCTTTGTAAGTCATACCAAATGGGCCTTTGCGTTGACAATATCGCACTCGTACCCACATATGATCTTCTACTCACGCGTCAGTTACCACGTTCACTTTTCCAGGATGGTATTGAATGGTATGATCATAATCTTTCAAGAGCTCGAGTCAACGTCGTTGCCGCATGTTGAGTTCTTTTTGGGTGAAGAAATATTTGTGACTTTTATGATCTATATAAATCTCCACTTTCTCCCCATAAAGGTAATGCCTCCAGATTTTAAGTGCAAAAACGACTACTGCCAACTCTAGATTATGAGTAGGATAATTTCTCTCATATTCTTTGAGTTATCGTGAGGCATAGGTTAAGACTTTCCCATGTTGTATGAGAACACATCCCAAACCTCTGCCTGAAGCATCACTGTAGATAACAAATCCCTTCGAGCCAGGTGGTATTGTCAAAACAGGTGCTGAAATGAGTCTCCTCTTGAGTTCTTGAAAACTCTTCTCACATTCCTCGCTCCAATCGAATTTTGTATCTTTTCAAGTTAGCTGAGTTAATGGAGTAGCGATTCGAGAAAATCTTTCCACGAATCTCCGATAATAACCAGCTAAGCCCAGAAAGCTACGTACTTCGGTCACTGACTTAGGTTGCTCCCAACTTTGTTTTGCTTCAATCTTCGTTGGGTCAAAAGATATTCTATGATTTGATATCACGTGCTCAAGGAATGTTACTTCTTCAAGCCAGAACTAGCATTTCTTCAACTTGGCAGAAAGTTTGTTTTCGCGAAGCTTTTGGAGTATCAGCCTTAAGTGTTGCTCATGATTTTCACGACTTTTGGAGTATACGAGGATGTCATTAATAAAGACATCCACAAAATGATCCAAATATTCCTTGAATACTCGGTTCATCATATCCATGAAGGCAGTAGGAGCATTAGTCAATCCAAAAGACATGATTAGGAATTCATAATGCTCGTACCGAGTTCTGATAGCAGTCTTTGGAATGTCATCAGCTTTAATCTTTAACTGATGATATCCAGAACGAAGACTGATCTTTGAAAAGAATTTGGCACTTTGCAACTGGTTAAATAGGTCATCAATGCGAGGTAACGGGTACCTATTTTTTATAGTGACATGATTCAACTTCCGATAATCAATACAAAGTCGCATACTTCCATCTTTCTTCTTTACGAATAGAACAGGAGCACCCCAAGGAGACGTACTAGGATGAATGAAACCGATGTCTAACAATTTTTGGAAATGGGTTTTGTACCGGGTTCAAGGTCAATACAAAACTTGATTTCACGCTCCGGGGGTAGCCAAGAAGTTCTTCAGGGAATACGTCAGGAAATTTATTAACAATAAAAATATCAGTCAAATCTGACATATTTTTGTTTAAATCTGCGACATGGGCTAAGAAAGCTTGACATCCGTTTTTTAATAAACGAATATCTTTATGATTTGATATAACAGTGATTGACTTTAGTGATTTGGTTGCTTGAATTCACATAATAGGTTAGTTAGGAATATAAAACTAACAACCTTACGAAAACATTCAATTTTAGCATGATGAGTAGTTAACCAATCAGTCCCTAAAATCACATCAAATGGAAGTATTTTGAAAGAGATGAGATCGACAGGTAATGTGAGGGTGCCGATTTGAATCAAACAAGATTTATAAACAGTGGATGTAATGAAGGTTTCTCCCAACGGAGTTTCAAAAGATAAGTCAAAGTCTAATTTCTCTAGAGTCAAATTTAAACTTTGAGCGCAAGTAGGTGAAATAAAAGAATGGGTATAACCGGTATCAAATAAGGTATAGACTTTGCAATAGTTTATTATTAGCTTACCCGTGATAACTTCGTTCTGGTTCCTCGCTTTTTGGGAGGTCACGACAAATGATTTCCCTTGAACTACCGGCTTTGACTTTTCTGGGATGGCATTTGGTGTCACCATCCCAGCTGGACTTGGCTTCACTACATGACAAAATTAAGCTAGGTGACCTTCTCTTCCGCAATTGTATTGAGCTTTAGGTTGCTGTGTGCAGTTTGGACTGATGTGTCATTCCCCTCCGCATTTGAAGCATACGACCGGTGGTCGTTCTCTTTTCTTAACAACGGGTGCTGGTTCTGACATCTTTCTATCATTATTGAATCTCCTCTTCTTAAAATTTCTACTTCTATTATCTTGGCCAGAATTACCACCAAAGTGGTTACCATTTATGGCATGTTGATTTCCTCCACGTTTGCTGTCACCGCATCGATGACTGCTACCACTGGTATTATAATCTTGCCAGCTGCAATCTCTTGGTTGGGTTGACTCATTATCACGCTCTAATAACTGAGCCTTATTCACAATATCTGAATACAAGCAAAGTTTGTGAGAAATGAGGTATTGACGTATTTTGGGTTTCAAACCTCTTAGAAACATCTGCGTCATATGCTCCTCATTATCTACCAAATGGGATGCAAACCAGGATAACTCTGTAAACTTAGCCTTGTACTGCGATACGGTCATATCGTTTTGTTCTAGCTTGATGAATTCCACCTCCTTTATGTGACGAATACTTTCGAGAAAGTACTTGTCGTTGAATAATTCTTGGAACTTATCCCAAGACATCTTTAGGGCGGCATGCTTAGTACATTTTACAGATTCCCACCAATGATCTGCCTCTCCTCGCTACATGAAGGTGACAAAGGGAACCTTTTGCTCCTCGGAGCATCCCAAGATATCAAATATCTTGGTGATCTGCTTAATCCACGTCTCTACCTTAAGTGACTTTGGCTTTCCTAAAAACTCTGGTGGTCTCAACTCCTTGAATTTCTTAGCAGTGACCATCCGTGAGTTACTAGTGTTTCCACATGTACTTTGAACAGGAGTCTCTCTCGTCTGATGTTGCATGAATTGCAGAAATCTCCTAAACATCCCATCTGTCATCATTTGGTCGGTGTTATTGTTTACATGAGGATTATTGCCTTCCTAATGCACATTATCCTAGTAATTGATCAGCAGTGACTCAACGGTCTCATGTGCTCCATTACTTAACTCAACATTTTTAGATGTCATTTTTAAACACTACCACAAATCAAGGGTTAATTGACAAGCCACATAATACCCCTATATTCTGACCGACCAATTAAATAACAAATAAACTTAGGTAGGTTATATTAGCGAAGGATTTACCCGTCTCTCTCCCTCCTAGTTCTAGCCTCACATCTCAGCCAGGGATCATATCCCTAAGCTCTGATACCAACTGTGACTCTCATATAAGATTGGGATAGCACCTCATATTGATACCTATCAGCTTGCTACCGTTATTCATGGCGTCCCCTATGGAGAGTCTAGCTTCGGTGCATCCCACACAAGGAAGTCACCAGCGAGAGGCTCGGGGCTCTTTACTTATAACTCTGATACCAACTGTGACGCACCCAAAATAGGTATACACAAACCATTCTGAGTCGCCAAATACATGGTACAGAATTCAAATATAAACTTCATTTATACAATACTACAAAATGTAGCTGTGAGTTTTAACATAAATATTATCTAGTAGACAATATCCAAACTCAAATAGAGTCTTCATTACAAATATTATCACACTATTTTATAGAATAGTGAGGACTCCTACAGCCATCATCTCGGAGCATCACTCCATTCCCTGACTAGTCCCGGCTATATTCTCATTTCCTGAAGAGAACAATGAAAGCAAAGGGTAAGCTCAACTACCCCAGTAAAGAATATTATGACAAAGATAATGCAGAATAAATTATCGTTAGCCTTCAATAGTGTAAAACTGATAGAATATAATAAACAACAAGTTTAACTGCAGCGGAACAAGCAATCCATTAGAAGAGTCAAGTAGAGCATGATATCTACAATCTTCTATAATTTAAAAGTTAATCATCAATATTTTATCACTGTAACACAGCTCAATAATAATCCGCATCACCGAATTATCCATACATTACGGGCCAAGGATATTCGTTAGTATCACATTCACGAATTATCCATGCACTACGGGCCAAGGATATTCGTTATTATCACCAGTGGTCATGATCATGCAAACAATTGTCCATCAATGCACTACGGGCCAATGAGGACTTTTACCACATCATTTGTAACATTACAGGTCATGATTATACCGATACATAATTTCTGGTCATAATTATATCAATCAACAGTCCATCTATGCACTACGGGCCAAAGATGACTTTCATCACAATTTAAGCATGAGGATGATGATAATGATATAAGAATTCAATTAAATGAGAGCAATGATAAATTTTAAAGATTTATAATTCAATTTATCCAGAGTTCAAGAATGTCCAAATTGTCAAAATGATACTGCTTTGTGGAGTAAAATTCAAGAATAATATTGTATCAAAAATAATTGGACAGAAAAGAAATTAATTTTTGTCATGAATAGTACCCGAGTGAATAGTACCTCGTGAATAGTACTTCATGAATAGTACCCCAAAATGAAAAGATTAAAAATTAACAAGAATGTTCAGAATAATATTTTCGTGAAAAGATACTAGATGAAGCGCAAATTTTAAGGATATTCTACTAATTTCAAGGAGTATAGAAGCAATACTTATCAACATGAGTGTAGAATTAGGAATACGAAACGAAATAATATTACTTACATACTACAGAGTATGGAAGAAAATATTATTTCATACGAATATTGAACAAAAATAATATCCATTACCTTAAAAGGAGAGTACTTCTGAATGCTATAGCGGGGATATTCTTGAAGAAAACTTATACTGTTTTTTACACTCAAAACTTTCTTAAACTCAAAAGAAATACGCTCAATATTATAGAAGAAGAATTCTCTGATTCTGGTGTAATTTTCATTTCTAAACTAAGCATCATATTTATAGGAGAATGGCAGGGCACTATTTAGAAATAAATATCACGGACGCACATGGAAAAATTTCCACGGGCGCAGACGGCTGATTTTTTGATTTTTAATATTCATTATTGTGCAATAAAATATTCTAATAAAATAAAAACTTTAAATAAAATATAATATATTCTATTTATAATCTAATAAAACAAAACTTAATATATATATATATATATATATATATATATATATATATATATATATATATAAGTAATAAAATAAAACTGAGATAGCTTTCTACCGATGATTTTGAAAAATGAGTAAGTGGGGGTCCATGTAATAAGTTAAACTTACAACAAATACTTCATAAAATACCTCTCTATTTATCTCAATTCACTTTGCTTTACTAAACACATTTTTAATAATATTTTTTTATCATTAATATTATAACTCACAATATTAACAACCAGATCATTCCCAGGAAGGAGGGAGCTTTCCGATAAGGACTTCTCCTTATTGGCACGCAATTAGGTAACCAAACACCTTTCCTCGACAGAACTTTCTAGACATTGTTAATAATATAAATAATAATATGAATAACTTTGTCATCTCAAATATTGATTTAATAATATAAAATATTGTGCAGATGATACTGTGACAATAATTGAATTAATAATGTGAGATACTATGCAGCAATTATTGTGGTAATAATTGAATAAAACTGAGTGACTTCTCACGTAAGCATCAATAATCAAAAATACTGTACAATATCGTGTGCTACTATGCGACCACGCGTATTACTATACTTTTATCACCGGGTATTTCAACTGTTAACGATAAAACTTTTTGATGAGTGGGTTTTATACCTACGAATCGACCTCTAATTCGAGCTTAAACTGTGTTCATTCATTATTTTTGTGATTCATTTTACTTATTTATTGTTGTTTTATGTTAAGGTGTGCTGGTATAGCATTTGGACTTAAAAGGTGGGTTCGTGGCGAAACTTAGCAAGAAAATGAGCAAAAAGTGGACTGCTGTAGAATGAACCCCTGCCGGGGCAGACATTATACATACAAAACCCCCGCTGGGGCGGGGGTATTAAGGCAAAAACAGAAGCACCCCCCCCCCCGCCAGGGCAGGCACCAAGAAAAGAAAAACCCCCGCCGGGGCGGGGGTACGGGAAAAGTCCAAGACTCCTGTTTCAGTTGTATTGTTGCAGTGGCATGAAGGAAGGAGTTGGCATGGTTTGGAACTGTATTTGGCACCGAGTTATGGTCAAAATATGTGTCTTATGCTAGAGATAACATTAGACAACAAGGGAAGATTAACGAGAGAGAATCAATTGACAATTTGAAGCTCTAATTTTGAGAAAAATTTATTGGAGGAAGGATTGAAGGTTAGAATCATGAAAATTACAAGTCGGAGCTGAGAAGAATGGTGGTTTTGGATTTATTCTACTTCTTTAATTCAATTATTGTAATTGGGATGATGATTACTTTGATGATTTTAGTTTTTATTTCATTTGTGATGAGCTAATTTACTTGTTGGGCTTATGATGGATCTTGATTGTTGAATGATGATTATGTAGCCTTAATTTCAGTTTAATAAGCTATCATTCAGTTTATCAATTGTGATTTGTGCTTTAATTTATGAATTGCTTAATCTCCAATTCTTTATGGATTTGTATGGACTCGAGAGATGATATATGAATCTAGACTTAGTCACTTTAGCACGTGTTCTTGAATTCTGTGATTGAATGAAATCTTGATGAATGTTAGGGTATAGATATGCTTAACATCGTATGTAATCAGATAGAGAACTTAAACTTAAACCTTGTTTGATTGTAGTTCACATAGAGATATAGTGAATTAGTTGATTAAGGTGTTTAGCTTAATTCTATCTAATTTGTTAATTTAAGTTAATATTGTATTAGTGCATCGAGAGATGGTTAATTCAGCTTGAATGTTCTTGATTAATAAATTGGGATAGTGAATTGAATTAAAATAGGGTGTAGTAATCGGAGTGATACTTAAAGTGAAGTTGTAAGCCTAATTCTCCATTATTTACTTGAAATTACAGCTTTTAAGTTTGTTGATTGCTTGGTATTTTTAGTTTTTAATAGTTATAATCATTGAAGTGGATAGTTTAATAAAATTTGGATTAATTTAAAGTTGGTAATTGTTAGGATTAATTTCATACTATTCTCTGTGGGAACGATACTTGACTTATCATTATATTACTTATTGACCACGTGCACTTGCGTGTGAGCGTAATTAGATTTCGATCAACAAGTTTTTGGCGCAGTTGCCGGGGAACAATATAGATTTTAATATTTTCAATATCAGTTTAATTAGTCCAGTTTTACTTAAATATTTTTTCTTTTGTTTTGTTCTTTCTTATTTCATATTCTTGGAGTCAGTTTATGCAAACTCGGTCTAAGAAGCCAGGCTTGCTTCCTTTCGAGGACGATATCGAGAAACGGTTATAAAGGCTAAATAAGTGGATTAAAGACACAAGGGAAAACTTTGAGAACTCTGAGAAAGAAGAAACAATGGATGCAGAAGATCAAAAATCGCTAAGGGATTTTACTATTCCTAAGGTGACTGAGCTTCAGTCAAGTATCACCAGGCTGGCGATTGCTGTAAATACTTTTGAGATCAAGCCTGGGATGATTCAGAACTCAATTCAGTTTGGAGGACTAGTCAACGACGATCCGAATGAACAATTGGTCAGCTTTCTGGAGATATGTGACACCTTCAGATACATTGGGGTGTCGGATGAAGCAGTCAGACTTTGCTTATTACCGTTCACCTTGCGAGATAAGGCGAAGAGTTGGTTACATTCGCTACTATCAGGATCGATAACTACTTGGGATGACCTTGCTCAGAAGTTCCTAGCTAAGTTTTTTCCACCAGCAAAAACTGCAAAGATGAGAAATGAGATTACAATGTTTTAGCAGCAGCATGGGGAGTCTTTATATGAGGCATGGAAACGATACAAGGAATTGCTCAAAAAGTGCCCTCATCATGGACTACCCAAATGGCTGCAGATGAATACGTTTTACAACGGGTTGAATGGGAATTTCAGAACGAGTATAGATGCAGCTTCGGGTGGAGCGTTTATGGCCAAGAGTTATGAGGGGGCATATGAGTTAATTGAAACTATGGCAGTTAATAACTACCAGTGATCTACAGCGAGGATAACACAGCCTAAGGTAGCTGGGGTATTAGAGGTAGACGGAGTAACAGTGTTGGCAGCACAGATTTCAGCCTTACCAAAGAAAATGGATACTCTAACAGGTGCACAACCACAGCAGGTGGCATATATTTGCGAGTTATGTGCAGGAGAACATCATACAGAATAGTGTGCCATTAACCCATCATCAGTTCAGTTTATGAACAGCTATAATAGGATTCCACAGAACATGTATCAAAATGCCTACAACCTGGGGAATAGGAACCATCCTAACTTTTTGTGGACTAACAATCAAAATCAGCAGGCTCCATGACCTTCTTATCCCCCGGGGTTTCAAAATCAGCATCAACAAGTAGCTCTGTATCAAGAGAAGAAAATAGACTTGGAAGTGCTTTTGTTGAAATACATATCGGGAAACGAGGCGGCAAGGAAAACACAAGCAGTGGCCATTAAAAATTTAGAAAATCAGATGGGACAGTTGGCCTTAGCATTGAATAATAGACCGAAAGGGACTCTACCTAGTGACACAAAAAAGAATCCGAAGGGAAATCATGAGCAGTGTCAAGCAATCACTTTGAGGAGTGGAAAGCATCTTGAAGGGAAAAGTGCAAAAAATTCAGCTAAGAAAGATGTCAAAGAGAATGAAGACAAAGTGGTTGTAGAGAAACAGGATGTAGAAAAGCAAGGGGACAAGAGCAAGTCAGATGTTGAGCCAATTGTGTATCCTCCACCGTCGTTTCAGCAAAGGGTCCAAAAATAGAAATTAGACAAGCAATTCGCCAAACTTTTGGAAGTTTTTAAGAAACTTCAAATAAATATTCCATTCGCAGAAGCCCTCGAGCAAATGCCGAGTTATGCCAAATTCATGAAGGGTATTTTGTCTAGGAAGAAAAAGTTAGAAGATTATGAAACTGTGGCTTTGACAGAGGAATGCAGCGTAGTTTTACAGTGAAAGTTACCTCCAAAGTTGAAGGATCCGGGGAGTTTTACTATACCTTACACGATCGGTAACATGGCCTTCAAAAAGTGTTTATGTGATTTGGGGGCAAGTGTAAACTTCATGCCATTATTCGTTTATACCAAATTGGGTTTACCAGCTCCAAAGCCTATGAACATATCATTGTAGTTAGCAGATAGATCGATAACGTATCCTAGAGGAATTATGGAGGATATTTTGGTTAAAGTTGACAAATTCATGTACGTAGTGAATGCTATTTTCTGATCTTCAACCACATAAGCAATGGCGAAGGATTTCTCCATCTCTTTGATCCACATTTGTGCCACGATAGGCTCGGTAGTACACGTAAATTCCGGAGGTCCTACGCTCCTAAAGTCTTTAAAGTTCATAACTGGAACCGCTTGGGGATTGGGTTGTACTGGTTTGTCGTTTCTTCCCTACAGGGCCTCTCCTAGCAAATCTACCAGCCTTTGGATAGGATCTATTTGCTCTCTCTCATTATTGACCGACTCTTTCGGTGCTATTAGTTTACGTCTGGGTGGCATTTTCTACATTACAAAATTTCATTCTTATTATCTAATTATATTACTTAAGTATTTATTCAATGTAAAAAAAAAAAAATTTATGACACGTTTTCTGAAATAAGAACATTTATATTCATATGCCCAATCATTACATTGCTATGATCATTCCTAGCGTACTTCTATAAATGCCAACATTCGTCCCATAATATCTCAAAAGACAGGGGAACACTAATATACTACCCCTCCAACATGAACCTACTCGGGGTTTACATAACTATCCCAAATCTCACACAAAAGATTGGGATTACATATCCAATATACACAACATGCCTATACTACTGGACACCTAACCAACAAGCTATCCCAACATCCCGCGCTCTTGTACTCAACCTGTGTCATGTGAGCCATCATTTCCTTACTCAAAGTGTGACGGGTTTGCCCTTATTCTGCCAAATAATGGTACATACCATCAATCAACCTCTCCATAGCTATACGAAAAACATAGCCCATTTTGTTCATCTTCCTCCTCTTACACCTAACTTCATCTTCCAGGTCTCCTGCCTTATAATTAGCTTATTCCCACATCTCCTCAAAGTGGATTCTCTCCATAACCACCATCTCTAGCTGTGTATGAAGAACCTCCTTCTCAGCTTTCTCACTTAGCTCCCTCTACTCGGACTCCTCTAGCTTACCTTCCAATTCTACATTTCTGGCTATCGAACAATGAAAAAGGGCCCCCATCTGTATGCATGCCTCCTTGTGATATGTAAGTTCTACTTCCATCTCCTGCATCTCCAATTTCCTCTTATAGTCTTCATCCTTCAGCTTCTGCATCTCGATTTCTCTTTCCTGAGCCCGGGTCTCTAGTTCCTCAATCCGACATTCAAATTCCAAAATTCATTCATTGTATTCCCCCACCATCCGGTCCTTGAATGTAGCCTCGTCAGAATCTTCCACGTGCTCATCCTCCATAGGTTCTTCCTCAAGATCCGACTCTACGAAAAATGGCTCCATCTCCTCCTCATCCTCAACATCTATAGGGGCTACTGCTGAAACGAGCTCCGCTATCAAAGTTGCCTCATACACTACGTGTATGTCTCATGGCTCCTCCTCTACCACTCTACTGGGTCCTCCCAAGTCCAACATCCTACAATACAACAAACAACAAACTCAATTAGAATGTCAAAATAAAACATAAATTCATTGTATGAAATAAAAATATATTTCATAATGCCACTAAATCTCTAAGAAAACTCTATATGAGTTTTATCTCCTGCCATCCTCTAAGTTCTTTTAAGGTTATAGTCTAAGGATTCTCGCTCCTAAGGTTTATAACTTAATGATTTGATACCAACCTGTGGCGCCCCCAAATTCAGACACTCATATCTCGAATTTAGTACATCACGTGCTAACTCTAATAATAAATCAAAATCTCACACAACGGAAAATATAATAATTTACATTGCCATAACATAAATATTTGCGTCCCAAAGTCTCGTAACCGTTAGTACAACATTACAACTTAAATTTAAACATAACTTATTACATCATAATACATAAGTCTTAATACAACATGATATTATTAAATTCCTAGCGCAAGAAACAAAGCTATCTCGTAGCCTTGCCCTTACCTTTGTCCTTGCCTGAGGGATCACCACGTTCTGCCTTAACTGAAAGTTTTAAGGACAGTAAAAATGAGCAACAAATTTACCCAGCAAGTAATATAGCAATAAGGGTGAACAGTTATAAATTTTAAATCTCAAGGGTATAACCGTGAATAAAAGTTCAGGAATTATCAATAATTCTCAATAAGTGTCGCTATGGATTGAAAGATATCAACAAGATTTAAAGAGCTAACCATTTCAAGATTTAAGAATAATGAACACTGAGTAGTCACGAGGGACTAAGAACTCCTACTAGAATTAATAGTATTATACTGAAAATCCAATAAAAATCAAGTACAACAGGTGATTAGCCTAAAGTACCCTACGTTATGCATAACATTTAAACATGCTAGTATGTGCGCACGTCGGCTCCTCGATAGTTATATAATTTCCCCTTCAATGAGGGTTATTTATCTCAGCAGATTTATAAGAGTCCACACCAAGTCAATTGGTTTGGATAGCTTTCTAGCACATGATAATAGTCTAGCTGAATCAATGGCTTAGACAACTTTTATAATGCATTTAGGAATAATAAGTTTAATGCTTGTAACAATATCAAGTTATAAAACCAATTTTTGAATATTAATACATATTTGTCCGATGTAAATATGGTCGATATGGCAATAGTTCGGATTTATACAATACGTAAAGTGTAAAGAGTTTAGGGAACTTGCATTCAATATGAAAATCAAATGAAGTTAGAGAACTTGCCTTAAGCGTAGTTTACCAACTCTATAGCTTGTCAACACTTTGAAATCCTATTGTAACGTAGTTATGTATACAATATATTTATTAGTTACTCAACTCTATAAGATAATAATCTCATACATGTTCGATCACATAAGTCAATGACACATTTATTCCTATTTTAGTTTTAGTAACGTAAATGGAATGCCACATTAGTATTGTAAGACCCCAACTTTTATAAATAAAGATTTAATTTTCTCTAAATGTTATTTTGAATAATAAGGTGTGGATTTGATATAATGTTATAGTTGTGGGTAATATTTACAAATTTTACAAAGTAAGCAAGTTGTCATAAAATATTCGTTTGGTCAGGGAATATTCATTTTATTATGGAATATTCGTACGACGGCACAATCATTGGTGGACCCCACAACGGAATTACTGTCGAATTTAGAAAGCGATAGAAATAACCTTTTTATAAAAATAATGGCAAGACTTTTACCGTTAAACTATTGAAATACCCAGTGATAAAAGTACAGTAATACGCATAGTTGCACAGTAGCACACGGTATTGCACAATATCTCTGATTATTGATGCTTACGAAAGAAGTCACTCAGTTTTATTCAATTATTGCCACAGTAGTTGATGTATAATATCTCATATTATTGATTCAATTATTGTCACAGTATCATCTGCACAATATTTTATATTATTAAATCAATAAATGAGACGGCACAGCTATTCATATTATTATTTGCATTATTGACAATGTCTAGAAAGTTCTGTCGAGGATAGGGGTTAGGTCATTTAATTACGCGCCAATAAGGAGAATTTCTTATCGAAAAGCCTCATCCTTCTTGGGAATGATCTAGTTGTTAATATTGTGAGTTTTACACTACTAGAAAATCAACCTATAGCGACAATCACTGACCGTCGCTATAGATCAAAAGACCGTCACCATATAAGCCATAGCTGAAACCTATAGCGACGGTCGGACCGTCGCTAGACAACAACACAAAAATGCGAATGGAGCTCTATACCGACGATCAGAGAATGGATATCGCGACGGTCACGATTGTCGCTATAGAAGGTTTTGGCGCGAATGGCTGAGGTATATCGCGACGGGCCTGACCGTCGCTGTAGAAGATATTGGCGCGAATGGTTGAGGTTTACTGCGACAGTCTTAGCCGTCGCTATAGAAGTTTTGGCGCCAATGATTGAGGTCTATAGCGATGGGCCTGACCGTCGCTATTTCTTTTCCATAATTTTAAAAAAATGATGTTATTATACAATATTTCTTATTTATTAATCTCTTTACAATTTTTTACATAAACCACACATTCATTAACCTATTTACTGATAAAATACACACCAAACATGTTAAGACAATGTAAAATGCATGCAGGAACTTATTAGTTGAACATGTGTGATCAAACATAGAAACAAAAGTTAAAGAAAACAAACGTAGCACATTATATACTTTATTATGTTCTCCCTCTTATTCCACTAATCCAAACGTTCTAACATTAAGTTTTATCAACTAAATAGAGTCAACAAAACCTAGTTCCCCCATTGAAGAACATATTAAACATTTGAATTCTTTCTTCAAAACAGTTAAAACCAATGGTCTTGTTCTTTCACCTTCCAAGTGTAGTCTGTTTCTGACAAAAGTCAGGTTTCTCGGTCTAATCCTCTATCGCGGACTCACTCGGCCTATTGACAGAGCTATTCAATTTGCCGACCGATTTCCGGATAAGATTACCGACAAAACTCAGCTACAGAGATTTCTTGGCTCGCTTAATTATATAGGCAAGTTCTACAAGAATCTCAGAAAGATTTGTAAGCCTCTTTTTCAGCGCTTACAAAGTAATCCCCCTCCATGGACTGACATTCATACTTCTGTCGTCCAACAAGTTAAAAAGTATGTCAAGGTTTTGCCTTGCCTTGGCATCTCTAATGATTCAGCATTCAAAATAGTTGAAACTGATGCCTCCGACATCGGATTTGGTGGCATTCTCAAACAGCAGTTAACACCCACTTCTGACGAACAAATTGTTCGTTTCCATTCAGGCGCATGGAATCCAACGCAGTTAAAATATAGTACTATTAAAAAAGAAATTTTGTCACTAGTATTATGTATTAAAAAATTTCAAAGAGATCTACTAAATCAGAAATTCTTAGTTAGGATAGATTGCAAATCAGCCAAATTCATTCTTGAAAAAGACGTAGAAAACGTCGCCTCTAAGCATTCTTTCGCTAGATGGCAAGCTATATTAAGTATTTTTGATTTCGATATTGAATATATTAAAGGTAGTAACAACTCAGTTCCTGATTTCCTGACACGTGAATTCATTAACACAGGTACTATTGCAGCACCATGAGTGTTCGAGGAGGATCATCTTCTCGAGGTCATGGCCGTTCCTCAGGCCCAGTCAATCAGTCAAAAGGAACTGTTGTTCCTCATCCAGTAACTCAAACACATAATAAATTTCAGGTGCTTGGTACAGTCCCCAAGCCCTATGCGTCAGTTCTAGTCAGTCAGCCTAAACCGTTTGACATATTTGCTAATCAATCCAAAGCAACTGCGTCAAACCCTAGTAACCCAGCTTCGGAATATCGTGCTAAGTATGATCAGCACCTATTCCACATCGAGTTAGCAATGAAACCAAAAAATGACCCAGTCAAATTAGCTGCCCAGTATTTTCCTGCTGGATGGCATTTTCTTCCTCTCGCTCCTTATAAATCTTTGGTCTTTTATAAGGATATTCTTATTGAAACAGAGTCAGTATTCATCAAACCTATTTATGCCAACGATGATAGTTCCAAGCTTCTCTATCATTCGTTGTATATCAAACAGGTTCTCAATCTTTCAGATTGGGGTAGTCATCCTTCCGATCTCAAGTCGCTCTCTAATCATTCTAGCCCCTATTGCTATTATGATTATATTGAGGCTTGGTTTAAAATCATGCTTCACCAGAATGATGATCATAGTCATTCTTGGTTTTTCCAGTTCGATCAAAAGTTCAAAAGTCAGTTTCCCAAGTGGTTCATTCTCTGGTGGACTAGGCATGGTCTTGATCATGCAATTTTCCCAGAATCACTTATGGTTCAGTTAGAACACTTTTGTCATCGTAGTAATTATCTCCCGAAATATGAGGAAATTCTTGCATTCCTTATATTTTGTAGTAAATATAAAATCCCTTGGATCCTCAAATGGCAATATGTCATTACGGCCACCCAAGAAGTCACAATATTCCAGCCTCCTTCTTCCATAGGAATTAGGTCAGCCCAAACAGTTATCGCCCCAATCTCTCAAGTCTCTCGCCGATTTTACATCAAATGGTGGGATAAATTTGGTGTCGATAGGATAGTTGGTCAAGTTCAGAAGGAGTTTCCTCCTTCTCCATCTACTCCCTTGACCCATTCAGTTACCAAAGCTCCAGCCATTGAGTCATCCAGTAAGTCTTCAGTCAAAGTATCTACGCCAGTTGCTCCATCCAGTCCACAGAAGCTCACTAATGTTTCCAGTTATTCCAGCTCTCAATTAAAAGTTCTTACAGATGCCATCCAGGCACGTTTAGATCAGTTAGACAAAAAATTAGATGCAGCCTCTTCTCAGTCCAGAGGAGATGATGATAGTCAAAATTTGGATGATGATGAGGAGGATTGTGATCCCTATGGCACAATCAACCTTCAGGATGCTCAGGATCCTTTTGCCTGAACATCTCAGTCAACACCTGCTCCGGCAGACAGCCTAGTCAGCACAGCCTAGTCAGCACCTGCTCCGGCAGCCTAGTCAGCAGCCTAGTCAGCACAGCCTAGTCAGCACCTGCTCCGGCAGCCTAGTCGGCATAGCCTAGTCAGCACCCCTGCTCCGGTAGTCTCGTCAGCAGCATCTTTTGCTCCGACAGCCTCGACAGCAGCATCTGCTTTTCCACCGAAAGCAGCACTTAGTCAAGCATCTGGCCCCACGGCCCATTTATTCAAAAGAAGACGTCTACTTTTCCACCGAAAGTAGAATCTTTTCTTTCTTTTACTTTTACTTTATCTTTAGTAAATGTAATATGTTTTTTACTTTTACTTTACCCCAGTTATTGTAATAGTTGATTCCTTAGTCTATAAAAGGAATTCGACTTCATTTGTATGAGGCAGACTTAGAAAGACTCAGAGTTCCTTCTCTGACAAATCTTTAGCCTCTACCGCTGTTTAGCCTACCTAGCCCCTCTTCTTCTCATGTTCTTAGTTTAATCTTCTTGTAAGTAAACCTATAAATTAATTTTATTTCTGCACTTGTAAATAGTTTGAATCAATAAAACTTATTTTTATTCAAGTATTTAACTTGTGTTTGTATGCGCCTCTCTACTCTGTTCATCTATTCCTGCTTCCACTCTCAAATCGCCGATAGCATCAAGAACCAACCGTGTGGCTCTGATACCATATAACAGCTGATAAGTTCAAAAGAAAAACTTAAACAGAAAAGAAAAGATTAAGAAGATGACCGGTGAATCGGTAAAGTAATCTCTTTCTTTTTATTTATAAACAGTTGAGGAAGGATTACATTATTTCCTAGATCTAACTGTTTGAGGAAGATCGAAGTATGAAAGACTTCGACTTCATCTTCTAACTAAGAAGATCGAAGCTGGAAGCTTCGTCTCCGGCTAACTCTAGAGAGAAGGGAGAGCGGACCTTAGGTGAGGTTTTCTTTCAAAAGAAAAGCCTGAAGAACTCTAACACTTCGAGTTCTTTAAATAGAAAAACTGAAAGTAAATTACTATTTGATTCACGCAGGAATCACTATTACATTAACAGGAGTAAAAGTAATTTACTTAAGTAAAAGTAAAACGTAAGAAACACTTTACATTTACTTTTACATGGGTAAATGTTAAAAACATTTAACTAAGTTAAAAACATTTAACTTAAAGTAAAAGCAAAAGTTATTCTTTTACTTTTACTTTTACATTTACTAAAGTAAAAGACTTTTGCTTTAAGTAAAAGCAAAAGCTGATCTGATGGCTGTCGGCCATCACTGCTGACTGATGATGGCGTGGGCCATCATTATTGACTGAAGGCGACTGTTGCGTCGTCTTCTCCGGTGACTCCTCCGGTTGACTCCGGCGACTGTTCCGTCGTCTTCTCCGGCGGCTTCTCCGGTTAACTGATCCGTCTCCTCCGGTGCCGGATGGAACTGCTGATCGTCTTCTCCGACGAGTCATCACCTCCATACATTTCCACCTCAAAATTTTTATCCAGGAAATAACCCTTTCACCCCCAAAAATTTGCTTACAAAAAGAAGGAGAGGAAAATTTTTTCACCGAAAAATTGGTCAAAATCTTCAAGATTTCTTAGATATTGTAGAAAGTTTTTGTTTAAAAACAAATCAGATGAAATCTGAAACAAAGGATCACTCGATCGGTCCTGATCTATCAGTGAAATCGGTCAAAACAGTTTGACAAAACCCTAACCGTTTAAACAAAAATTCTTTCTCTTGAAGGTCCACTTAAAAGGCCTTACTTGCCGATGAATCATACCCCTTAGATCTAAAGATTCCCTTTGGCCTTACACTGCTCTCTTACTAGAGTCTTACAAACAGGCACTAATCGGGACTTAAAGGCGATCTTGGGTGTTTAACGGCGAAGGTCCGGTTACTAAAAGCGGAGCAAGAAAAATAAAAGCTTGTGAAAACGTTTAAAAACCAAGAACAAACTGTTTTTTCTTCGAAATCGCCGATAGCATCAAGAACCAACCGTGTGGCTCTGATACCATATAACAGCTGATAAGTTCAAAAGAAAAACTTAAACAGAAAAGAAAAGATTAAGAAGATGACCGGTGAATCGGTAAAGTAATCTCTTTCTTTTTATTTATAAACAGTTGAGGAAGGATTACATTATTTCCTAGATCTAACTGTTTGAGGAAGATCGAAGTATGAAAGACTTCGACTTCATCTTCTAACTAAGAAGATCGAAGCTGGAAGCTTCGTCTCCGGCTAACTCTAGAGAGAAGGGAGAGCGGACCTTAGGTGAGGTTTTCTTTCAAAAGAAAAGCCTGAAGAACTCTAACACTTCGAGTTCTTTAAATAGAAAAACTGAAAGTAAATTACTATTTGATTCACGCAGGAATCACTATTACATTAACAGGAGTAAAAGTAATTTACTTAAGTAAAAGTAAAACGTAAGAAACACTTTACATTTACTTTTACATGGGTAAATGTTAAAAACATTTAACTAAGTTAAAAACATTTAACTTAAAGTAAAAGCAAAAGTTATTCTTTTACTTTTACTTTTACATTTACTAAAGTAAAAGACTTTTGCTTTAAGTAAAAGCAAAAGCTGATCTGATGGCTGTCGGCCATCACTGCTGACTGATGATGGCGTGGGCCATCATTATTGACTGAAGGCGACTGTTGCGTCGTCTTCTCCGGTGACTCCTCCGGTTGACTCCGGCGACTGTTCCGTCGTCTTCTCCGGCGGCTTCTCCGGTTAACTGATCCGTCTCCTCCGGTGCCGGATGGAACTGCTGATCGTCTTCTCCGACGAGTCATCACCTCCATACATTTCCACCTCAAAATTTTTATCCAGGAAATAACCCTTTCACCCCCAAAAATTTGCTTACAAAAAGAAGGAGAGGAAAATTTTTTCACCGAAAAATTGGTCAAAATCTTCAAGATTTCTTAGATATTGTAGAAAGTTTTTGTTTAAAAACAAATCAGATGAAATCTGAAACAAAGGATCACTCGATCGGTCCTGATCTATCAGTGAAATCGGTCAAAACAGTTTGACAAAACCCTAACCGTTTAAACAAAAATTCTTTCTCTTGAAGGTCCACTTAAAAGGCCTTACTTGCCGATGAATCATACCCCTTAGATCTAAAGATTCCCTTTGGCCTTACACTGCTCTCTTACTAGAGTCTTACAAACAGGCACTAATCGGGACTTAAAGGCGATCTTGGGTGTTTAACGGCGAAGGTCCGGTTACTAAAAGCGGAGCAAGAAAAATAAAAGCTTGTGAAAACGTTTAAAAACCAAGAACAAACTGTTTTTTCTTCGAAATCGCCGATAGCATCAAGAACCAACCGTGTGGCTCTGATACCATATAACAGCTGATAAGTTCAAAAGAAAAACTTAAACAGAAAAGAAAAGATTAAGAAGATGACCGGTGAATCGGTAAAGTAATCTCTTTCTTTTTATTTATAAACAGTTGAGGAAGGATTACATTATTTCCTAGATCTAACTGTTTGAGGAAGATCGAAGTATGAAAGACTTCGACTTCATCTTCTAACTAAGAAGATCGAAGCTGGAAGCTTCGTCTCCGGCTAACTCTAGAGAGAAGGGAGAGCGGACCTTAGGTGAGGTTTTCTTTCAAAAGAAAAGCCTGAAGAACTCTAACACTTCGAGTTCTTTAAATAGAAAAACTGAAAGTAAATTACTATTTGATTCACGCAGGAATCACTATTACATTAACAGGAGTAAAAGTAATTTACTTAAGTAAAAGTAAAACGTAAGAAACACTTTACATTTACTTTTACATGGGTAAATGTTAAAAACATTTAACTAAGTTAAAAACATTTAACTTAAAGTAAAAGCAAAAGTTATTCTTTTACTTTTACTTTTACATTTACTAAAGTAAAAGACTTTTGCTTTAAGTAAAAGCAAAAGCTGATCTGATGGCTGTCGGCCATCACTGCTGACTGATGATGGCGTGGGCCATCATTATTGACTGAAGGCGACTGTTGCGTCGTCTTCTCCGGTGACTCCTCCGGTTGACTCCGGCGACTGTTCCGTCGTCTTCTCCGGCGGCTTCTCCGGTTAACTGATCCGTCTCCTCCGGTGCCGGATGGAACTGCTGATCGTCTTCTCCGACGAGTCATCACCTCCATACATTTCCACCTCAAAATTTTTATCCAGGAAATAACCCTTTCACCCCCAAAAATTTGCTTACAAAAAGAAGGAGAGGAAAATTTTTTCACCGAAAAATTGGTCAAAATCTTCAAGATTTCTTGATTTTGAAAAGTTTTTGTTTAAAAAACAAATCAGATGAAATCTGAAACAAAGGATCACTCGATCTGTCCTGATCTATCAGTGAAATCGGTCTAAACAGAAGACTCTGAAAACCGTTTAAACAAAAATTCTTTTTCTTGAAGGTCCACTATAAAGGCCTTACTTGCCGATGAATCATACCCCTTAGATCTAAAGATTCCCTTTGGCCTTACACTGCTCACTTACTTGAGACTTACAAACAGGCACTAGTCGGGACTTAAAGGCGATCTTGGGTGTTTAACGGCGAAGGTCCGGTTACTTAAAGCGGAGCAAGAAAAATAAAAGTTTGCTAAAACGTTTAAAAACCAAGAACAAACTGTTTTTTCTTCGAAATCGCCGATAGCATCAAGAACCAACCGTGTGGCTCTGATACCATATAACAGCTGATAAGTTCAAAAGAAAAACTTAAACAGAAAAGAAAAGATTAAGAAGATGACCGGTGAATCGGTAAAGTAATCTCTTTCTTTTTATTTATAAACAGTTGAGGAAGGATTACATTATTTCCTAGATCTAACTGTTTGAGGAAGATCGAAGTATGAAAGACTTCGACTTCATCTTCTAACTAAGAAGATCGAAGCTGGAAGCTTCGTCTCCGGCTAACTCTAGAGAGAAGGGAGAGCGGACCTTAGGTGAGGTTTTCTTTCAAAAGAAAAGCCTGAAGAACTCTAACACTTCGAGTTCTTTAAATAGAAAAACTGAAAGTAAATTACTATTTGATTCACGCAGGAATCACTATTACATTAACAGGAGTAAAAGTAATTTACTTAAGTAAAAGTAAAACGTAAGAAACACTTTACATTTACTTTTACATGGGTAAATGTTAAAAACATTTAACTAAGTTAAAAACATTTAACTTAAAGTAAAAGCAAAAGTTATTCTTTTACTTTTACTTTTACATTTACTAAAGTAAAAGACTTTTGCTTTAAGTAAAAGCAAAAGCTGATCTGATGGCTGTCGGCCATCACTGCTGACTGATGATGGCGTGGGCCATCATTATTGACTGAAGGCGACTGTTGCGTCGTCTTCTCCGGTGACTCCTCCGGTTGACTCCGGCGACTGTTCCGTCGTCTTCTCCGGCGGCTTCTCCGGTTAACTGATCCGTCTCCTCCGGTGCCGGATGGAACTGCTGATCATCTTCTCCGACGAGTCATCACCTCCATACATTTCCACCTCAAAATTTTTATCCAGGAAATAACCCTTTCACCCCCAAAAATTTGCTTACAAAAAGAAGGAGAGGAAAATTTTTTCACCGAAAAATTGGTCAAAATCTTCAAGATTTCTTAGATATTGTAGAAAGTTTTTGTTTAAAAACAAATCAGATGAAATCTGAAACAAAGGATCACTCGATCGGTCCTGATCTATCAGTGAAATCGGTCAAAACAGTTTGACAAAACCCTAACCGTTTAAACAAAAATTCTTTCTCTTGAAGGTCCACTTAAAAGGCCTTACTTGCCGATGAATCATACCCCTTAGATCTAAATATTCCCTTTGGCCTTACACTGCTCTCTTACTAGAGTCTTACAAACAGGCACTAATCGGGACTTAAAGGCGATCTTGGGTGTTTAACGGCGAAGGTCCGGTTACTAAAAGCGGAGCAAGAAAAATAAAAGCTTGTGAAAACGTTTAAAAACCAAGAACAAACTGTTTTTTCTTCGAAATCGCCGATAGCATCAAGAACCAACCGTGTGGCTCTGATACCATTTAACAGCTGATAAGTTCAAAAGAAAAACTTAAACAGAAAAGAAAAGATTAAGAAGATGACCGGTGAATCGGTAAAGTAATCTCTTTCTTTTTATTTATAAACAGTTGAGGAAGGATTACATTATTTCCTAGATCTAACTGTTTGAGGAAGATCGAAGTATGAAAGACTTCGACTTCATCTTCTAACTAAGAAGATCGAAGCTGGAAGCTTCGTCTCCGGCTAACTCTAGAGAGAAGGGATTTTATTGAAGATTACATTAGTTTTGAACATACTAGAACTAATAACTAAGGATTACATTAGTTTTGAACGTACTAGAACTCCAATTATTATTGAAGATATATCCAGTTCTTCAACCCCTTCAGTTATTCATACTAGAAGAGATTCAGAAATAATTGGTAACCCTCCAATTACAGACGTCAAACTAAAAGGAATTTTTAATCAAGGACAAGTTAGTCATCCCTGTTATACCCATAAAGACCTTGATGGAGATGAAGGATCTTCGTCCCCAGCGTCATCTGTGTATCCCACACAGTCTGACTTTAATGCCCCTATTCATAATCAACTTAGAGTCATTAAAAAGGAATTTATTTTAGAATGGGATAACTTAGTAAAAGATTTCAATTCAAAATCTAATAAAGAAAAACGGCATCTATTTAGATCTAATCACCCTACAGAAAAGGAAAGAGATAAGATAGTCAATAGATGGAAAAGATTCATTCAAAATGAACAGATTAACGTTACGTTTTACGATTGGTATGAACAATACCAAAGTAAGTGTAATGTTATTAGTAAGACACAGTGGATTAAAGAAGACAAAACAAAAATTTCGTCTAGTCACCCGCCCTTAGAAACAGTTTTAATCCCAGTTAAGAACACCTCAGTTATCGCAAGTCCCTTTAAAATTCCAGACGGAATTAAAGATGATAAAAAGATAATTGAACAATTAAACTTTAGCAATCAGTATCTAGCAACTGTTGGAAAACAGCTTGATAGATTAGAAGAAAAATTTGAAGAAAATATTATTACAAAACCTGATTCGAAGATTGAACAGCCCTTAATCAAATTACCAGAAAATAGGAACAGATTAGGTTTACCTAATAAGGATGAAGAGCTAGTTCAGTCCATAGATAAGTTATTTAAAAAAATTAAATCTGAAGCCGGTACAAGTGGAACTATTGCAGTCCGCTTCTCCAGCGAACTGAAAGGAGCGAACTAAGAACGAACCGGCTACATAGAAAGCCGGTTATATATATATATATATATATATATATATATATATATATATATATATATATATATATATATATATAATGATGCAAAAAACTAAAATGCCTGACAAGTTCTCCTATTAACATTGACCAAGCATTTAAATGTGTCAAAATGTTAAAGATTGAATGTGATATATAGAACAAGTTCTTGTCCATCAAAGAATCATTCTATTATTTTTTTTCTTTTTCAGCTAAA
Organism: Panax notoginseng; assembly: GCA_016801055.1. Classification (NCBI taxonomy): domain Eukaryota; kingdom Viridiplantae; phylum Streptophyta; class Magnoliopsida; order Apiales; family Araliaceae; genus Panax; species Panax notoginseng. Next base: position 55,145,846 of record CM029019.1, on the reverse strand, counting down.
TAGCATATATTTCTATTTGGTTCATTTTATTGCTCCAACAAAACCAATTTCAATTTGCTGCTAGATTTGCTCATTACAGACATGTACTAGATGCTTGAGCTTAGTAAATAAAAGCTTTTATGCACAAATTTCAAGCTGCTTCAGTGCTTCTACAGAATTCCCTAAAATTCTAAACTTTTCTGTCACTTTACTAGAATGAAAGAATGCAATTTATAAGCACCAAGTTACTGTACAAAGCTTAAACAAGCGAACAATGAAACTGCAAGGTAACACTAACAACATTCATATAATTTTGTTAAAGTCTTAAAAACAACAAATATGTGAAATGATAAATTAGATGTATTCAATTGGATTTTAAAATAAACCTAGAAATTCAATCTAAATTAAGAAATTGAAATAGTATATCTGCTAGTAGACTAAGAAGTTAAAAGAAGAATCAATAATAATAAAAGGCCTAAGGAACATTAATCAAAGTACTTACTTGCAACGAAACTCACAATGAATTATTACCGATTTGAAGTCAATTGCGAACTAGGGTTACAATTCCAAATCACATAAATCTCAGCAGGGAGTTATGTTATCAATAATTTTGCCCCAATTCCTTTTTACATCAAGTTGTCGATCCCAAATCCGTTTCACAACAAGTTGTTGATCTTCAGACACAAAGAACTAGGGTTCCAATTCCAAATCGCAGAAATCACAGTTGGGAATTATGTTATCGGTAATTTTTCCCCAATCCTTTTTCATAGCGGGATCAGCTAAAGTTAATGTGTGTCCGTTAGAAATTCAAACGGACTAGATGTTCTTTTTTGATGGGGCATGATGTAGGTATAATCAGCAAAATTGTGGCAATAAACAGTCCGCTTGTGACAACCCGAGAATTTTGAATATTTTTTAAAATTTTATTAATTAATTGATTTAAGGTTCAAAATTATAACCTAGATAGAAAATTAGTGTATGCGTTTGATATTTTTAAGATGGAATTTTGAGGATTTCAAAATTGTATGAAGGATTTAGGTGAATTATTCAGGATTAAGGTATACGTGGCTATGTTCTGTGTAAATGTTATTATACGTGTACAGTATGTTGTTGAGAGTCAAGGGTTGACCAGATAATCGATATCTGTAACAAACCCTAGATATATATTAAGAACGTCAACGTTCGGTTAGAAAACTCTAGTGTTTGATAAGAAACCCTAAAACCGGTTGGAAACCCTAATTTCAGTTTTGGGAAACCGAAACCCTAATTCGGTATATGAAACTCTAAATTGGGAACTTAATGGCGTAAGTGTAAATAATTATAATATTAATTAGGGTAAAGCTTGATGAATTAGCAAACCCTAATTTTAAATTTAGGAATCCCTAATTTCTGGTTTTAGAAACCCTTATTTATAATTAAGGAAAACTTAATTGTTAATTTAATAGTTTTAATGATAATTAGGAAATATTAATCCTAATTTTCAAGTTATAATTAATTAGAAAACCTTAATCTAATTAAGAAATCTAATTTCTAAATTAGAAAATTATTTTTCTATTAGAAGCCCTAATTAGTGGTTTATAAACCCTAATGATCAATTACGATCCTAATTGCTAAATTAACAATTTTAATTAGGAAATGTTAATCCTAATTAGCAAGATTTAAATTGTGATTAAGAAATTTTAATATAATTAGTAAATCCTAATTATAATTTAGAAATATTAAATTTCTATTTTTTAAAAACCTAAATTTGGAAATTTTAGAAAATTAAATTTGTAAACCCTAAATTTTTTAAACCTTAAATCCTAACCAAACCCTAAACCCTAAGGGTTTGGGACAATGACCATTATGCCATTAATTTAGAAATCAAAAAGACTATAATGCCCTTCTTGGATTTTTTTAGTAAGGTAACTTGCAAATCTTGGCATGATATTGGGTTGGTGAACTAACCAATAGCCTAGCCCTAGATATGTGTCATTTACCAGCCATATATTGCAATCCAATACATTGAATCATATCAAATTATAAGATTAAAGAGAGAGAAAGCCACTTACATTCTCATTTTCTCCCAAGACCCTCTCTCTCTTGAAATTCGGGAGTTAGAGTGAGAAAGTGTTATATACTAAGCCAATATCAGTCCCTAGCTTAACAAGATAAGATCACAAAGTCAGATTCATGGATCAAAGCTCAAAAGGTATAAGAACCCTAAATTTTGAAATCCTTTGATCTTGTGTTAAATGTTATAATTTGTCGGTTAAAGTTGTGCATTAGGGTGTTAGTAAGTGATCTGGGTTGTTGGATCATGGATCCATAACATCTAGAGGCACGAAAATCAATTTTTCAAAACTGGTCAAGAACCCTAAAAATGTTGTCTGACAAGCCAATGTAGTGTTTCTAGATCCATGGGTATTAGATATTTTCTGTGTTTTATGTTATAGATGTGTAGTATGCCATGTTATCTTTAATCTATAACTTGAATCATGGTCAGATCGGGTTTAGATTTCATGTTATGATTGGTCAAACAGCGTTGATCGATCACGGGAGTAAGCTTCTGGGTAACCCAGAACTCGGTGTGTTGTTTGACAACGTTTTGTTCGGCTCTGATCTTACTATTTGTTGTTATTTTTGGCCAGATTGTTGTTTAGGGTTGTAGCCTAACATAGGGACTACATATATATTCCTTTAGATTACTCAGAGCCTTAGCATAATGAAAATTAAGCGTGGTCAAAACCACATTGACCAACTGGCCAGATAAAGATTCTGGAAAACCCATAATCTTCAAGAACAGTTTGTGACCCTTAGTTTGACCGGTCCAGATCTTGCGTTTTTTGATATTGTTAAGTTGAGTTAAGGTTATGGAGTTGTACTTTGATATGCACTCTACACGAATGAACCATTACATCACACAAACACTACTTATACGGGAAGATACAAGGATCTAAAGTAGCACCCTTGGACAGTTCTTCATTTCTGGAAAACCCAAAAATGAAAAACAGCGTTGTCAAAGTTTTTAAAGACTCAGATCTGCTAAGTGTGATGTTGTATGACCTATCTTTTTGTTGGTTAATGTAGTTTTACATTCGTACTACAATTGTAACCCTAGTAGATTCCCAGAAATCAACACGAGCATAGATTAAAAGCCGGTCAAACCATGCCCCTCGAAGTCTGACTTAAAGATCTTGGCAGCTTAAGAACACACCAAGAACACCTATAGCAACGGGCCTGTCGCTATAGGGCCCTTTAGCGACCGTTTCTATTTAGTTTATTTTCTGATTTTCTGGAAATTAATTAAAAATAGAAAAAAATAGATTTTAATTATTAAAAATACAAAATAAATTCTAAAAAATTATTTTAAATTCTGAAAAATAGTTTTTAATTAATTAGAGTATATTTCATAAATATTTAATATTTTTGGAATATAAATGGTATTTAATTTATTTAATTATAATATTAAATAAATGATTTAAAAATAATTTTAATACATGAAAAATCATGAAAAATAATTTTATGGTATAAGAAAATATTTGAAGTTATTTTTGATGACTTTTAATATTTTAGGATGAATTTTATTAATTAATTTATATTAATGATGATTAGTTTATTTAATAAGTATATTAAATAAATTATGAAAAAATAGAATTAATGATTTAAAAATCATATAAAAATGATTTAAGTGTTATAAAAATATTTTAAGTTATAAAATATAACTTTTGATATTTTGTCAAGAAACTATTAATATTTTTAATATTAATAGCAATTACCGGATAATGAATTTAAATGTTTAAAAATCATATAAAGGTGATTTTAAAGTATTAAAAATACTTTGTGATATTATAAATATATTATAATATTATGACATGTATTTCATTAATATTTGATATTAAATAAATATTAATGATAAAAGAATTATGTGGTATTTAATTTATTTAAATACGTTTTTAATGATTAAAAATTCACGATAAATAGTAATAATTATTTAAAAATTATTACGAGCTTACGAAAAATATTTTAACTGTTATTAAATTTATCTGAGTTAATTGTTAAGTGTTTAGGCAGAGTTTAATTGAACTTAGACTCGATAAAAGTCTGACTAGACCGTCGGGACTTTAGAATTTTGTCAGAATCAAGATAGACTGTAATAGTTTGACTTGATACCGAGTCTTATGTGTGTTATAGACTGATAAGGTTATGTGTTATGTGTTTAGGTTATTCTATGTTTATATATATATAGTAATGTTATACTGTGATAATATTATTCTAATATTGGAGATTTATATTGTTAGTTCCTAGTAGGCACAAGTTATCTAGAAGGGGGGTTGAATAGATATTTAAAAATCTTTTCTCTTTAAATTTGTTCTTAGATAATGATTAAAACTTAGCAGAATTAGTATTTGTTTTAATCTTCTTTACCAAGCAATGGAGTTATGAGCGAGTAAGGCAGTTATAGCAGATATAGCAGTTATAGCAGATATAGCATGAATGTAAACAACACAGTTGTTTTTAAGTGGTTCAGAGCACTCAAAGCTCCTAGTCCACTCTTCTACTCAACGAGTAGGATATCCACTAAGGATGTCTTTTACAATCTTCTGAATCACACAGATTCCTTCTAGACCAGTAGCCTAGGAACTTCTCTAGTTCACTCTTGAACTCTTCAGGTCCAGCAGACTTGGCTTTCTTACAGTTCACTACGAACTCTTCAAGTCCAGCAGACTTGGTACTCTTCTTCAGTTGATTGGAAGTTGTTGTTGCGTTCTTGAAGGTTGCTACTCAATTACTGTGTAAGCACTGGTTCGTTAAGAACTGAGTAGCTGAGCAAGCTTTACAATATCTCGGATCGTAGAGTTGAGCTTGAGAGAGATGTTCACGTTATTTGATTAATGCTTGCGTGGTTCTCTCTCATCTGTCTGATCTGTATATATGTGATGTTGAAAACTATCCGTTGGATCTATCCGTTGTGAAATTAAATGCGTCTGAATTTTCTGTACTGTGATGGAGACATTTCTGCACATCTTCTGAATTCTGCATTCTGGCCCACTAACACTGCAGACTGCTTTTTCACCTAACACCTAAAAAGGTGTTTTGTCCCTCTTATCCATGGTACTATCCTTAGCTTCTTCAATACGCTTCTTTGTTACATACTAAGGATATTTCATATACTTTGGGACTGATGAGCACTGCAACATCTAGAATCCATTCCTCATATATTGGAATCAGTCTTCACATAAATTATGAGGCTCGACGTTTTCTGACTTAAGACAGACTGAAGCTCTACGATTCAGATTATGATACACTACGATTTAGATCATAGTGACTTGTTGCCTTGGTGCTTGATCTGATGCTGTCATATGAGAGCACTACGATTTCTCTTAAATCCTTGCACACTACGATCTTTACTTGCTCGTGTTGTTGACTCTACGTTCCCGAGAGCACACTACGATCATGGAGTTGGCTCGACAAACGTTGGAACTATTCTACGATTTCTGAAGAGTCCTTTCAAGCAGGCACACACTACGATCCATTAAGCTCTATGTTTCTGCCTTGACTTCTGCAATGTTGATCAGATGGATGCACTATGATTTTTTCAAGACTAATCTGTTACATCTCAAGATCAACCTAATAGTTTTGATCTTTCTATCTATACACTCTTTAAACAGAATGATACACGTTGAAAGCTTAGATCAACCTAACAATTTTGATCCATCACTAAGTCCTTGTACATATATTCATTTAAGGACCTTACAAATAATCATGAGCATATATAATAAAACATCAAATCAGAATATGCATTCTCCTAACAATCTCCCCCTATTTGACGTTGACATAACCAAGGAGATTTGTTGTCATGATTATTAGTGACTAGATGCATTTGCAGGAAATTTAAACATGACATAGTATTTCAGTGAGCAACTGAAATTTCTAGAGAATAAGCATGAATTTATTGATGATCAGAAGATATTACAGTTCAGCAATACATCAATAAGAAATTTAAAATTTTAACTTATCTCTATTTTCTTGGCTTCTTTCGTGGGGGTGGGTTGGCGTACTCCTCAGCCCTTCTTTTCCTTTGAGCTTCCTCATTTCTTGCTAACTCCTCCAGCTCGCTTAGACTTAGATCTGGATTCTCCTCATGTCTGCGCATGAATATAGAATCTCCAATTGGCATTCTTATGCGTACAGTAGTCACGTCTTGTGAGCTAGGAGTTGGCTCCTAAGGACTCAGAGGAATAGTTGTTACAATTGCCTACTGACCAGATCGTTGAGTCTGATGATGTGATGGTCTTGCAGGAGGGCTTCGTGATGTTTGAGCATAAAATTGACTTCTTCCCCTTTCTTGAATTGCATGAGCATGACCTCCTCTGCCTCTGCTTTGGCTTCCTTGATCTCCTTTCCCTTTCTTATTCTCCCCCTTTATGTCAGCATCAAGGGTTCGAATATCTACGAATAGCCTATTAACTCCTTGACCAAGCTCGTTTAGTTGGCTTTGGGTTTGAGCAATGTCCTCTCTATTCTCCTTGATCTATTTTTTAGATTTTGCTTCTTTATTTTGGAGGACTGTCAGAATCGTATCATTATACTTCTCCTGATTTGCATAAGATTTCTGGAAGTCGTACACAGAAGCCTTCAAGTTAAGGATGTTGTCCAGCATAATTTTATGTTGAAGGTCTTGGTGTTTCTGCATTTCAAGCACAGCCTCTCTTTGTTTGGCAGCAAGCTGGAAATGTATCTCATCTCTGTTTGACATACTCTTCAGAATTTCTTTAATAATTTCCCTTAGCCTCGTAGTGAGCTCGGTATTCATAGTATTAGGAAATTTGTTTACAGCTTGTATCATTTGGTTCAGCCAGATGTTCAGGAGATCAGAGTGAGATTTCAAGCTTGCCTCGATAGACTTGATCATCTGCTCAGTAGTTTCTTTCAAGTCATCCTTGGTGGGCAGGTTTGGAAATGTATCATTTGATTGAGGATTGTCCATTTGAGGGGTTCTTAGTTGAGATTGATCTTGTAAATTGTACAAAGCAAGATCAAGACTGAAATAGTCATGTGATGAGGAGGAAGGTATATCAGCTGGAGGTGCTTGGGTTTAGATGTCTGGGATGGGTGTCTCTACGATTTCAATGTTGGTCTCTACGATGTGACTTGAGTCTAGAATCGTAGAGTTGGTGATTTGAGGGAGCAGGGTAAGGTTGATTTTTTCTGGTTCTTCAGTTACATAATTTTGGGATTTTGCAACTGGAAACTGATTTACTGGGTTGAGAATCACTTCCAGCCATTTAGGAAATTTATAGAAATAGCTAAATGAAGATGATGGCATGTGATTAACTCTAAAGCTGGTAGGGATAGATAATACCTCAGGTTTATCCTTCGATGAGGAATGAATGGTAAGCAGTCTCTTGGCAAAGATGATTGTCCCTGGAAATCCATAAGCCAGAACTAAGATTGCTGGATATTCCTTGAAGCTCTAGAACATTTGATCCCATGAGTTCAGGATTTGAGCTTGATGGTATGCCATCATGGGTAGGTAAGAAAACATTTGGTTGTACAGATAGCTTCTATATCCATCTTTCCCTACACCAGTGATTTCAAGCTCATCATCATCATCTTCTTCTTCTTTGGTTTCTTCTGAAGATTACATTATCTCGATGGCCTCTGGAAGGTTTGGCATTGTTTTAACTTTATCTTGGGCAGGAACCTCTTCTTCTGCCATTGGGATATCATGAGGCTCCCCCTCAGCATGATCATCTTCTTGGAGGTTTAGAAACTCCCCCTCAGCTTGATCATCTTCTTGAGCTGTAGACTTCTCCCCCTCAGCTGGTGTATACTCAATCATGAGAATTTCAGGGTTCTCCCCTTCAGCTGGAGCATTCTCCTCTTCGTTTGCTTGGGGAAGTTCTACTTTTGCAGCCATACTCTTGGCTTCCCTTTTTAGCACCTTTTCATTTTCAAGAATATACTTCTTGACCAGCTTTCTTTTTGCTTTGGTGGGTTTAGCCACAACTTCTGGATTCTCCTGAGTCTTAGCCTTGTCCTTTTGAACAACCACTCTTCTTGAAGCTGCTTCTTCTATTTCTGCCACACTTGACCTGGTTTTAGAGAAGAGCAGAGTCTCTACGATTGAAGAAACTGTTGGTCTTTTGGACTTGCGACCAGTTTTGTTCTTCCTTAGGATCTGTGAAATGGTTACTTGATCCTCTTCAGCTTCTTCTTGCTGTTGTATCTTCTTTAGCCTCCTTAGAGTCTCAATGTCAGAGGACTTTATAGGAATGTCAGTTATTAATCCTTGAGGTTCTTCAATTTGTCTTGCCCTTAGCTTTCTCTTGCCCTTGCTTTTTCTGGCAAGAGTAAAGGGTTCTCCCTTATCTTCTTCTCCTTCTTCTTCAACTTCTATGACAACAGACATTCCTCCTGGAAAGCCTGTTTTCTTTAGTTCTTCAGATCTCCCACTGGACTCTGTCATCATTTGAATATACTCAGCAGGGTTCCTTTCCCAGTTCTTAAACAACTGCTGTGTCATTCTCCGATTTGGGTTGATGGCTTCTCCTTCATCATCCCCAATTTTGTCACCCAATGCAGATTGCAGAACGATGCTAATGAATCTCCCATACAGCATCTTCGGAGTGCTCTTTGATTTCTTCGAGTTTACCATCCACTTGCCGATCCACTCGAGCAGTACAGCCCCATAGTTGAGTTGTGTTCCATACACCATAGCCGTCATGAGCTTGAGCTGAACTTCATTTACCAAGTCATGACCTGAGCTCTTGCAGCAGATGCATTTCCCAATAATGTCAGCCAAAAATTCATACCTCTGAGGAAACTCCTTCTTTTTGTAGCCTTTCACAGAGGGGTTCTTCTTGTGATGCATTTTCTTCAGTCCCTCTTGAATTCTTATGTTGTCTAGAAATGGGTGCCCTACATTTTTGAAACCTAGGGCCAGATTTACGTCTTCTTCCCTTAGACTCATTTCAACTCCTCATGCCCGTGTAGTGATGGTGTTGTGAGTGATGGTGTTGTGTTCATACACTCCATTCTCGTAGAACTATTTTACCAGCTTGGGGTAGATGAGGGTGTCGGTGCTCAAAGCCTCTTCGAGACCTGCCTTCTTCAGTAGCACTAAGGTCTTGTGAAATTTTGGTGGAGCATCCTTGAACTCATCGAAACAGAGTCTGTAGCCTGAAATTACATTTGAAGCAGCCATTGATTCTGTAGTTGAGAAGAGAGATACAATTGAGCTTTCTTCTGATTTAGGGTTTTGCTTTGAGAGAGAGAAAGAGAGAAATAATCCTTTGAACTTCAGATTTCAAAAACACGGTTCCAATTTGTACTAGCAGCTTCCCTCTCTCTTTTTGGCTTAGTGGGACAGGTGTCGCCTTTTGCTTGGCTCTACGATTTTGACTGTGTAGGAATGTACTGATTTGCCCTTTGAGTCTTTTCAAAGCTGAGGTGTCCTTAAGATGACTACGATCGTAGAGGTGGTTTTCTGTTCGTTGAGTCTGTCATGCGATCGTCGAGTCTGTCTGGCAGTCGTTGAGTCTGATCAGCATTCATAGAGTCTGTCCTAAGAACATCGAGTCTGACTGAATCCTTGTGATGAGTTTTTAACTAAGTATTCTTTTTAAGGTAACTCAGGAAGGGCCAACCTCTTGGTATGATTCAAGGGTTAGGTTTGTCCCTGAGGCACCTCTTAGAGAGATTGCGTTGTTATGAAGCTTGTCATCACAGGATTCACTTTGCTTGTTGAAGGAACTTTTGGTCATCATCGAGTCTGCACTATGATAGTTGAGTCTTTTCTACGATCGTTGAGGTAGTCTTTTGTTCAGCTCTACGATCATGAACTTTCCTTTATCATGTCTATGATTTTGAGTACAACCTTTATATCTGTCATAGTTAGCACAATATAGAGCATATATTTCATGGTTGAAGATTTAGCATGCCTAACTCACTTATCAACTTATTAAATCTAGATTCATCTAGTGGTTTTGTAAAAACATCAGCAAGTTGATTTTCAGTAGGGATATGTTGTAAAGATATAGTTCCATTTTGCACATGATCCTTAATGAAGTGATACCTTATTTCTATATGCTTGGTCCTAGAATGCATGACAGGATTATGAGATATTGCTATGGCACTAGTGTTATCACAGTGTATGGGAATAGATTTGAAATCGAACCCATAGTCAGCTAGCTGATTTCTCATCCATAGGATCTGAGCACAGCAGCTGCCAGCAGCAATATATTCAGCTTCTGCAGTTGAAGTAGACACTGAGTTTTGCTTTTTGCTAAACCAGGACACAAGTCTATTTCCAAGAAGTTGACAGGTGCCACTGGTACTTTTTCTATCTATTTTGCATCCTGCAAAATCAGCATCTGTGTATCCTATTAGTTCAAATGAGGATTCCTTGGGATACCACAGCCCCAAGTAGGGTGTACCCTTGAGATATCTGAAGATCCTCTTCACAGCAGACAAATGTGACTATTTAGGATTAGCCTGAAATCTAGCACATATGCAAGTTGTAAACATTATATCTAGTCTACTGGCAGTTAGGTATAAAAGAGAACCTATCATACCTCTGTATTGAGTTATATCAATACATTTACAATTCTCATCCTTGTCTAGCTTGATTGCTGGAGCAATTGGTGTTTTCATGGGAGAGGCTGATTCCATGCCATACTTCTTTAATAAGACTTTGATGTATTTGGCTTGGTTGATGAATATTCCTTCATCAGTTTGCTTCACTTGTAGTCCAAGGAAGAAATTCAGCTCACCCATCATGCTCATTTCAAACTTACTCTGCATTAGCTTAGAGAATCTCTTACATAACTTTTCGTCAGTAGAACCAAAAATGATATCATCAACATATATTTGAACTAGTAAGACTTTGTCTTTATGCTTTCTAAGAAATAGGGTGGTATCTACTCTACCTCTAGTGAACCTATTTTCTATTAAGAAGTTAGTCAGTGTTTCATACCATGCTCTAGGTGTTTGTTTAAGACCATATAACGCTTTATCTAATATATAGACATAATTAGAAAGAGATGGATTGATAAAACCTGGAGGTTGTTCTATGTAGACTTCTTCTTGAAGCTCTCCATTTAGAAATGCACTCTTGACATCCATCTACAAGACTTTGAACTTCATGTGGGCAGCAAAGGCAAGAAAGATTCTGATGGCTTCTAGTCTGGCAACAGGTGCAAATGTCTCATCATAGTCAATGCCTTCTTCTTGAGAATAGCCCTTTGCCACTAATCTTGCCTTGTTTCTAGTGATGACTCCATCTTCATCCATTTTGTTCCTGAAGACCCACTTAGTTTGTATGACAGGATGACTTTCTGGCCTTGGTACCAGTCTCCACACTTTGCTTCGTTCAAATTGGTTGAGTTCTTCCTGCATGGCTTCTATCCAACTGGAGTCTTCCATAGCATCCTCTATCTTCTTTGGCTCTATTTGTGACAGGAAGCTTAGATAAAAACATTCATTCTGAGTAGCAGCTCTTGTTTTGACTCTTACACTTGGATCTCCAATGATTAGATCCTGAGTGTGATCTCTTACCCATCTGCTACCGGTTGGAACATCTGTTTGGATGCCTTCCTGTCTTAAATCTTCAAGGTCTATTTCTTTTTCTTGGAGTGGAGGCTCGCTGTCTTGCATTGATCTCTCTACGATCACATTCTCATGCTCTACGATTTCACTATCTGGCACTACGATCGTAGTGTTGAGTTCGACAACTTCATTCGTAGTGTCTGCACTATCGGTCGTAGTGTCTTGAGGTACTCTTTTGTCTAAGTCAGTTTCATCAAAGATGTTGTGTATTGAGACTTCAACATTCAGTGACTTCTTGTTGAACACTCTTTAAGCCTTGCTGTCTGTGGCATATCCAAGAAAGATCCCTTCGTCTGATTTGGGCTGGAATTTTGTCAGATACTGCTTTCCATTGTTAAGAATATAGCATGCACAGCCAAAGATATGGAAATAGCTGACACTTGGCTTTCTTCCTTTCCACAGTTCGTAGGGTGTCTTCTTGATCGTAGAGTGTATGAGTGATCTGTTCTGCGTGTAGCATGCAGTGTTGATAGCTTCTGCCCAGAAGTACTCAGGTAGATGGGCTGCAGCCAGTAGAGTTCTTCCAGCCTCAATCAATGTTCTGTTCTTCCTTTCAGCTACTCCATTTTGTTGAGGAGTTCGAGGAGCTGAGAAGTTGTGACTGATCCCATTGTCTGTGTAGAACTGATCTATTTTTGAGAAATTAAATTCTCTGTCATGATCACTTCTTATGGCCTTGATTTTTTCTCATTTTTCGTTCATCACCAGTCTGAACATCTTGGTTAATTCGGAGCTCGTTTCATCTTTTGAAGTTAGGAAGAATACACATGTGAATCTGGTGTAATCGTCGACTATGACTAGAGAGTATCTTTTTCCTCCAAGACTGGTTGTTGGGATTGGCCCAAAGAGATCCATATGGAGCAGCTGCAGGGGCTTGTCAATGGAGTTGGTAGTCTTGCTTTTGAATGAGCTTCTCGTTTGCTTTCCAAGTTGGCAGGCATTGCATGGCCTTTCTTTCACAAAGTTGAACTTGGGTAGGCCAGCTACGAGGTCTTTTGATGCCAGTTTGGACATGCTTTTGAAGTTTAAGTGAGACAGCCTTCTATGCCATAGCCAGCTCATTTCCTCAGAAGCTTTTGCCATAAAGCATATTGTCTCATCTGAGCTCAGTTGACCAAGATCTACTGTGTAGACATTTCCTTCTCGTATTTCGGTTAGCTTTATGGCAGATGTCATTAGATCTCTGACTTGACATTAGTTGTTGAGAAATGTCACTTGATGACCCTTGTCGCAGAGTTGGCTGATGCTTAGAAGGTTGTGTTGGAGTTCTTCCACATAAGCTACTTTGCCGAAAGATATTCCACCATTTCCAGCAGAGCCATATCCCCTTGTCTTGCCCGAGCCGCTATCTCCAAAGATGACTGAGGGACCCTCCTTTTCTACATAGTTAGATAGTAGAGCTTTGTTCCCTGTCATATGCCTTGAGCATCCACTGTCTAGATACCATGTTGAGGTCATGGAGCTCTTTTCCTGTCAAAACATTTTAACCTTCATTTTGGTACCCATATTTGCATGGGTCCTTCATTGTTAGTGCCTTTGGGAACCCAAACTTGTCTAGTCTTGGGTCTCACATGCATGGAATTATAATAACACTTTGTGGCCCTATGACCATATTTATCATATGTGAAACATCTATTATGATGCATGCCTATGTGTGTGTGTGTGGTGATTCATCTTCCAATTGGACTTGTGTGGTTCCTTAGTTAACCTTCTGTTAAACTGATTTTCTTTCTTCCACGTATCCTTAGGTTTCATAAATAGTGATGAGTGTGCCTTACCTCTACTGTACCTTCCCAGTTGATTCGTAGAGTTAGTTTTGCTTGACTCTACGATTCTTCGAGGTTGGTAAGTAGAGGTTGGGTTACTCTTCTCCTTTATGAACCCCAGACCAGCATGTGATCCTTTACTTCTCTGAGTGTAACTAGAATCAGTAGAACAAGGTTGAACTGGTTCTTCCAATTGTGAGGATTTAACAAAGGCAATGCCTCTACCAAAACCTGAGACATTACTAGAGCTAGTTTCCATTGTCTTTTCCACACTTAGCTCTGAGATGAATTCCCCAAAGCCTAAGCCTATTCTGTCGAATGTGCTTCTCTGACTAGAGAGCAGGCAGTCCATGGATGATGAGGATTTGTTCCATGCAGAGATAGTCTTCTCTAAATCCTTAATTTTAGAGGTTAGCTTAGACTCTCTTTGTGCATGATGTGTGTTTGTCTGTTTTAAAGTTTCATTCTCAGCTTCAAGCTTGGAGAGAAGATTAGTACTTAGAAGTGCTGTTTCAAGCTCTTCTTAAACTTTCTTCTTCTCCTCTTGAAGAAGTGAATGATCCTTAGACAATACTCTGAACCACTTCATGTATCGATGTAGATCATTGGTTATGCCGCGCAGTGCAATTCTTAAGTCATCCATATCTACATTTGGTGAGTTAAAATCAAATACCTCATCGAGATTTACATTGTGAATGTTGAGGCTTTGTTTGTCCTTTGCATGCTTGGCCATTAAGCACAGATTGGCCACTTGTGGTTCTTCTTCATCTCCAAAGTCAGCATTTGAGTCATTATCTGAATCACTCCATGATCCTCCAGCTACCAGGCCTTTGTCTCTTTTATGAGGCTTCTTGTTTCCTTTGTATTCTTTCTTTCCATGCTGTTTCTTCTTTAGTTCTTCTCTTAGAGGTTTGTTGCAGTCGGCAATGAAGTGGTCAGGCTTCTTGCAGTTGTAGCATAGATCATTTATTTGCTCCTGGCTTCTGTAGTTACTGACCTTATTTTATTTGCTGTTTTTGCCTTGACGCATGAACCTTCTTAACTTTCTTACCATCATGGCAAGATCGTCATCATCGTCTTCATCATCGTCAGATTCAGTCTCAGTGATGAATTTTGATACGCTTTTAGTTGCTTTGAGAGCAACACCCTTTTCCTTCCTTCTTCCTTCTGATAGGTTTTCAGCACGTTGGGTCAGCTCCAGCTCGTATGTTAGGAGATTGCCATATAGTTGTTGAACTGTCATCTCGTTAAGATTCTTTGACTCTCTTATTGAAGTGGTCTTGGCATCCCACTTGCTTGGTAGGGCTCTCATGAACTTTATGGTCAGATCTTTGTTAGGATAGATCTTTCCATATGCTCGTAGAGAGTTGAGCAGAATGTTGAATCTTTCATAGGTGGCAGTTACATTTTCTCCTTACACATGAGCAAACATCTCGTACTGCTGTGTTAGAAGAGACTATTTGTTCTCTCTAACTTCTTCAGTTCCTTCGTGCATGATCAGCAGTGCTTCCCAAACTTCCTTGGCAGTTTTGCAGTTTACAACATTGTCAAACAGATCGTCCTCTAAGGATTGGAACAGGATGCCCTTAGCCTTTTTGTCAAGTTGGACAGCTTTCTTGTCTGAGTCTGTCCATTCTTCTTTAACTATGATTTGAACTCTGTTTGGATCGTCAGTGGTTGGTGCAAGCTTTGTTGGTATGTAGGGCCCATTTTGAACAGTCTCAAATAGATATTCATCTATTGAGTCCATGTAAGCTTGCATCCTGACTTTCCAGTTAGCAAATTTATCCTTGTTGCACATTGGTGGTTTGCTGCCTCCCCCGGTCCTGGATTCACTTGGTACGAGTGCCATTTGGATCTACTAAAGTGTGTAAGCTGTAAAATAGAACTTTCTTTGATACCAATTGTTAGTTCCTATTTGGCACAAGTTATCTAGAAGGGGGGTTGAATAGATATTTAAAATTCTTTTCTCTTTAAATTTGTTCTTAGATAATGATTAAAACTTATCGGAATTAGTATTTGTTTTAATCTTCTTTACCAAGCAATGGAGTTATGAGCGAGTAAGGCAGTTATAGCAGATATTGCATGAATGTAAACGACACAGTTATTTTTAAGTGGTTTTAGAGCACTCAAAGCTCCTAGTCCACTCTTCTACTCAACGAGTAGGATATCCACTAAGGATGTCTTTTACAATCTTCTGAATCACACAGATTCCTTCTAGACCAGCGGCCTAGGAACTTCTCTAGTTCACTCTTGAACTCTTCAGGTCCAGCAGACTTGGCTTTCTTACTGTTCACTACGAACTCTTCAAGTCCAGCAGACTTGGTACTCTTCTTCAGTTGATTGGAATTTGTTGTTGTGTTCTTGAAGGTTGCTACTCAGTTGCTGTGCAAGCACTGGTTCGTTAAGAACTGAGTAGCTGAGCAAGCTTTGCAATATCTCAGATCGTAGAGTTGAGCTTGAGAGAGATGTTCACGTTGTTTGATTAATGCTTGCTTGGTTCTCTCTCATCTGTCTGATCTGTATATATGTGATGTTGAAAACTATCCGTTGGATCTATCCATTGTGGAATTAAATGCGTCTGAATTTTTTGTATTGTGATGGAGACATTTCTGCACATCTTTTGAATTCTGCATTCTGGCCCACTGACACTGCAGACTGCTTTTTCACCTAACACCTAAAAAGGTGTTTTGTCCCTCTTATCCATGGTACTATCCTTAGCTTCTTCAATACGCTTCTTTGTTACATACTAAGGATATTTCATATACTTTAGGACTGATGAGCACTGCAACGTCTAGAATCCATTCCTCATATATTGGAATCAGTCTTCACATAAATCATGAGGCTCGACGTTTTCTGACATAAGACAGACTGAAGCTCTACGATTCAGATCATGATACACTACGATTTAGATCATAGTGACTTGTTGCCTTGGTGCTTGATCTGATGCTGTCATATGAGAGCACTACGATTTCTCTTAAATCCTTGCACACTACGATCTTTACTTGTTTGTGTTGTTGACTCTACGTTCCCGAGATCACACTACGATCGTGGAGTTGGCTCGACAAACGTTGGAACCATTCTACGATTTCCGAAGAGTCCTTTCAAGGCAGGCACACACTACGATCCATTAAGCTCTACGTTTCTGCCTTGACTTCTGCAATGTTGATCAGATGGATGCACTACGATTTTTTCAAGACTAATCTATTACATCTCAAGATCAACCTAATAGTTTTGATCTTTCTATCTATACACTCTTTAAACAGAATGATACACGTTGAAAGCTTAGATCAACCTAACAATTTTGATCCATCACTAAGTCCTTGTACATATATTCATTTAAGGACCTTACAAATAATCATGAGCATATACAATAAAACATCAAATCAGAATATGCATTCTCCCAACATATATTACTAATATTAGGTCTTTGGATAAAGCGTATAAATTGCGTAGCGGTAATCAACGGTTCAGGCAAGTTTATTTTTACTTGACTCTACTAAGAGTAGTTTCATTTGGATAAGCTTATGGTTAATCATTGCTGATTGCCATGAATTGTACTCTGTACATATTGCATATATAAGTCAGGTATGAAAGGCTGATCACCTTCATTACCAGTTGGTTCAGATATATTTGTTCATGTATAATACTTGTTCAGTCATAAATTTGTTCATGCTAGTTCACAATTATATTATTGAATTATAGCCAGCTTATTATTCAGACTCTTTCAATCATGATATATCGTTATATTATTAAATTTAAACTTGCTGGGAAACTTTCATGCTCACCCTTACTATATCATGATAAAAATATTGCAGATTAAGACGAACGCGTCGGATACAAGGAAAGGTTAAAGACAGTTCCAGCTTAAAGTTAATGTGCGTGATTAGTTTTGTAATAGTGTTGTAAGATAATAATGTTATGTGTTAAGTAAGTTATGAATTGTGTATTAAGTTAAGGTTACTCGACCTTGGGGAATAGTGTGTAATGTATTGTATAAACAATTTATGTTTATATCTTCCGCAAATAGTAATAGTGATAGAATGATCGAACCGGATCCGAGGTGATTTGGGACCTGGATTCGAGGCTGTCACAGTTGGTATCAGAGTTGTTGGTTATGAAGCTTAGGTAGGAATACCTGAGACCAATAACCGCAGTGCTTTGGATAAGTACTAACTCACATAGAGATAGTTGGGTCGGTAAGATTCAAAGATGAATCTCGGCGAGTTATAAGATACAGAGTTCCCTAACTCTGATAATAAAGGTGAACAGTAGTGAGAAATAGATAGAGTCTAAAAAACTGAAAGTGCAGTGATAGGAGATCGTAAAACAAAACGATCAAGATATAGAAATGAATCGTAATGTATATGATGAGATCACTCCGTGATCAGATAAGGTTAAAGTATGGAGAAGGATCAAGCGAATGATTAAAAAGTTACAGCAAGTTTGCTGGGTGACAGTTGTACTATGAATTGGTACAGATTCAGGAAAGGATTATGAATACGAGTTGAATGAAATTCGTATTGAGAAGGGTGTTAAGGTTAGGTGGGGATTCAATTGAGGACTCATGTCAGCAGCTGAGTTGTATGATTTCTTGTATGGGCAGGGAATTGTACTTGGTGTAAAAACTACTTAGTTCTGGCAATGATAATCATTGAAATGTTTGTGTCGCGCTATTTGCTATATGCATGTTAAGAGGGTGATTCCTTTCTCATGTGTATAACAGATAGATAGGTCATAGGTAGAGAATATCAGGTGAAGTATGAGTTCTTAAAATTCATAATTATGTGACATTCTTAATTCATAGTTATATGAAATGTTTATGAACCCCTCAACGAATGGACGCCAAATGTCTGACTAGGAAAAGTTCTTAAACGCATATGATTGTGGCAAGTAAATGAACTCATAAGTGTGGTTTGACGAACTGGGTATAGTTGTGTGTAAACGGAATATTGAAGATAATAGGAACAGATAGATTGTTAAGCAAACGATTATTAGTGGAGACATAAGTTTTTCGAAAATCCTAGCTATGCTAGACTTCGAAATGATTGACATCAAGCTAAATACGCACTATGTGCTTTTCAAAAAATGTAGACTCGTAATCATTTTTGAAACGGTTAAAAGTATAGCCTATGCTACTTATTTTAGCTAGACGCAAATGATTTGAAATATCAAAAGTTATTTTATTTATCACTTATGTACCATGTAACCTGGTGCAAAGATGATAAAAAGTGATGGAGTTGTAAATACAGGAATACTTAGTGTTGAATGGATCCAAAATCGTTATTCCACTATTGTATGATGTGTTATGACAAAGTCATACGATGACGGCATCCTCAAACGGATTGTTAATACAGTACGGCATCATGACGTCATTCTCGAAAATATTTTCAAAAATTTTAATTTGCCAACGGGGTTTGGCTACACCTAAATAATTCGATTGAATTGAATTATTGATATGGGTCTATGCTATTCGATTCAGCTAGACTAATGTTTATGAAAACTCTAAGTGTTCATTGAAAGAAATTTCCCGAACCAAATTATTTTGGTGCGGAATCCAATAAGACTGAGGTAGAATTTTTGTGCCTATGGCAGTGACGAGGATTAAATAAAATTAGTACTTGGCCAGTACAGGGCATATCGGGCTAATCACCCTTTGTGTTCGTAAGTTATGTCGGTTTGTGGATGAATTTCCGTAAAACCTTTGCGAAAATGACAGACAACTAGTCTATATGACTCCTCAGCACAATTTGAAAAACTTTAACTCTTGAGAGTGGTGTATTGGGTAGCATGTGAGGGTAAGAGTGAATGATGTATGGTGTATGGTGAATGGTGTAAGGTGTAAGGTAAATTTCGGGGACGAAATTTTTAGAAGAAGGGGTGAATGTGACAACCCGAGAATTTTGAATATTTTTAAATTTTTTATTAATTAATTGATTTAAGGTTCAAAATTAGAACCTAGATAGAAAATTAGTGCATGCGTTTGATATTTTTAAGATGGAATTTTGAGGATTTCAAAATTCTATGAAGGATTTAGGTGAATTATTCAGGATTAAGGTATACGTGGCTATGTTCTGTGTAAATGTTATTATACGTGTACAGTATGTTGTTGAGGGTCAAGGGTTGACCAGATAATCAATATCTGTAACAAACCCTAGGTATATATTAAGAACGTCAACGTTCGGTTATAAAATCCTAGTGTTTGATAATAAACCCTAAAACCGGTTCTGAAAATCCTAATTTCAGTTCCGGAAATCCGAAACCCTAATTCGGTATCCCTAAATTGGGAACTTAATGACGTAAGTGTAAATAATTATAATATTAATTAGGGTAAAGCTTGATGAATTAGCAAACCCTAATTTTAAATTTAGGAATCCCTAATTTCTGGTTTTAGAAACCCTTATTTATAATTAAGGAAAACTTAATTGTTAATTTAATAGTTTTAATGATAATTAGGAAATATTAATCCTAATTTTCAAGTTATAATTAATTAGAAAACCTTAATCTAATTAAGAAATCTAATTTCTAAATTAGAAAATTATTTTTCTATTAGAAGCCCTAATTAGTGGTTTATAAACCCTAATAATCAATTACGATCCTAATTGCTAAATTAACAATTTTAATTAGGAAATGTTAATCCTAATTAGCAAGATTTAAATTGTGATTAAGAAATTTTAATATAATTAGTAAATCCTAATTATAATTTAGAAATATTAAATTTTTATTTTTTAAAAACCTAAATTTGGTAATTTTAAAAAATTAAATTTGTAAACCCTAAGGGTTTTAAACCCTAAACCCTAAATTTTTTTAAACCCTAACCAAATCCTAAACCCTAAGGGTTTGGGACAATGACCATTATGCCATTAATTTAGAAATCAAAAAGACTATAACGCCCTTCTTGGATTTTTTTTAGCAAGGTAACTTGCAAATCTTGGCAAGTTATTGGGTTGGTGAACTAACTAATAGCCTAGCCCTAGATATGCGTTATTTACCAGCCATATATTGCAATCTAATACATTAAATCATATCAAATTATAAGATTAAAGAGAGAGAAAGCCACTTACATTCTCATTTTCTCCCAAGACCCTCTCTCTATAGAAATTCGGGAGTTAGAGTGAGAGAGTGTTATATATTAAGCCAATATCAGTCCCTAGCTTAACAAGATCAGATCACAAAGTCAGATTCATGGATCAAAGCTCAAAAGGTATAAGAACCCTAAATTTCGAAATCCTTGGATCTTGTGTTAAATGTTATAATTTGTCGGTTAAAGTTGTGTATTAGGGTGTTAGTAAGTGATCTGGGTTGTTGGATCATGGATCCATAACATCTAGAGGCATGAAAATCAATTTTTCAAAACTGGTCAAGAACCCCAAAAATATTGTCTGACAAACCAATGTCAGTGTCTCTACATCCGTGTGTATTAGATGTTTTCTGTGTTTTATGTTATAGATGTGTAGTATGACATGTTATCTTTAATCTATAACTTGCATCATGGTCAAATCGGGTCTAGATTTCATGTTATGATTGGTCAAATAGCGTTGACCGATCATGGGAGCAAGCTTCTGGGCAACCCAGAACTCAGTGTGTTGTCTAACAACGTTTTGTTCGGCTCTGATCTTACTGTTTGTTGTTATTTTTGGCCAGATTGTTGTTTAGGGTTGTAGCCTAACATAGGGACTACATATATATTCCTTTAGATTACTCAGAGCCTTAGCATAATGAAAATTAAGCGTGGTCAAAACCACGTTGACCAACTGGCCAGATGAAGATTCTGGAAAACCCATAATCTTCAAGAACAGTTTGTGACCCTTAGTTTGACCAGTCCAGATCTTGCGTTTTTGATATTGTTAAGTTGAGTTAAGGTTATCGAGTTGTACTTTGATATGTACTCTACACGAATGAACTATTACATCACACAAATACTACTTATACTGAAAGATACAAGGATCTAAAGTAGCACCCTTGGACAGTTCTTCATTTCTGGAATACCCAGAAATGAAGAATAGCGTTGTCAGAGTTTTTAAAGACTCAGATCTACTAAGTGTGATGTTGTATGACCTATCTTTTTGTTGGTTAATGCAATATTAGATTCGTACTACAATTGTAACCCCAGTAGATTCCCAGAAATCAACACGAACATAGATTAAAAGTCGGTCAAACTATGCCCCTCGAAGTCTGACTTGAAGATCTGGGCAGCTCAAGAACACACCAAGAACACCTATAGCGACGGGTCTGTCACTATAGAGCCCTTTAGCGACGGTTTCTATTTAATTTATTTTCTGATTTTTCAGAAATTAATTAAAAATAGAAAAAAATAGATTTTAATTATTAAAAAAACAAAATAAATTCTAAAAATTTATTTTAAATTCTGAAAAATAGTTTTTAATTAATTAGAGTATATTTCATAAATATTTATTATTTTTGGAATATAAATGGTATTTAATTTATTTAATTATAATATTAAATAAATTATTTAAAAATAATTTTAATACATGAAAAATAATTTTATGGTATAAGAAAATATTTGAAGTTATTTTTGATGACTTTTAATATTTTAGGATGAATTTCATTAATTAATTAATATTAATGATGATTAGTTTATTTAATAAGTATATTAAATAAATTATGGAAAAATAGAATTAATAATTTAAAAATCATATAAAAATGATTTAAGTGTTATAAAAATATTTTAAGTTATAAAATATAACTTTTGATATTTTTTGATGAAACTATTAATATTTTTAATATTAATAGCAATTACCGGATAATGAATTTAAGTGTTTAAAAATTATATAAAGGTGATTTTAAAGTATTAAAAATACTTTATGATATTATAAATATATTATAATATTATGACATGTATTTCATTAATATTTGATATTAAATAAATATTAATGATAAAAGAATTATGTGGTATTTAATTTATTTAAATACTTTTTTAATGATTAAAAATTCACAATAAATAGTAATAATTATTTAAAAATTATTACGAGCTTACGAAAAATATTTTGACTGTTATTAAAATTATCTGAGTTAATTGTTAAGTGTTTAGGCAGAGTTTAATTGAACTTAGACCCGATAAAAGTCTGACTAGACCGTCAGGACTTTAGAATTTTGTCGGAATCAAGATAGACTGTAATAGTTTGACTTGATACCTAGTCTTATGTGTGTTATAGACTGATAGGGTTATGTGTTATGTATTTAGGTTATTCTATATTTATATATATAGTAATGTTATACTGTGATGATATTATTCTAATATTGGAGATCTATATTACTAATATTAGGTCTTCGGATAAAGCGTATAAATTGCGTAGCGGTAATCAACGGTTCAGGCAAGTTTATTTTTACTTAACTCTACTAAGAGTTGTTTCATTTGGATGAGCTTATGGTTAATCATTGCTGATTGCCATGAATTGTACTCTGTACATATTGCATGTATAAGTCAGGTATGAAAGGCTGATCACCTTCATTACCAGTTGGTTCAGATATATTTATTCATGTATAATACTTATTCAGTCATAAATTTGTTCCTGCTAGTTCACAATTATATTGTTGAATTATAGTCAGCTTATTATTCAGACTTTTTCAATCATGATATATCGTTATATTATTGAATTTAACCTTACTGGGTAACTTTCATGCTCACCCTTTCTATATCATGACAAAAACATTGCAGATTAAGACGAACGCGTCGGATACAAGGAAAGGTCAAAGACAGTTTCAGCTTAAAGTTAATGTGTGTGATTAGTTTTGTAATAGTGTTGTAAGATAATAATGTTATGTGTTAAGTAAGTTATGAATTGTGTATTAAGTTAAGGTTACTCGACCTTGGGGAATAGTGTGTAATGTATTGTATAAACAATTTATGTTTATATCTTCCGCAAATAGTAATAGTGGTAGAATGATCGAACCGGATCCGAGGTGATTTGAGACCTAGATTCGGGGTCGTCACACCGCTAGTTATTCTAGAGGACGACGAGTCCAGTTTTTAATCACATCCGTTCATAATTATAATTATAGGTATAATTTCTTTAGGGGAGACATTGGGGATGTTCCAACCTTGTTATACCACTAATGAATCTAAAGAAGAAGAACAAGTTTTGTGTAAGACCCCAATTTTTTTTATAAATTAAATTGAATTTCCTCTATTTATTATTTTGAAATAGTAAGGGTTGATTTGATTAATGTGGTAAGTTATGGGTAAAATGCTTAAATATCTTAAATAAGCAAGTGGTTATAAAATATTCTTGTTGTCGGGGAATATTTGTTTGGTCGTGGAATATTCTTACTGTCGGGGAATATTCGTACGACGACGCAGCCTTGTGTGGGCCCATAACGGAAAGCGATTGGATGAAGAAAACGACAAGTATAAGTTTGTATAAATAACGGCATAGTTGTTACCGTTAATACTGTTGGAATACCCGGTGGTTAAAACACAGTAATACGCGGTGTTGCACAGTAGCACACGGTATTGCACTAATTATTGTTTCTTACGTAAAAAGGCACTACTCAATAATTGTTACAGTAATTACTGTTCAATATTTTATTTTATTGATTCAATAATTGCTACGCTGATATTTTATATTATTGTTGTTTCAATAATTGTCACTGCACAGTATTTTCTATTATCAGATCAATAATTCATATTATTTTAATAATATTATTAGATAGCATTATTGACAATGTCTAGAAAGTTCTGTCTAAGGAGAGGTTTGATCACCTAATTGCGCGCCAGTAAGGAGAAATTCTTATTCAAAGCCCCCCTCTTTCTTAGGAACGGCCTGGTTGTCAGTATTGTGATTCTGTAATATTATTTGTGAATAATTAATTATTGATTTATATGATAAGAAAAATATTTATTTTATGTGAATATAAATGGAGGAATTTTTTTAAAAGTGACAATTGTTAAAAATTGATATTTTATCTTTCTGATAAAATAATATATTATTATATTATAATAATATAGTAACGATGATATTTCTACAATGAATGTGTGATTTATGAATAAATGAGGAGTAAGAGTATTTTTGTTGCAATAAACAATAAAAACATGTTAAACATGTCGGTGGGTCTAATTTTTGATTGAAATTTGATTATAGCCTGTAAAATCGTCTGTATGTGGATTTCGGTCAATTTTTGCTTAGAATTTGGAAAAACTTAAACTTACAAAGTTATTGAGAATTGAATTTCCTCTCGAATGGACATAAAATTCAAAATTTTCAAATAAAAGAGCTATTTATTATGAATTATTAAAATTCTGAAATAATTAATTTTGAAGTTTTAAATATTTTTTTAAAAGAAAAACATTTTTTTTTTCATTTTGGTGAGCCCCACATGTGTGGTAAATGAGCTAAATTCAGATGTCTATGGTGTGCGTAGGAATTTTATTAAAAATAATAATATTTTATTAAATTTTCTGCTTTGGTGTTCTAAGCATTTTCCTATAAATAGGGTATTTAGGTTAGAATTGAAAATCACACCAGAAACTGAAGTTTTCTCTCTCTATATTATCGAGCGTATTTTTGTGAGTATTTTGATACTTTGAGTATTGTTATACGGTGCAAGTTCCTTTCAGCGTTATATCTGATATTCCAGCCAGAAGTACTATTCTTTTGAGGTAAGAGATGTTAATTTTTTTATAAATGATATTAGTTCTTTCAATATCATTATGCCGGAATATTGGTAAGATTTTTCTTGTGAAATTCTTGTCTTTTTGTGTCGGGGTTACTATTCACGTATACGGCACTATTCACCGAAAAATGAAAATTTCTCTTCTTTGTCCCTGATGTCTATTTTTGTTACTAGCTTTGATTGTATCCATGTTTTGATCTTTATTCTTGAATTTTACTCCACTATGGTATATTATTGGGTGTTTTTGAACATGAATAAACTGAAGTACGAATCCCTAATATTTATTCTTTTGTCTCACTACATTCGTTTTTCTTAAAATATTTTTCATCATTCTTAGTCCTAAATGATGATATTACTGAATATCTTTGGCCTGTAATGCAAAGATGAATGATTAACTGATGAATATCTTTGACCGTAGTGCAAAGATGAACAGGAATTTAGATGAACATGATCAACTGATGATACAAATGAATATCTTTGGCCTGTAGTGCAAAGATGAATATTTGGTTCAAGATGTGTATTGATTGATGTTATAGGGATAAAATATTGATGATGGACTTTTAAATCTTAGAAGATAGTAGAATTGATTCTCTACTTGACTCTTTTAATGGATTGTTGTTTCCGCTGCAATGGTTGATCTAAAATTTGTTGTCTATTATATTATATCAGATTTTTCCCTGTTGAAGACTAACGATAAATTGTTCTATATTATCTTAGTCATAATATTCTTTACTGAGCTAGTTGAGCTCACCTTTTTTCTTTTCTGTTCCATTTTTCTTCTTAGGAAGCGAGAATATAGCGGGAAGTAGTCGGGGTGTGGAGTGATGTTCCAAGGCAGTTGTTATAATAGTCCTCATTATTTTGTAAAATAGTGTATCAATAATTATAATGAGGACTTATTTGAGTGTGGATATTGTCTAGAAGACAATATTTGTATTTTAACTCACAGTTTGTGTGTTGTCGTATTTTACACGACAATGGTATTAATAAAGTTGTAGTTATTTCTGTACCATATATTTGGCGACTCAGAATGGGTGATGTATACATATTTTGGGGGCATCACGGTTGGTATCAGAGCTTAGGGATATGATTTCTAGCGGAGATCGGGGAATAGAACTAGTAGGGGAGAGACGAGTAAATCCTTCGCTAGTGTGTCCTACCTAAGCTTATTTGTTGGTCGGTCATAATATAGGGGTATTATGTGGTATGTCAATTTCTTTAATTAATCCTTATTTTGTGGAAGTATTTGAGAATGGCAACCGAGAATGTTAACAGTTGAGTAAATGAGACCGTGGAAACACATTTACTCACCAATCAGGAGAACGTGCAACAGAAAGACAATGTTCCTCCTGTAAACAACACCACTGATCAGACAATGAACGATGGGATGTTTAGAAGCTTTTTACAGTTCATGCAAAATCAGACGAGGGAGACTCGTGTACCAAATACGGGTGGAAATGATAACAAAACGTGGTTTATCATAGCCAAGCAGTTCAAAGAGTTGGGATCACCAGAATTTTGGGGAAAGTCAGACCCGATTAAGGCAGAAACGTGGGTTAAGAAAATTACTAAGATATTCAATGTCTTGGGATGCACGGAGGAACAAAAGGTTCCATTCGCCACCTTTATGTTCTGTAATGAAGCAGATTACTGGTAGAAATCTGTGAAGCGTACCCAGCCAGCCGCACTCAATATGTCTTGGGAAGCGTTTCAAAAATTATTCAATGACAAGTACTTTCCTGATAGTATCCGTCATATGAAGGAGGTAGAATTTATTAGACTGGAACAGAACAACATGACGGTGTCCCAGTACGAGGCTAAGTTCGCGAAGTTATCCAGGTTTGCACGTCATTTGGTGGAGAATGAGGAACGTATGACACGGATGATTCTGAGAGATTTGAAACCCAACATACATCAATATCTCATTTCTCATAAATTTTCTCTATATTCAGATGTTGTCAACAGAGCTCAATTATTAGAGTGAGATAATGAGTATGTTCAACCGAGGAACCACAACCAGGGTTACACCGGTGACAGTAGCCATCGGAGCAATGATAACCAATGAGGAGGAAAAAATGTAGACAAAAGCGGTAACCACTCTGGTGGTAATCGTGGTCATGATAATAGGAGAGGTGAGTCAAGTGAAAATTTCAAAAAGAGGAGATTCAACAATGACAATGTGAAGACGTCAGCACCAGTATCAACTATTTCTAAGGGAGGAGAACGACCACCGGTCGTATGTTATATATGTGGAAAAGAGGGACACATCAGCCCAAACTGTCCACAACAGTTTAAGGTATGTTATAATTGTGGAAAGGAAGGACATATCGCTCGAGATTGTACTGTAGAGAAACCAAGTCCAGCGGGGATGGTGACTCAAAAAGCTGTCCTAGACAAGGCAAAGTCAGCGGTTCCTGGAAGAGCGTTTGTCGTGACTGGCCAAAATGCGAGGAACTCAAATGAGATGATCACGGGTAAGCTAGTCATAAATTCTTGTGAAGTTTATACCTTACTAGATACCGGTTCTACCCATTCATTTATCTCTCCTGCTTGTGCTCAACGTTTAAACTTGACTTCAAAGAAATTAGACTTTGAATTATCTATGGAGACTCCGTTAATTGAAACTTTCATTATATCCATTGTTTATAAATCATGTTTGATCCAAGTTGGCACCATCACATTACCTGTTGATCTTATCTCTTTAAAGATACTTGCTTTTGATGTGATTTTAGGGATTGATTGGTTAACTAATCATCATGCCAAAATTGATTGTTTTCGTAAGGTTGTTAGTTTTCATATTCCTAACCAACCTGTTATACGAATTCAAGCAACCAAACCATTAAAGTCAATCAGTGTCATATCAAGCCATAATGTCATTCGTTTATTAAAAAATGGATGTCAAGCTTTCTTAGCCCATGTCATGGACTTGAACAAAAATACGTCAAATTTGAATAATATTTCTGTTGTTAGTGAATTTCCTGACGTATTTCCTGAAGAACTTTCCGGTCTACCCCCAGAACGTGAAGTTGAATTCTTTATTGATCTTGAATTTGGTACAAAGCCCATTTCTAAAACCCCATATCGAATGGCTCCTATTAAACTTCAGGAGTTAAAGGTCCAACTACAGGAGTTGTTGGACATCGGTTTCATTCGTCCTAGTACATCTCCTTGGGGTGCTCCTGTTTTACTCGTAAAAAAGAAAAATGGGAGTATGCGACTTTGTATTGACTACCGGGAATTGAACCATGTTACCATCAAGAATAGGTATCCGCTACCTCATATTGATGACCTATTTTACCAGTTGCAAGGAGCACAATTCTTTTCAAAGATCGATCTTCGTTCTAGATATCATCAGCTGAAGATTAAAACTGAGAATATTCCGAAGACTCCTTTTAGAACTCGATATAGGCATTATGAATTCCTAGTCATGTCTTTTGGATTGACTAATGCTCCTGTGGCTTTCATGGATATGATGAACCGTGTATTCAAGGAATATTTGGATCAGTTCGTTGTTGTATTTATTGATGACATCCTTATCTATTCTAAAAGTCGTGAAGATCATGAGCACCATTTGGAGCTGATACTTCAAAGGCTTCGTGAAAATAAGTTATATGATAAGCTGAAGAAATGTGAGTTCTGGCTTGAGGAAGTAGCATTCCTTGGGCACATGGTGTCAAAATATGGAATATCTATTGACCCAGCGAAGATTGAAGTAATACAAAGTTGGGAGCAACCCAAGTCGGTGACCAAAGTACGTAGCTTTCTGGGCTTAGCTGGTTATTATCGGAGATTCGTGGAAAGATTTTCTCGAATCGCTACTCCGTTAACTCAGCTGACTCGAAAAGATACAAAATTCATATTGAGCGAGGAATGCGAGAAGAGTTTTCAAGAGCTTAAGAGGATACTCATTTTGACACCTGTTCCGACAATACCATCTGGTTCGGATGGATTTGTTATCTACAGTGATGCTTTAGGCAAAGGGTTAGGATGTGTTCTCATGCAACATGGGAAGGTCATAGCCTATTCCTCGTGACAACTCAAAGAATATGAGAGGAATTACCCTACTCATGATCTAGAGTTGGCAACAGTCGTTTTATCATTAAAAATCTGGAGGCACTATTTATATGGGGAGAAAGTTGAGATATATTCGGATCATAAAAGCCTCAAATATTTTTTCACCCAAAAAGAACTCAACATGCGGCAACGACGTTGGCTCGAGCTGTTGAAAGATTATGACCATACCATTCAATACCATCCTGGAAAAGCGAACGTGGTAGCTTATGCATTGAGTAGAAGATCATATGCGGGAACGAGAGAGATGTTGTCAACACAAAGGCCCATTTTATGTGATTTACAAAAGATGAAGATAGAATTCAAGACACCGGGGACCCATGCGATGATGTCAAGTATACGCATAGAACCAACTTTAATCGATAAAGTTAAAGTTACTCAAGCCACAGACCCGGAGCTGATGCGTATGAAGAAGAAAGTACAAGAAGGTGTTATCCCAGAAGCCAGAATCGATGAAGAAGGAATACTTTGAGTCAACTCCAGACTTTGTGTTCCTAACGATTCTGATTTGAAGAACAAAATCATGATTGAGGCACATAATACACCGTTTGCAATCCATCCTGAAAGTACCAAAATGTATCGTGATCTTTGATATACATTTTGGTGGAACAATATGAAGAGAGAGACCGCGAAGTTTATCTCGAGGTGTTTAACTTGTCAACGTGTAAAGGCGGAGCATCAAGTGCCAAAGGGTCCATTGCAACCACTTGAGATTCCAAAATGGAAGTGGGAACACGTTACCATGGATTTTGTTATGGGTCTTCCCAAGGTTTCTCAAGGCATAGATGTGATTTGGGTTATTGTTGATAGATTAACTAAGTCTGCACATTTCTTGCCGATACGGGAGACTTATTCCCTTGAACGTCTTGCTCGTATGTATGTAAATAAGATTGTGAGATTGCATGGCATGCCAGTATCCATAGTTTCGGATCGTGACCCAAGATTCACTTCATGATTTTGGGTTAGCTTGCAGAAAGCTATGGGCACGGATTTACGATTCAGCTCGGCATACCATCCTCAAACGGATGGACAATCAGAGAGGACTATTCAAACTCTTGAAGATCTATTAAGACTCTGTGTCCTAGACTTCAATGGGAGTTGGGATAAGTATTTACCATTGGTGAAATTCTCTTACAACAATAGTTATCAGGCAAGTATAGGTGTGGCTCCATTTGAAGCATTGTATGGACGAAAGTGTCGCTCTCCAGTATGTTGGGATGAGGTGGGTGAAGCAACATTGTTGGGACCAGAGTTGGTACGTATGACTACAGAAAAGATCCAAATGATTCGACAACGTATACAAACGGCACAGGAGCTACAAAAGAGTTATGCGGATCTTCATCGAAAGGACGTGGAATTTAGTATTGGGGATCATGTATTGTTGCGAGTTGCTTCATGGAAGGGAGTTACAAGATTTGGGAAGAGAGGAAAGCTCAATCCATAATTTATTGGTCCATTTCAGATTCTTGACCGAGAAAGAAATGTGGCCTATAGACTCGCGTTACCTCCAACCATGTCTCGTGTTCATAATGTTTTCACATATCTGTGCTTCATAAATATGTGAAAGACCCAAACCACATTATTGAGTTAGAACCAGACTAGATAGCCGAAGACTTAACGTACGAGGAGGTACCTGTCAAGATCTTGAATAGGAAGGAGCATGTCCTACGCACCAAGGTTATACCACAAGTTAAGTTTTTGTGGAGGAACCATGCTATTGAAGAAATGACCTGGGAGTTGAAAACGGAAATGAAAGCGAGGTATCCTCACCTTTTCGAAAAACCTGGTACGTACGTCAATTTCGAGAAAGAAATTTCATAAGAAGGGGAGGTTGTAAGACCACAATTTTTTTTATAAATGAAATTGAATTTCATTTATTTATTATTTTGAAATAGTAAGAGTTGATTTAATTAATGTGGTAAGTTATGGGTAAAATGCGTAAATATCTTAAATAAGCAAGTGGTTATAAAATATTCTTGTTGTCGGGGAATATTCGTTTGGTCGTCGAATATTCTTACTGTCGGTAAATATTCGTACGACGGCGCAGCCTTGTGTGGGCCCCATAATGAAAAGCGATTGGATGAAGAAAACAACAAGTATAAGTTTGTATAAATAACGGCGTAGTTGTTACCGTTAATACTGTTGGAATACCCAGTGGTTAAAATACAGTAATACGCGGTGTTGCACAGTAGCACACGGTATTGCACCAATTATTGATTCTTACGTAAGAAGGCACTACTCAATAATTGTTACAGTAATTACTGTTCAATATTTTATTTTATTGATTCAATAATTTCTATGTTGATATTTTATATTATTGTTGTTTCAATAATTATCACTGCACAGTATTTCTCATTATCAGATCAATAATTCATATTATTTTAATAATATTATTAGATAGCATTATTGGCAATATCAAGAAAGTTCTATCTAAGGAGAGGTTTGGTCACCTAATTACGCGCCAGTAATGAGAAATTCTTATTAGAAAGCCCCCTCTTTCCTAGGAACGGCCTGGTTGTCAGTATTGTGATTCTGTAATATTATTTGTGAATAATTAATTATTGATTTATATGATAAGGAAAATATTTATTTTATGTGAATATAAATGGAAGAATTTTTTTAAAAGTGACAATTATTGAAAATTAATATTTTATCTTTTCTGATAAAATAATATATTATTATATTATAATAATATAATAATGATGATATTTTTACAATGAATGTGTGATTTATGAATAAATGAGGAGGAAGAGTATTTTTGTCGCAATAAATGATAAAAACATGTTAAACATGTCGGTGGGCCCAATTTTTGACTGAAATTTGATTATAGCCTATAAAATCGTCCGTATGTCGATTTCGGTCAATTTTTGCTTGGAATTTGGAAACACTTAAACTTACAAAGTTGTAGAGAATTGAATTTTCTATGGAATAGACATAAGATTTAAATTTTTCTGATAAAAGAGCTATTTATTATGAATTATTGAAGTTCCAGAATAATTGATTTTTGAAGTTTTAAATATTTTTTTAAAAGAAAAACGTTTTTTTCATTTTGGTGGGCCTCACGTGTGTGGTAAATGAGCTGAATTCAGATGTCTATGGTGTGCGTAGAAATTTTATTAAAAATAATAATATTTTATTAAATTTTCTACTTTGGTAATCTAAACATTTTTCTATAAATAGGGTGCTTAGGTTAGAATTGAAAATCACACCAGACACTGAAGTTTTCTCTCTCCATATTATCGAGCGTATTTTTATAAGTATTTTGATACTTTAAGTGTTGCTATATGGTGCAAGTTCCTTTCAGCATTATATTTGATATTCCAGCCAGAAGTACTATTCTTTTGAGGTAAGGGGTGTCATTTTTTTTATAAATGATATTAGTTCTTTCAATATCATTATGCCAGAATATTGGTAAGATTTTTCTTGTGAAATTCTTATCTTTTTGTGTCAGGGTTACTATTCACGTATACGGCACTATTCACCAAAAAATAAAATTTTCTCTTCTTTGTCCCAAATGTCTATTTTTGTTACTAGCTTTGATTGTATCCATGTTTTGATCTTTATTCTTGAATTTATTCTACTACGGTATATTATGGGGTATTTTTAAACATGGATAAACCGAAGTACGAATCCCTAATATTTGTTCTTTTGTCTCACTGTATTCGTTTTTCTTAAAATATTTTTCATCATCCTCAGTCCTAAATGATGATATTAGTGAATATCTTTGGCCTGTAATGCAAAGATGAATGATTAACTGATCATCTTTGGTCGTAGTGCAAAGATGAACAGGTATTTAGATGAACATGACCAACTGGTGATACAAATGAATATCTTTTGCCTGTAGTGCAAAGATGAATATTTGATTCAAGATGTATATTGATTGATGTTACAGGGGTAAAATATTGATGATGGACTTTTAAATTTTAGAAGATAATAGAATTCATTCTCTACTTGACTCTTCTAATGGATTGTTGTTTCCGCTGCAGTTGTTGATCTAAAATTTATTGTCTATTATATTCTATTAGATTTTTCCCCGTTGAAGACTAACGATAAATTGTTCTATATTATCTTAGTCATAATATTCTTTACTGGGCTAGTTGAGCTCACCCTATTTCCTTTTTGTTCTATTTTTCTTCTTAGGAAGCGAGAATATAGCGGTAAGTAGTCGGGGTGTAGAGTGATGTTCCAAGGCAGTTGTTATAATAGTCCTCACTATTTTATAAAATAGTGTATCAATAATTGTAATGATGACTTATTTGAGTGTGGATATTGTCTAGAAGACAATATTTGTATTTTAACTTACAGTTTGTGTGTTGTCGTATTTTGCACGACAATGGTATTAATAAAATTGTAGTTATTTCTGTACCATGTATTTGGCGACTCAGAATGGGTGATGTTTACCTATTTTGGGGGCTTCACATTTTGTCTCCAACTCAGTCAGATTTTGAAACTCATCCTCAATTAAGAGTTATTAAAAAAGAATTTAAACTTGATTGGAATTCTCTTGCTGATGATTTCAATTCAAAAGATAACAAGAGTAATCGTCACTCTTTCCGGGCTAATCATCTTGAGAAAGAACGTGATAAAGTCATAAATAGATGGAAACGTTTGATTAACACAGAAAAGATAAATATTACACTTTTACATGGTATGAAAACTACTATGATAAGAGTAAATGTAATGTTTTGTCTAAAACTAAATGGATTAAAGAAGATAAAACAAGTGTTTCATCTAGTCACCCTCCTCTTGAAACTATTAATTTGTCTGTTAAAAACAGATCAGTTACTGCCAGTCCTTTTAAGATTTCTGACTGTAATAAAGATGAAAAGAAGATTATTGAACAAAATAATTTCACTAATCAATACCTAACAACTTTAGGTAAACAGTTTGATAAAATTGAAGAAAAATTTGATGCTAACATTATTCAATCTCCTAATAGTAAAATTGATCAACCCTTGATAAACCTTCCTGAAAGTAGAAAAGGATTGGGTATACCAAGCAAAGATAAAGAGCTTATTGTTGTTCTGGATAAACTTTTCAAGAAGTTAAATCC
The DNA here is from genome assembly GCA_016801055.1 of Panax notoginseng. Classification (NCBI taxonomy): domain Eukaryota; kingdom Viridiplantae; phylum Streptophyta; class Magnoliopsida; order Apiales; family Araliaceae; genus Panax; species Panax notoginseng. The sequence continues at coordinate 55,111,751 of CM029019.1, read as the reverse complement.
TACCGAACCCAGTAGTTCTAAAATTGTTTCTGTCATTGATCAAGTTGAAAACTCTGATAATGATAGTCACACAAATAATGAAAGTGATTCTAACACTAATATTACAGAAATTGAAGAACAATTAAACAAATTAACTTTTAAAACCACTCACCCTGCGAGTACAACAAGAAATTGGTATACTAGACCTACTCCTTTGGACTTACAGTTCGAAGAGAGAAATCTACATAATCAGTTTTATATTTCTTCTAATAAAATTTATGAATGGAATATTGATGGTTTCGAGAAAATAATGTACAAAGCAATGCCAAACTTCTTGTGGGCCTGAGAGCCGTCTAAGGAAATTCAAACACCGTGAATAATTTACAAGCTGCTTACAGCTAAAAATGTCTATCACGGGAACCGAATCTAGATTCAATAGACTGAATCTGTGATCACATGATTCCTAGGCTCATATGATGCCGCAATTTATATGAAAGCAGTAAGCAGTTATATATATAAAAGCTGTAAATATATATATACAGACTTGATCAACCACTACGAAGCACCTCCATTGGGAATCGAAAATGTAAATATATAAAAGCGGTAAATATATATATATATATATATATATATATATATATATATATGTGTGTGTGTGTGTGTGTGTGTGTGTGTGTGTGTGTGTGTGTGTGTGTGTGTGTGTGTGCGCGCGCGCGCATACAATCAACCACCACGAATATATATATATATATATATATATATATATATATATATATATATATATATATATGTGTGTGTGTGTGTGTGTGTGTGTGTGTGTGTGTGTGTGTGTGTGTATGTGTGTGTGTGTGTTTGTGTTTGTGTGTGTGTGTGTGTTTGTGTGTGTGTGTGTGTGTGCATACAATCAACCACCACGAAGCACCTCCATGGGGGATTGTAAATATAAATAAAGCATAAAAATCCAATCAACCACCACGAAGCACCTGCATGGGGGATTGGAAATGTAAATAAAGTAATAAAAATTAATCAACCACCACGAAGCACCTCCATGGGGGATTGAAAATATAAATAAAGCAATAAAACGATCAACCGCCTTGAAGTAAACTCCAGGCAGGACAAAATATAAATAAAGCTGTAAAAGCGATCAACCGCCACGAAGAAAACTTCAGGCGGGACGAAATGTAAATAAAGCATTAAAAGGTCATGAAGTAAACTCCAGGCCAGACTGAAATATATATATATATATATATATATATATATATATATATATATATATATATATATATATATATATATAAGCAGTAAACGCACCGGATGTGAAATCCAGGCTCAATTAAATAGAGTTTGATAGCAACAACATATATATAAGTATTTATATATATAAAAGCAAATAAACGTTCCAGATGTAAAATTCAGGCTCAATCGAGGCATAACTCGATAATGTTAGTTCATATATATATATATATATATATATATATATATATATATATATATATATATATATATATATATATATATATATATATATATATACACACACATAAAGAAATAAAAGTCACAGACCGAAGTCCGGACATACACACACTACACGACTCTCAACGTGAAGAACTGTGGGTGCACAGTAGTGGAGAAAGACTTTAAAGTGTGTAAGAAGGCTTACAGTGGGCTGTCAAAGAAGAGTTCAATAGCTTAAAATGGATGAACACTCGGCTCTCGCCTGTAAAAATATAACAATATATGAGCTCACAAGTGTTTAAAATGAGAAAGCACTCAGTTTATAGTGTGTACAAAGCAAATTGAACATGTCTTCCTCGCCTTTTCTCTTTTTAAAATGGCTGCCCCAAGCCCTCTATTTATAGAGGGGGGAGCCGCAGGTGTACCTGCGACAGTCTCAGATGCACCTGCGGCTGCTCGCGGTGCCCCGGGTTCTGCGGGTCCCATCGTCTCGAAGTACGTGCATGCGTGCAACGTGATGTCCGCTCGAACTTTCAGAACTTCAATTCGGGTATCCGATCGAGATGTATAAGACCTTTTTCGGCATGCTATTGTCGAGAGCTACACAATGACATGGGATTAGAGGTTGTACGAAGTCAGGAAGATGGGACCATGCCCTTAGTCTTCAAGCTTCAAATTATATCCGGTGTGTTGTCTTGTGTAGTAGTCACTTGGGATTGGCGTTCTTTGGTTCTTGTAGGACATTGTTGTATATGTATGTATAAATGTTGAGACGGCGCAAAGTGGGATTGGGATGGAAAGATGACGGTTCTGCCCTTCACCGGGGTTATCTCCGGCTTGAGCTGATTTAGCAGCCGTTACTCAGGGTTATCTCTGAAATTAGACTGTTGCAGGTGTTGACCGTCCTCAGTGTTGTTTCTGAGAGGTGCCTGACTTCCCGGGGTTATCTCCGGGCCTTGGAAATGAGTGCCTCGAGGCCATTGTCGAGTGTTTGAAACTGATTGCATGGGTTTGAAACAAGCATTTTTCGGGTTATCTCCGGAACTGCAACTGCAACTGCATGCCTCGGGCTTATCTCCGAGATTGACGTTGTCTTTTCCGGTGTTATTTTCGGGACTGAGACTGAGTATCTTGAGGTTATCTCCGAGATGACACGATCTTCTCCGGTGTGATTTCCGGTATTTGAACTGCAGTCCTCGGGGTTATCTCTGAGGTTGACGCTGAAACTCCCGGTGTTGTTTCCGGAGTTGAGGTTGAAACTTCCGGTGGTATTTCCGGGACTGAGCTGGATGTCTCGGGGTTATCTCCGAGATGGTAATACTGAATATCTCAGGGTTGTCTCTGGAACTGAACTGAACTGAACTATCTTCCAGGGTTATCTCTGAAAGACGATTCTGCCCTCCTGCAATGTTAGTAACATGTATGTAAAAAATTTCGAGTGTCTACAAGCCTTAAATAAAACATAACAAATTTTGAAACCATACATTTATGCATCCAAATAATTTTAAGGCATACATAAAAGTAACGATAATCTTAAAAACACTAAATAGTTTGGAAATCCACTTACCTAAATATTGCGAAACACGAAATTAAAAGCGAACAAATCCTAACTACAAAATTAAGACAAATATAATTATTAGAATACAATATTATAACACACTCATACTCTTTATTCAAATATTATGCACATAAATCTTAAATTTTAAATAAATTCGTAGTTAATTATTATATTTGAATTTATAAAACTTATAAATTTTGGTGTTAGAAAATATACTTTTAAAATTCATATTATCAAGAACAGTAGCTATCAATTCTATCAGTAATTAAATATTCGCACTATATGTATATACACACATATATACACACGGATGTGTGTGTAAAATTGCCATAACATTCTTGCCATGATTAAACTTACTATTTATATTAACTGTTACAGTAACTTATTTTTGATTCATGATTCACATAGCCCACATTTATTTAATGAATACATAATATCCTCCCATTATGCATTAGTAATACACTGACACCACTCATATCCATATATATATATATATATATATATATATATATATATATATATATAACAAACATCAAATATCTCTCGCTCACAAGCACACGTGTATATACTTATAGGCATGCCGGTCAGTTTATAAAAATACAACACACCAACGAAGTTACAAAATCTGCAATCATACTCTGATTTCGCACGCCCGTAACGAAAAACTATATAACATATATACGGTTTTAAAAATCTCATTTATTTTTACAAAAAAAACCACATACATAACACCATTTTCAGAATTCTTTTATTATTATAATTACTGTTTTAAAAAATATCCAATTATACATATAAATCAACTCATAATTGAAAAAGAAATATTTAAGTCTTTTCTACTTCTCTATTCTACAATACTCTAAAACCAAATAGTTTTTACCTTTTTTTCTTTCTCTCTCTCGTTATTTAAATATATTCAATTCTTTTGCAAAATAGATTATAAGGTAAAAGAGTCCTTTTTAAAATTAAAAGTTTGTTAAAATTGAATGACTTTTCTTATCCTTGTAGATTTTAGATATGTATAAATAATTATTAGTTAAACTTCTATTATCTAATTATATTATTTTATTATCTTTTATCTTTTATTTTTTTTTAAACCGGGTATTTCATAAGTAGTATTGTAAATTCAATTAGCTCTGTATGATAAACGTATATTGTAAATTCAATTAGCTCTGTATGATATAAACGTAGAGAAACTGATAATAACATTTGATGTGCATAATGGCAATTGGCAAGCCTTGCAAATCCAAGATCGCATCCTTTTAAATACTTGCAGCAACAGAAAACCTGAGAGTCATGCCACTTAAGTCGTCAAGTGTCACCTGCCTACTAGTGTGCACATTCCTAACAAACACAACCATAACCATAAAAACTGGAACTGAATTTAGAAGCAAAAATAAAGAAAAATTACAAGATGAAGCAACAGACTCAACAAAGTAATATTGTTTACTGATGAGCAGCTACGTCTCTTTATAAAAACCAAAACAAGAAATGGCAAACAAAGAACTTCCACTGCCGTCTATCAAGCAATCAGGTTTGTTATCACCAGATTGCTCAACACCTCCACCATCCATCCTCACAAGTTAGACTAGAGAACTGCAATGGAAGTCCATCTGTAGCCATTACCAAAACTGCTAATAGTAAGATTTGACAAAAACAAAACCGAAAACAAATACGACCAATAATAGAAACAACTTGTTCAACCACAGATACCAGAAGTAGAAAGACAATTCACTTGGCACCCTTCTTTGCTGCAGCCTTGGTAACCTTGGCACCCGTGGGATCCATAATAGAAACAACTTGTTCAACCACAGATATCAGAAGTAGAAAGACAATTCACTTGGCACCCTTCTTTGCTGCAGCCTTGGTAACCTTGGCACCCGTGGGATCCTTCCTTCTTGTCAACAGGCTTGATGACTATTTTCTTTTGTATGTTACAATCCAGTACTTTTCCTCGGTTTAATATCTTTGGGATTTTGTTCGATCTCTTGTGCTCAATGTAAACAATGCTAAGCATCATAGGCTTTACCTAAATTGAGTGGTAACTGGTAACCTTCACCTTGAAGGTTCTCCTATTTACTCCCCTTAAAAGGCAAAAAGTAAAAAAGTATAAATAAAAATGGTGCCAACTACAGTAGATGACTCTCCATATCAATCTCTTTGCATTCCTCTAAAACCTCAAGCATGAGCTGAAGAAATCCAAAGTGAAAAGGCAGTATATGAAACTTCACAAATAGCTAATCTTGCATAGTTTTTTTCACTGGGACATTTTATCAAACACCAATAATAATACAATTCAAGGGTTTAGAGAAACAAAATTAAGAGAATACCATCAACTTCAAATCCCATTTGCTACCCTATTGAATGTCCGACTGAAATTCTGTTGGAAATTTCTCCTCGATTAAGCTCTATTGAATGAACCGAGAGAGAGGAATAGATAGGGTATTAACCTATTGCAACTAACCGACGGAAAATCAGTTGCATAAGTGAAAAGTTAGCATTTTCAAGCCAACCAAACTACTATACATTAAAGTGAAATAAGCAAACATAATAACTTTCGCATATACCTCTAGCTATGCACTGAACCTTCAATTTTCGCATAAATTAAGTCGATGATAAGAAGGTTCAATCCAAATAAATTCCCCATCTAAGATTTTGGACTTCCAGCCATTGAAATAGCCATCTTATAATCTTATTATTATTTTAAACCAACTAAATCTATGCAGAGACAATTAGCATGGTTATTCATATAAAAATATTTTTATTATTTATATAAATGTTTTTAAAATTTTTAAAATTATTATTATTATTATTATTTTGAAATTATTATTATTATTTAAAAATTATTATTATTACCATTATTATTATTTTGAAATTATTATTATTACTATTTTGAAATTAATATTATTATTATTACTATTTTGAAATTATTATTATTATTTAAAAATTATTATTATTACCATTATTATTATTTTGAAATTATTATTATTACTATTTTGAAATTAATATTATTATTATTACTATTTTGAAATTATTATTATTATTTAAAAATTATTATTATTACTACTATTATTATTTAAAAATTATTATTATTTTGAAAATATTATTATTATTAGTTTTGGGATTATTCAGCTGAAGTACTATTAGTTTTGGTGGTTCTTTGCATTTTTGCGCACATCAGCATAGAAAACAAAGTCAAAATGCCACCTCAGCACTTCCATCCGTTTTTTGGACAGAAATCATACGGAATGACCATTTTTGTAATTATTTTAAAATATAGTTATGCGATTGTAACAAAAAAAGTTTCGGTAACCACAATGAAAATCGGACCCTAGTACAGTGATCAAAAAGTCTATTATCCTTTGATTGTTTTATTGAGTTTGATGTTGCCCAGATTTTAGTCATGTTTACTAATTTTTTGTTGGGTGCGTGGTTTTTTATTTTTTTATATTTAGATTTTTATCTAGCAATACAATTTCCTACATACATGGTTCACATTAATCATGTCAAAAATAAATAGGAAGATTTTTCAGAAGAAAATTTGCAAACTAGATCTTGATCAGACTCCTTAGTCTGTTATCTATGAATATTTTTTGAATTGAAAAAACTAGAAACCTTGTTAGAGTATAAACTTCTAATAAAGCCCAATAATGGGATACTTGAAGAAGAGTTTGTGTGTTGATTTTTTATCCTGCTAAACATTTAACACTATCCTGAATAATTCATTCAATTTTCATACCTATAAAGTTGTTCAACTAGCTAGATTTCTTGTTAATAGTGTAACTGGGGTCTAGGAAGATAGCATTGTAATTTGTAAATATTTTTATGATTAGTGAATATTATGATTAGTTCAAGTTTCTTTATTTAAGTTTAACAAAAGAATTAGTTAAAATCCGCCCATGTCCAGCTGTTCTAATGAAATTGTTTTAAGTAACCTTTCAATTTGAGTCTTTACTTGGGGAATGACTTCATAAGTCATCCTTCTTGGAGCTGTTGAAAGGGCTTAAATTCGGATTTTATTAGTTGTCTATGTTCAACTAACTTTTTATCCAATCCAGGAATCTCTGCATAATCCCAAGCAAAACAATCTTTGTACTCAATTAAGACTTTTAAATTTTTTTGACAATCTTCTTGAGTTAAGAAACTGTTTATATAGATTGGTGTATGTTGTTCTTTAGTGCCCAGACTGTATTATTTTAGTGAGTCTTGGACCTTAGCCTTATGATCTTCCAATTTATATGGAGCAGACTGAATTTTTACCACATCAGGCTTATTGGTGTGCCAAGTCTCATTTTCAATTTTGGTTTCAATAGCATGAATTAATACTTTTGCTAGGGTAGTTTGAACAGCTTCCCTTCCTTGAATCATTTTTATTGATTCAGTCACCAAAACCATTACTATTTAAGAATCCAGGCCCAAACCTAGCGAAGTTAGGCCTGGCGATATTAGTTATAGTTTGACCAACTCCATGTTCTACCATGGAACAATTTTGCACTTGACATGTCAACCTGCTACCTATCAATTTTAATGGTCTAATAGTATTCATCATAGAATTGGACTTCAAGATTGTTAGAATTAATAACAAAAGGTTTGACATCAGCTTTAACTATATCTACTGCTTTTTCACCATGATTATTTACATTCCATATAATTAACACTTGATGTAAAGAAGTTGGAATGGAACTATTTATATGAATCCAATCTCAACCTAGCAATGTTTTATATGTGAAAGTAGAATGAACCACAAAAAGGATGCCAATCGGGTCTTTTTCCCTGCAGTTAATTCTATTTCTAAAATCCATTTTTATGTGTAGTTCCACTAGCAAAGTTAGTAATAGTTACTTGAGTTTGAATTAAAAAAGTTTCAACTTTGCAAAATTTCTTTAACATTATAGTTGGGAGAAAGTTACCTGCAGCCCCATTATTAACTAGTATCCTAGGTATAGGCTAATCATCTAACAAGGCAGTAATATTCAATGGTTTTATATGTTTAGTCATTTCCAATTTAGGTTGAGCAATAATAACAGACCCTTTTAGTCCTTTTACAATACCCAATATGTAAGAGTGAGGATCTCTACATTACCTCATCATGTTGAATCTGTACTGCAGCCTCTGAGTTATCCTTTATTGCTTCTTCAGTAGGTAAGGTTCCTGTTGTTCCTTAGCTTCAAATACTGCAGGCAAAGGTATGGCTGCATTGATGTCCACTGGAGGCAGACTTACGAACAGAATCTAGCGTTCTGTCATTTTTATTCTCCTCATCTTTTGCAAGATTCTGTTCTGGTTCTGCTTCCTTTTCTTCTGCTGTAACTTGATTTTCAGTAGGTTCCTCCAATTCTTTCTCTGGTGATTAGTCCCTAATCAATACTGGACTTTTCACCACTTCATAGTTTGCCAACATATCATCTTCATCTGATATGACTTGGTCATCACCCCATGCCTCTTCATTCGATGGGTTCTAAATCTTAGCAAATTTGAACAAATCTTCCCCGGATTGTTCAAATTCTTCATTGGTGAACTCGAATCTTATCATGTTATGATCCCCCATATGTGATAAAGGAGTCATATCTTCCGTAGGTCATTTATCTGCCCCCTATTGATTCTCATCTATAACAATTTCCCACCCATCCTGAATAGGTTCGGCAGGTTCTTTCGTTGCCCCCTTGTTATTTTTGGGGACATTCAATTCACCTTTGAACATTTTTGTCTAATATGATTACTTTTTCATTATACAGTAATGCACCAAAATTCAAAAGCTGACCATCAACTGTCCATATCTTTTCATTCGCAAACATAACACCTTCTTTGTTAGGTGTTTCTGTAAAGCCCACTTCACCAATCATCACCAAAGTGGAATATCCTTCTTCAGTCATTTTATAATCCTAAGAATTTACGGATGTCTGACCTTGAGTTTCCTTGCTTTGTTCTTCAATAACTTTCCCTATTTCCTTTAAAATAGCCTACCGCAGTAACATTTTCTCTTCTACTTCACTCCTTCCGGTAGGAGTATCGTTTACTTTATCCCTGATTTCACTAGCCTCTGGCAAGTTTGAATACCCACCATTTTCCTCAACATAGCCCCATACTTTCTTTGGGCTTTTCTTTTCTGAGTATGCGTCATTTTGGGTGATGGACTTGATGCCATTTTCCTGGTGTTACTATGGCGGTTGAACCATCCTGGCAATACGGGATATTTCTATCTGTCTAGCCGGATACCATTGGTTGGTAGTTCTTCTGGCCATTGGTTGCCCCTTTGTGGGTTTCTAGACCCTCTTGCTGCACTCAGCACAGAATACCAGTGGTGTTTCTAGTATGAATGATTTTGCGAGCGAAGTTCCTTGTTGAGGCAGTTTTATTTTTTTTCTTGCCTTTTAGTGAGGCAAAGTTGGTAGTTGCAACAGCTACTTCTCCAACCTCTAGAAAAGGCTACCAATCCACTTCCACAGCTTCATCCTGTTTATCAATAAATCACAACAAGCTCTTATCAATATAATCTTGCATAATATTTCTGAAATGCAAACAATTAATGTTAAAACGTCTAAAAGATTAATGTCATTATTAAGTTATAAAAATTACTAAATTAAAGGGAAGAGATATCAAAACCATTATTAAGTTATAAAAATAGAAGAGATTTGATTACTTATTATGCTTATTGTTTAATAGATTCGGATTCCAAGATTGATTCATTATTATTAGTTTTAATATTCTAATTAGTTTAATTTTAGTTAATCGGTTCTCAATCTTTATTTCTAATTCGCTTGAAATAGATATTAAGGATACATTAAAATTAATATAGTCTCTGTGAATTCGACATGTATTTGACAGTTCTTCAATTTGATAACACTGTGCACTTGCAGTTAAATATTTTTATCACATCAATTCATTTATAAGGACTTTACAAAACTTTCTTATACAAATATATATTAATCATATTTTTCTTCAAAACATATAGATTTCTCTGATGACTATACTATTAACATGTGGAGTAACTTTTACAATTGATTCTATCTATTACATATGCAGACAGAATAAAAATCAACTTAACAAGTTTGATTATTCTATTCAAAGCCTTTATGTGACACCCCTAAATTCGAGTACATTTAAACCCTAGATAAGGTGCAACACAGTACTACAACATTCATATGCATCTAACTATATAAGCTTAAATGACAGAAAAGTAATTACTATATTATTACATCATATATATTTTATCCCAATTTCTATAATCATTACATTTCCATTAAGTCATAGTATTATGTATTATACAAAAATATTATACTATTACAAAGATTATTCTACTCATTCATCTTCTTCTTCCCTAAATTCTTACCAGATCCTTCAACTCATTCGATCTTAGCTAAAATCATATAATTCACGCAAGAATGAACATTAAATTGCCCAACAAGTAAAATAATATAATAACAACAAAATCAAGAATCATATGATCATTATTCACCAACTGAATTAATAGTTGTAAAGTATTATGAATAAACAAAATAATACTCTTCATTTCTTTAAAAAAAAATTGAAACGACGAATTAGTCATTTCCATTGAAATGGTCAGGAGACCAAGATACAGTCATTTATCTTTATTAAAAAGGATAACTTGGTATTAAAATCGTAAATCCGATATTTCTTACAAGCACATCTAGGCGATCAGCCTATAGTACTCTATGTTGTACAATACTCATCCTGGCGAATGACTGTGCATTCTATTTTATGGACACCTTGTGTGTCAGCCGATAAACTCGACCAAAAACAATTATTTATTCAATATTGTGCTTACCTTTGAATCCGTACCAAAATAATTTGGTTTGGACAACTTTACTTATCAACAAATAATATCTCAGAGATTTAATATCAAAGTGAAAAAATATTTCAGCAAGTGTCTAGCCGAACAAATGGCTTCGACATTTCTTTAAACAATTCATGTCATAACATAGCTTGAATACTTGTACAAATATTAAGAGACATAAACATGGATTTCACACAAATATGCAAAATTTGTGTACATTCGATATTAAAAATATATCATATAGGCTTCATAAGTATTTAATTAGATGAAGTTAGAAAACTTACCTTAAGCGTCCTTTAATACTTTTACACTAACTCGGTCTTTATATGTCTTACATAATTTATCATGATGACACACCAATTAGTCACAAATAGACTCCACATATGGTTTACTCTAACTTCTTTATCGTTCATTATCTGATTACTTAAATTCAAAAGTCTTTTACGTTTCTTAACATTCATTTCGTTCCTTGACTTCCTTAAGTCTTTAGTTATTCAAATAATTCTTTAATCCTTGCTTCCCAACATTTACGCATCACATACTCTCTTTGTTATGATAACGTCCAAGTTATACACTCGTGAGTACGCCACATACAATTATCTTACGCGTATACTAAACACTTACGGTGTTTAAAATATTTTACGCTTACGTTTATTTTACTTTCCTTTTTATTTAATTTACTTCTGACCTTAACTTAAAGTCTTTGATCATTTTCTATCTTGATACATTAATTAAATATTTATGTGTTTAATCATTCTTTACTCTTCCCTTCTTTCTGTGTTTGAAAAGAAACTTTTCTGCGCCCCAACTCGACCCGACGTTGCGGCACCTGGTTTGACTTTGCAGCCGGTACTGCAAATATGGGGGACATTCTATAGTTAGGCGCTGCGGCGCCCGTTTAACACTAGGATGTCGGCGCTGCAGCGTCAGTCTGTAGCTTTTGTTGCCCAGATTGTTTTTATGCACAAATGATCACAAAGCTCACTTTGTAAGCCCGTAACTTTATAATCCTCCTCGGAATGAATTCTTTCCCGAGCCAAATCCTAACTTTCAGTGCATACTTTAAATACCCCCGGAAAAAATAATTTTTTGGATTTCCTAACAAGTCTTTTAATTGACTCAAAATCTCTCGCCGCTCAATTCTTTCAACTTTGCATTTTTTACGTTTTAAATTTTCATAACTTTCTCATCCGAAGTCAGAATGAGTCCATTCTTAAGCCCACGACTCTATTTTATGTATGTCTATATTTTCCCTATAAAATCTTCATTATTACAAATTATTAATCGTTCGAAAATTGTTTTAAGCTACGATTTTCATGTTAGCATATTTTACTTAAAATTTCGTCATAACTTCGTTATAGCACGTTTTTAATCCTTTCCACTTGGAACAATCATATATTTTGATTGGACATAATATCATCCTTTCGGATTTCATTATCTAAGCCACAAACAAATCAAATGGCTTGATTAAACGTTTTCATTCGTTCTTCGTTTTTAACAATGATTTCTCATCTTTTATAAATTAACAATGATTTCTAGTTCACTAATTCATCCTTATTACTCCAGGCTAACATATGATTCACCATGAATCATCCAACCACCAACAAGCACTTCGATTAACATACTACAAAGTTTTAAATAATTAAAATGATTGAGTTTATAGTTATTACCTCTTTGAAATCTTCGTTTTCTAGTTTACTAATGACTTTTGCTAGTGTTTCCACGTCTTTCGCGTATAATACCTGAGCTTCACTTTCTCTCGTATATTTTCTACAGTTTCTCTTTATTGATTTAGTGATTTGGTAAGGAAATGAGGCAAATGAGCTTGGTGTTTATAGGATGGCAAGACTTGGGGCAAATTAGTCATTTCCTAGCTTAAGTTGGTCTAATTACAAAAAAACACCTAGCATATGTTTAGAATATGCTACTTTTCACTTTCAAAATGGAATATGCTTTGGCATATCCCATATTTGAGTAAGTCATTTTGAATATGCCATGGCATATTCCCTTTTTAATACCTTTATCTTTATACTTGTATTATTCTTCCAATTTTACCTTTCCTTCACTTCCCGGAATCCGTTACACAAGCGAAAAATTGCATTTTTCTTTTTCAAATTTTATTTGATATTTCGTCTTTCCTCATCATATTAACTTAGGCTCGCTCTTCATAAAATAGAAAAAAAATGCTTTTGCATTTTTAGATGAATAGTGATTTTTTCGTCTTTTATTTTCTCATACAATCTTAAAACTCTTAAATTGTATCATAGAATTTCGTTCCACCTCAAAAATTCCACTTTTAACACATCAAACAGTGCAATATTCATAAAAATCTTATTTTAGTTAATAATATTCTAAAATTATTTAATTACAAGCTAAATAAAATTTCTCGGTTGTTACACCTTATACATAGATATCTCAGTTAAGGACTATACAAAACTTATGCAAAATATATTTTAATTGTTTCATCATCAAATCATATACATTTGAAATCTAATGATGGTTCTAATCAATCTCCCCCTCAATGAAGCACCCTTCTATTCTACATACAAATTCCTCACCATTCTTTTCTTAATTCCTGCATTTCTTGTAGTAAATACAAGATGGGAGTTTTGGGAAGACCATTTATGTGACGAACGAAATTTTGTAATTTAATTTTTAATATTTATTGAATTAAATAAATATTTTTTGATGATTTAATTATTAGATTAAATAATTAATTGATGAAGTTGGGATATATTAATTTAATTGTATGAGTTATATTTATTAAATTAATGTGGAGAATATTTATTATTCAAAGTATATATTTATGTGAGCTTATTGAATTAAATGAAATATTTAATAAGCATAATGTTATTTTAATTAATGTAATAATTAATTAGAGATTTAATAATTTGACATAATTAATAAATAAGAAATTAATTATGTGACTATATGAATTAATGATAAATTATCATATTTTATTTAAATTAAATTAAATAAGATATTTGAATTATTGTGTAAGGGTGTGACATGATTTAAACTATAGTATAAGAGAATCATTAAATTAAAGGATTTTGGAGTCTATTGTTTCTAGCCAAACGAGGCCCTAAGGGAAGTTAGTAGCAGTTAACCCATGATGGGTTAACTGACCACCACTCTGCGCTCAGTTTCTTTTATAAAATTAATACGTCTTCTTTTATTCATATTGTCTTCTTCTTTATTTTTCAAAGTCAGGAACAAAGCAATCACAGAGAGAAAATTGAGAGTTGTTTGATTTAAGAAGTGTCTGAGAAATGAGAAAGGATCATTCCTACTAATATACACTCTACGCTTTGGGTAATTTCTCCAACCCAATTTTATTTACGTTGTTTAAGTTTTTTAAGAAAATGGCTTTCAAGTTCTGTATAATCTATGTAATTGGAAAATGATTAAACATTTTGTGTGATTGTGTTAAGTATAACATGTTTTACTATATATCGTATATTCCATATCATCAGTTTCATAAAAATATATGTAGTAGATTGTTTATTCAAAATTACAGAGTATGAAAATATGGCCATATGGCCTTACGTACCAAATTTGATACGATAATCATAAGTTGTATCATAAATTGATACTTATGTGGATGTATGTGTTAATATGTTAACGTAGTATGTTTTTACTATGATGTATGAACCATAACATCAGTTTCATAAAATAGGTCGTATATTGTTATTCAAAAGTTACAGAATATGAAAATATGGCCATATGGCCTTACGTACCAAATTTAATATGATAATCATAAGTTGTATCATAAATTGACACTTGTATATAATTATGCATGTTAAAACGAAGGAATCAAACTCCAAATGAACAGATTCAGTGTTATAATGAACCTGTAATGTTGATTTTCATGTTTTGTGTTGAAAACTTTCAAGAAAATCAAGAACAGTAATTTATATGATTTGATTCTGCAAAATTATGTATTTTAGCATGTTAAAATTATGCTAGAAGGGTTAAGTAATAGTTATATGTGTATGACAATGTTTGGGTATGTCTAAATTCATGTAGAAATAATTTAATTGAAAGTTATGGCCATGTTCTGTGTTCTTCAAGAGAACATAATAACTTGTGAGAGATTTTTTTGGCCTAATTTGGTCTTGTTATGCAGAAACTGCAGAAACTGAGTCTGGGTAACCTCGCCCCGGCGGGCGTTACCAAAACTAGAAAAAAAAAATTATTAATTAAAATATTTATCAAATAAAATGAATATTTTAATTGAGATATTTATGGAATAAAATAAATATTCGATAAAAACTATTATTAAAATATTTATAAAATAAAGTTAATATTTTAATTGAGATATTTATGGAATAAAATAAATATTCGATGAAAATTATTATTAAAATATTTATAAAATAAAGTAAATATTTTAATTGAGATATTTATGGAATAAAATAAATATTCGATGGAAATTATTATGAAATAATTTATTCGAGTGTAATAATAGTAAAGGAATGAAAATATTCTAATTTAATTAAGTAATTAAATTAGAAGTGTAATGATTCGTTAAATAAAGTGGAGTTTATATTAAATAATTAAGTAAAAATGTAACTAATGAATGTCGTGAATACATATGGTATGTGTGTAGGATTTGTGGTGAACGGAAGTAGTAATCGTTTAGCCTACGCACGAGGCAAGTTCCTAAACCTTGTTTATTTACATAAAGTAAGTTCCTTATTCTATCTTGTTTATTATTGTTCAAGTCAAGATTTCATATTAGATGTTATCATTCTTTAAAAGCATGATTCCTGTTATACAATAATTATTCGATTGTATATATCTTGAACTTTATTATTCAAATTGAATATCAATTATTGCTGAACCTTGTAAGACTAGCGAACCCTTATTGATTCGACTAGTCCATAGTTGATGAACGTTCAAAATTTCAGAACCATTGTTGAGCTTATCTAAACCAAACTTCCTTTGGTGCAGACTCTAATGTCAAACTGAGATGAACAACCATGTTATAGGGGATTAATAATGCTTTAGTGTTAAGATATTGTGCACAATATGGTACTAAGGACTGATCCCCCTAAGTACGAGAAGAAGAGTCCATAGTCTTATAACACCTAAGACGTAGTTCAAGCTCTTATGACCCTCAGAAGTTCTTTTGATTCTTGTTATTCATTCTTGATTCAAAAGCCAAGTTTTCTTATTTCAGAAGTTATTGATTCATTCGCATGTTATTATTTTATTGTTATATTATTATACTTGTGGACAATCGTGCTCACTCTTGCGTAATAATAACATTGCAGTTAAGAACGAAAGGTCCAACGAGCCTTCTTCTAGTAAAGGCAAGGGCAAAGTTAACAAGTGATGAAGACTTGTTGTTTATTTGTTATGTTATGTTTCAGACTTATGTTTAAGTTGTGTAAGACTTAATATTTATTTATGTTTCCGCACTTTAGATTTAAGGTTAGTATGACCTGGGATTGATGTATTTATTTTCAGATGTTGTAACTCCATAAGGAGATGATTTATTTCTATCTATTTATGATTTTTTCATTTATTATGAGTAGATAGATATATGATGTTTGGACAGTGAACACCAAATCCCGTAAAAATTAAAGTACCCGAATTTGGGAGTATCACAATTTACTTAATTTTTGGGTTCTATATCTAAACCTTTTCTCCCTATGAGTTGCTATCATAAAAGCGATAATGTATCATTGTTCATAGCGTTTCCAATTACTGGTCCCACCGGATGGCCAATTCAACAAGTTAACAAAAAAACAAATATTATTTAATGTTATTGTTGAAAAGATACATTAGACGACATTAAACAATTTGGTAAATAAACTGTTTATTAAGGACCAAACAATTGTGTGTTCTATACCTTAGACTCCAAGACTTCTTGGAACACAGAACGTTTCGTACGATCACACTAAGTTACAAAAGTACAATTTTTAGTAACACGTGACTAAAAATTGTTTCCAAGTAAACCAATTCTAGTAACACGAG
The DNA here is from genome assembly GCA_016801055.1 of Panax notoginseng. NCBI lineage: Eukaryota > Viridiplantae > Streptophyta > Magnoliopsida > Apiales > Araliaceae > Panax > Panax notoginseng. The sequence goes on along the minus strand of CM029019.1, from coordinate 55,094,985 downwards.
ACTGAAAATTGTAAATAATTTTATATCAATCTTATACAAATAAAATATTCATCATATGCAAATAACCAAAAATAATGAAATTTTTTTCTCTTCTTCATCATCTTTCCCATCTTCATCATGTTTCCTGTCACAGGGTGCACAATCTGACACTAAATTTTTCGCGTCTTTGTCCTCCTAGTGATGCACTGGTTCGCCTAACTAGTCAGCAACCTGTCAGTCACACAAGCACAGTCTGTATAAACAAGCCACACACACACAAGCCAACAAGATTTACAGGACAACGTCCCAACCTTTTATTGCTCACTCAATAACAAGGAATACAATATATGACTAGGGCTCGCAGGCTACACTTGCTCAGTGATCTCACATGCCTTGCCAAGCCCTTGGCTACACATATATATACACATTAGGCTGCAGTTGACACCCCCAACTGCTAGGTCATTCAGAACCAATAGGAAACCAGCATTTTGAATCAGCAACTGCCTGCCAACTGCCCACTAGCAGATGTGTGCGTCCCATGATGTGCAAACTGCTCATCAACCGCTTCTCAACTGCCCATTAGCAGCTATGTGCGCCCCATGATGTGCAACTGCTCCTCAACCGCCCACCAGCAGGTGTGGGGCGCCCCATGATGTGCAACTGGCTGGAGACATGCCAGTCATGTGCATGGAGGTTACTCCCAGCAATTGCCCTCAATTGTCAGTCAGTTGGGTCAAGCTCCAGTCGTCCAATCCAAAACTGCCCATAGTGTCAGCCCACCTTCTTGATGTCCTTCACCCACTATTGTCAGCCCACATTGTTGTTGTCTCAGCCCAAGTTGTCCAGTCATGTCGCCCAAACATGTTGCCCAATCATGCTGTCCATTTGGTCCACGAATTTCCAACTAGCCCAGCACTTGCCTAAGGTGCTGTCCAAGTTTGTTGTGCACGTCCAGCCCATACGTCTGTCCACATGCATTAGCTTTGATGCATGCTAGGCGTATGCCCATGCCATGCATTGACATGTTAGGCGTACGCCTATGCTATGCCCAACCGATGCCACGCTCAGCAACGTTCTTGCTTGTTCATGCCCAGCCCATGCACAAGCCTTTGATTCGATCCAAACTTCCCAATCCGATGTTAGACATTGTTGTAGGGGAGCCCAACAATGTCCCAACGTCCAGCACTGACCGCCCATGGCATCTGCCCATGGTCCCGGGTAACCTTCACGGAGTACCCCTCCCCTATAGTAGCACTTATGAAAATTTCCAAACTGTCAGCACTAGACATCAGACCTGTCTGAGGAAGCATAATGCAAACCTTCTAGATTTGCTAGTTTTCTGACATAGCCCATTTGCTGCACAATGATTGCCCATTGGCCCAAATGGCCGAGTGTCAAACTATTTTGCTGGTTAAGCACGCACAGTGCCCTTGGCTGCCGCGCACTTCCGAGTGGTGCCGCACGCTGCCGAGTGATGCCGCACACTGCCGCACACTGCCGAGTGATGCCGCACGCTGCCCCACACTGCCGAGTAGTGCCGCACGTTGTAGCACACTGCTGCTCAGGAGTGCCTTGCTGAATGTCAAGGCTTGGCTTGGCATGCTATCCGAGCGTCCCGCATGCCAAGTGCGTGTTAACCCACTAAGGGGCTAACAAACCACCCCCACCAGAAGAGCCCGACGTCCTCGTCGGTGGGTGTGCCCAATACTCTGCAATCTGTTTCTCAAACTGCCACAAAGTCACATCTCTTTCCCAACTCGCGTCTACCTCATCTTCACCTTTCCAATGAACCAAGTAGTCTGTCCTTCGATTTTTCTTGCTCATACCTTCGGTTTTATGAGCCAAAATCTTCTCAACATCTTTGTCAAACTGCTTTCTGATTACTGGCGGAGCCCTCTTGGCTTGCTTTCTACCAGCATCAAGCAATTCTTGCTGGAATGGCTTAAGGTAACTCACATGGAAAGTTGGATGTACCTTCAATCTATCTGGAAGCTTCAGTCTGTAGGCCACAGCCCCAACTTTCTTTAGTACTTCAAATGGGCCGTCATATTTGGGAACCAATCCTCTATGCACTGCCTTACTACTGATTTTCTTCCAAATCTGAGGTGTTAGCTTCAGTAACACCATGTCTCCCACTTTAAACGCTAATGGCCTTCGATGTGCATCCGCATACTTTTTCATCCTTCTCACTGCCTTGCTTAGGCTGTCTCGTGCCTCCTCAAGCAACTCTGTTCTAGCCCTTGCGTAGCGATAGGCAGCAGGACAATTTCCTCCCGTACGCTGCACAGCCACATCATTTGGAGTCCTTGGCTGAAAACCCATGCTCAGCTCAAAGGGACTCATACCCGTTGCAGAAGATTGATGCAAGTTGTAGCAGAACTGTGCTGGTTCGAGCAACTCTAACCAATTTTTCTGACTTGCAGTCACATAATGTCGCAGATACTCCTCAAGCAGCTGATTCATCCTTTCAGTCTGTCCGTCTGTTTGGGGATGATTCGCCGTGCTGAACTTCAACTCAGACCCGACTAAGCCAAACAGAGTCGTCCAAAATCTGCCCGTAAATCGCGTATCTCGATCACTTATGATATCTTCTGGCAACCTAAAGTATTTCACAACATTTCTGAAAAACAACCCAGCAGCCACATCTGCTGTACAAGCATGGGGTGCTGGGATGAACACCGCATACTTGGAAAACCTATCAACCACAACAAAAATTGATCTCATTCCATCAACCTTCGGCAAGCCAGAAATGAAGTCCATTGACACTGATTGCCAAGGTCTGTCAGGAATGGGAAGAGGTTGTAACAAACCTGCTTCACTCTTTTTCTCAAGTTTGTCTACTTGACACACAAGACAAGACTTGACATACGCCTCCACGTCGTTCTCCATTTTTGGGCCAGTAGTATGAGCGAGACAGCAATGCCAACATTCTTTCAATGCCTGGGTGACCAGCCCATTTTGTATCATGCGTCTCATGCATGATCTGTCTCCTCAAACCCCCTCCACTAGGGACATACAACCTACTGCCCTTTGCATATAACAAATCATCTTCAATCCAATATCTTCGAACCAAGCCTTCTTGTACATGCATCCGAAGTTTTTGGTAAACTGTATCATTTAGGGACTGTTCTTTGATCTTGTCCAGGTACTCGGCTTCAACCACCGTGAGAGCATTAACGAACTCCTGGATAACTTTCCGACTTAATGCATCCGCCACCGAATTTTGTAAGCCCGGCTTATGTACCCACACAAAATCAAATTCTGCCAAGAACTCCTGCCAACGTGCCTGCTTTGGAGTCAGCTTTTTCTGAGTTTTGAAGTAGGTGTTGGCAACATTGTCGGTCACCACCACAAACTTCGTACCCAACAGATAATGCTTCCATGTTTCCAAACAATGCACCACTGCAGTCATTTCTTTCTCATGAGTACTATACCGCTGCTCAGCATCTTTCAGTTTCCGACTCTCATAGGCGACTGGGTGACCATCTTGTACTAATACCCCGCCAATAGCTCTATCTGATGCATCAGTGTGTACCTCAAAAGGAATTTCGAAGTCTGGGAGTCTCAGCACCGGCTCAGACGACACTGCCACTTTCAAATTGTCAAATGCCTCTTGACACCCCACTGACCAATCCCACTTGCAATCCTTCTTCAGCAAATCAGTTAAAGGAGCCACCTTCTTCGAGTAGCCCTTAATGAACTTTCTATAGTAGTTCGCCAGTCCTAAAAATGATCTCAATTCAGCAACTTTCGTAGGAGCAGTCCATTCAACAATGGCTTGGACTTTTCGCTCGTCCATTCTGACTCGTCCTTGGCTAATCCAATGCCCAAGGAACATCACTTCTGCCCTACAAAACTCGCACTTCTCCTTTTTGACATATAATTGATATTCCCTAAGCTTTTGAAATATCAATCTTAGATGTTCCACATGACCATCTAGTGTTTCGCTATACACCACAATATCATCTAGATAGACTACCACAAATCTATCTAAATATTCATAGAATACATCGCTCATAAGATTACAAAAAGTTGCTGGAGCATTGGTTAAGCCAAACGGCATTACGAGAAATTCATATGAACCGTACCTCGTTACACACGCAGTCTTAGCTTCATCACCAGCGGCAATCCTCACTTGCCAATAGCCTGCTCTCAAGTCCAGCTTTGTGAAGTACTTAGCTCGAGATAATCTGTCGAACAAGTCAGCAACGTTCGGAATAGGGTACTTGTTTTTACTAGTAACCTTATTCAGTGCCCGATAGTCGACACACATCCTCATAGAGCCATCTTGCTTCTTTTGAAACAGTACTGGGGCACCATAAGGAGCTTTTGAGGGTCGAAGGAAACCAGACTCTAACAAATCTGCCAATTGTTTCCTCAGCTCAACTAACTCAGCAGGGCCCATCCGGTAAGGAGCTTGAGCAGGGGGTCTTGCACCCGGCTCCAACTCAATCTTATGATCAACCGCACGCCTTGGAGGAAGGGTCTTTGGTAATTCTGGAGGCATCACATCCTTGAAATCATCCAGCACCTTAGCGACAGTATCTGGCACTTCTTGGGCTACACCAGGCTTGATCTCAATCAAAGCACACAAGTAGGTTTCTTCGCCTCTTTTAAGCCCAGACTCGAGCTGCACCGCAGACAGCAAACTAGCCTTCCGTTTGCCTTCCTTCTTCTCCAAATTTGGGTATATAGTACTCACAAATCCTGACATCTTCTCATCTGTGATCATCAATCCACCAAGATGAGGCATCACCATACATTTAGCCGACATCAGAAACTCCATTCCTAGGATGAGATCAAAATCATCCAAAGGAACGGCCATCAAGCTGCACTTTCCTTCCCACGGGCCAACCTTCAAATCTGCCACCGCCGTGCCACGAATTGGTCTGGCCTCAGAATTCACAGCCTTAATTTTACTTGCGTTCTCCTGCAAGTTCAACTTCAGTTTGTCCACTTCCCTTTCTGCAACAAAGTTGTTGGTAGCACCAGTGTCTACCATAGCCAACACTTCCTGGCCATTAACAACCACTGACACATACATCAGTCCTCGTGGAGTGGGCGTCTTTGCCTTTTGAGTCTGCAAAGCACCCAACAGTTGCAAGGGGCTCATTCTTGGACCATCTGATGTTCCTTCATTCGAGTCATCTGCAACTAGGGCATTAACTTTCTCTTTCTTTGGGCATTCTCTCATCTGATGGGGACCTCCACATATGAAGCAACCTTTGCTCTTGTTGTCCTTGGACTGTCCATCACTTTTAGGCTTTGACTGTTTGTCAGCACCTTTCTTGAATTTCTTGTCCTTCTTGCCATCTTTAGAACCGCCCTTTTCTTTCTTACCCATCTGCTTCTTCTTTCCATCGGCAGCATTGGGACCAGAATATTTGTAGTCCACCAGACTATCAGCCGCTGCAATTGCTGTAGGCAGGTCTTTGACACCTTGTCTACGCAACTCAGTCTGTGCCCATTGTTGTAAACCCGACATGAAATTGAACAATTTGTCTTCCTCAGACATGTTCTTGATGTCCAACATCAAAGAACTAAACTCCTTCACATACTCCCGAACAGATCCTGTCTGTTTCAAGTGCTTCAAGGTATCTCTTGCCAGCCACGAAGTATTAAGAGGTAGGAACTGATCCTTCAATTCCTTCTTGAGAACTGCCCACGTCTCAATCTTTGGCCTGCCCGCACTAACATCATCCTCAGTCCGAGTTCGCCACCAAAGCTTAGCATCCTCCGTCAGGTACATGCTTGTAATTGTGACCTTCTCTCGGTCTAGGATATGGGCAGCCACAAAGTACTGCTCCATGTCCCATAAGAAATTCTCCAATTCTTTGGCATTCCGACTGCCCCCAAAGGATTTGGGTTCAGGGACTCGCAGCTTCGAGTGGTGTCCATCGCTCACTGGACCACCAGCCACAGCACGTTTGACTAGTGCCATATCTTCAGATATTCTTTCGAATCGTTCAGAAACTTCGAGGGTCCGATTTGTAGCAGCCAACACATCATGAGCCATGTCGTCCAACTTCTTGTTGAACTCCACGACATGCTCAGCAACTTCAGCACGAAGGTTCTCCAGTAGAGCATTTGAGGCTCTGAACTGGTCCACCAACGAACCTTCTTCACCAACCAATCGAGTGCCCACATAAGTTTCCAGCGCCTGCAACTTCTCTTGCAGTTCATTGATCCGAGTAGTATTGTTTGCCATCGTTCGCTAACGAAGCTCTGATACCAATTGTCACAGGGTGCACAATCTGACACTAAATTTTTCGCGTCTTTGTCCTCCTAGTGATGCACTGGTTCGCCTAACCAGTCAGCAACCTGTCAGTCACACAAGCACAGTCTGTATAAACAAGCCACACACACACAAGCCAACAAGATTTACAGGACAACGTCCCAAACTTTTATTGCTCACTCAATAACAAGGAATACAATATATGAATAGGGCTCGCAGGCTACACTTGCTCAGTGATCTCACATGCCTTGCCAAGCCCTTGGCTACACATATATATACACATTAGGCTGCAGTTGACACCCCCAACTGCTAGGTCATTCAGAACCAATAGGAAACCAGCATTTTGAATCAGCAACTGCCTGCCAACTGCCCACTAGCAGATGTGTGCGTCCCATGATGTGCAAACTGCTCATCAACCGCTTCTCAACTGCCCATTAGCAGCTATGTGCGCCCCATGATGTGCAACTGCTCCTCAACCGCCCACCAGCAGGTGTGGGGCGCCCCATGATGTGCAACTGGCTGGAGACATGCCAGTCATGTGCATGGAGGTTACTGCCAGCAATTGCCCTCAACTGTCAGTCAGTTGGGTCAAGCTCCAGTCGTCCAATCCAAAACTGCCCATAGTGTCAGCCCACCTTCTTGATGTCCTTCACCCACTATTGTCAGCCCACATTGTTGTTGTCTCAGCCCAAGTTGTCCAGTCATGTCGCCCAAACATGTTGCCCAATCATGCTGTCCATTTGGTCCACGAATTTCCAACTAGCCCAGCACTTGCCTAAGGTGCTGTCCAAGTTTGTTGTGCACGTCCAGCCCATACGTCTGTCCACATGCATTAGCTTTGATGCATGCTAGGCGTATGCCCATGCCATGCATTGACATGTTAGGCGTACGCCTATGCTATGCCCAACCGATGCCACGCTCAGCAACGTTCTTGCTTGTTCATGCCCAGCCCATGCACAAGCCTTTGATTCAATCCAAACTTCCCAATCTGATGTTAGACATTGTTGTAGGGGAGCCCAACAATGTCCCAACGTCCAGCACTGACCGCCCATGGCATCTGCCCATGGTCCCGGGTAACCTTCACGGAGTACCCCTCCCCTATAGTAGCACTTATGAAAATTTCCAAACTGTCAGCACTAGACATCAGACCTGTCTGAGGAAGCATAATGCAAACCTTCTAGATTTGCTAGTTTTCTGACATAGCCCATTTGCTGCACAATGATTGCCCATTGGCCCAAATGGCCGAGTGTCAAACTATTTTGCTGGTTAAGCACGCACAGTGCCCTTGGCTGCCGCGCACTTCTGAGTGGTGCCGCACGCTGCCGAGTGATGCCGCACACTGCCGCACACTGCCGAGTGGTGCCGCACGCTGCCCCACACTGCCGAGTAGTGCCGCACGTTGTAGCACACTGCTGCTCAGGAGTGCCTTGCTGAATGTCAAGGCTTGGCTTGGCATGCTATCCGAGCGTCCCGCATGCCAAGTGCGTGTTAACCCACTAAGGGGCTAACATTTCCCATCATTATCATATTCCCCATCTACCATAAAACACAAAAAATTTAAAATCCAAATTACCCAAATCATTCATCAAACAAAAATTTCAACACATTCATCATCTTCAAATTTAGGTGCCCCAAAATCTCAAAACTCCCAAAATCATGTTTTATCATGAAACCGACTCATTTTATCTCTCTAAAACACAATTTGGGGAAGAAAGTGATAGAGAAGAAGTTGCAACAATTAGGAAAGAATTCTCATACCCAAATCAAAACCCATTTATTTTCTCTCTCATAAATACAAAACTCAAACCCACACCACTTTCTCTGTCTAAAATACTCTATCTGAAATCGCCTTATGTGTAAGTGTTCGATGAGTAGAGACATTGGATCCGATCTCCATCTCCATTTAGCTTCCAATTTCTGTTCAATTTTTTGTCTAGTGGATGAAATTAGTTTGATATTTTGCAGTAAGAGGGTGAGGAAGAGGGGGAAGAGAATGAAAGAATAAGAAGAATCAACCTGACTAGACGATGAAATATGTTTTGTATTTTGTATCAGGATGATGGGAAAGATGGGGAATAATATTAATTTAATAAGTTAACTACGGTCAATGCGTATTTCTACCCATTTGAGGACACGCGGCTACTTTTCGGTGAAAAAAATGGTCTACACTATGAAAAGGGTCCATCGTGCTTACTTAAAATTACTTTGGGTAGTGGTGAAATTCAGAAGTGTATGCACACCTAGGGGGTGAATATGTGTTTATGATGAAAGTGATCTACAATGACAACTTTTTATTTATCTGCTGACTTGTACTATCCAGACAGGTTATCACCTGTCTGTTTAAGTGTTTAAACTAATATGCAAAAATGTTACCTTATTTACTATACATGTTAAACAACAATGTCTTATATTAATGCAAATATGAAGTGATTAAATGCAGAATTGAGACAATGCAACAATATAAATAGTAAATAAGAGCACCAAAAAATTTTACGTGGTTAGGCCCTTATCCTCTAATGGCTTAATCCACGTCCAATACCAATTCGTATTGAAGACTCTTTTATTAACTTTAGTATTTAAACAATTACAAAGTTAACTCCATGTACAAAGCAACTCAGATATTGATAGACATCATTGGCCCTTGTTGCACAACAGTAGTCTTATGCTTCACAGCAACCTTTGCTCCACAACAACCCTCTAAGTTTGCTTTGCACTAACATATCCACCACTGGATCAAGCACAAGCCACAATAGCTTGTATACACTTTTTAATTAAGAAAAAAATATTATAACAATATCTATAAATCTTTAGCAACAAATAATTAATATCTAGAATTTTTCAATGGAAGCATTGATAAGCAAATTCTCTCAATTAGTTGTCTGCTTAGACTTTTGTCAAGAGGAAGTATATATTAAACAACAATGTCTTAACTTTTGTCAAGATATATATATATATATATATATATATATATATAAAGGCTAACGATATGAAAATCAGTTTCCTTAACTTTAGAATCCCAAAAAGATATATATCAACAAAACCAAGATATGATGGATTTGAATTTTGAAGCTAACTGCTAGAATAAAGGAATAACAATTAAAAGGTTTAATAGCACAAAATCAGTCATACAAAAATATTTTGACTTAGTAAAACAAGCTGAGATTTTCAGAATTGATTTTATTTCCCAAAAAAACTTTCCATCTTTTGAAATTTGAAAGTTAATCTCTAAGCAAGATTGACTTTATTTTTCAAAAGTAGTTTCCAAGATATAGATTTGAAATAACAACTCTTTTGAAATAAGGAATTAATAAGATAGGAAACTTTTGAGCATATGAAATTCTTTTTAAAACACTTTCTAGTATAATGAAATTACATTGAAATTAATTAAATGAGCTAAAAATTGTGACGCCCCCAAAATAGGTCCATACAACCCATTCACCAAATACATGGTACAGAAAATAACTACAACTTCATTAATACAATTGTCGTGCAAAATACGACAACACATATGCAGTGAGTTTAAATACAAATTTATCTTCTAGACAATATCCAAACTCAAATGAGTCCTCATTACAATTATTGATACACTATTTCACAAAATAGTGAGGACTGCTAAAACAACTGTCTAGAACCATCATTTCATACCCCGACTAGTTCCCGCTATATTCTCGCCTCCTGAGAAGAAAAATGGAACAAAAAAAAAGGGTGAGCTCAACTAACTCAGTAAAGAATATTATTGTAAGACCCCAACTTTTTTATAAATAAAATCGAATTTTCTCTAATTATTATTTTGAATAATAAGGTGTTAATTTAATATAATGCTGTCGTTATGGGTGAAATGTGCAAATTTTGCAAAATAAGCAAGTGGTTATAAAATATTCATTGTTATCGGGGAATATTTGTTTGGTCGTGAAATATTCTTGCTGTCGGGAAATATTCGTACGATAGCGCAGCCATTTGTGGGCCCCATAACGAAAAACGGTCGGATGAAGAAAATGACAAGTTTGAGTTTTTATAAATAACGGCGTAGTTGTTACCGTTAACATTATTGGAATACCCGATGGTTAAAATACAGTAATACGCGTGGTTACACAGTAGCACACGGTATTGCACAATATTGATGAATTATTGATCCTTACGTAAGAAGGCACTACTCAATAATTGTTACAGTAATTACTATTCAATATTTTATTTTATTGATTCAATAATTTCTACGTTGATATTGTTTATTATTATTGTTTCAATAACTGTCACTGCACAGTATCTCTATTATCAGATCAATAATTCATATTATTTGAATAATATTATTAGATAGCATTATTGGCAATGTCTAAGGAAGTTCTGTTTAAGGAGAGGTTTGGTCACCTAATTGCGTGCTGTTGGTCGATTTCGCAATCAATGAATGCGTGTAAGTATACACGGTCAACAAGTAATAAAGTGAAAGTATAGTATCGTTCCCACGAGGAATTATTTAATAAAAATCACCAAGTACTAATTCTTAACTAAACTAATTTTATTTAAACAATCTCAAATCGTGATTTTTCTAATTAAGAAAGCTAAATTAACTAATTAAACTGAATTGTTTTATGACTGAATTCAGATAAATAAAGATTAAGACTTCAATATCCCCAATTATGAACTATAAATCAATTATCCAATTATCCCAATTATTATGCCTACTGAATTATTAATATGAATTCTGAAATGCCAAAAGTCCTTTTTCAAGTGATCAATTGACTCCTATTTAATCCAGATTAATCTTGCTATATTCCTATGCAAAACAATTGAATTAAACTCCTTCAATTCCAATTCCTTACGTGTTACATGTGGTGAACATATATTTCCATTCAATTCACAAACCTAATTATTCACTGTGCAAATAACTAAGTCACATGTTATCATGCCCAGTTCTAACCCTAAAATTCCTCTTCCAATTCCTTCTAGAGTAACAAGGTAATTATCGGCCAAATAATTAAGCAATAAGCACAAGCCAAGACAAACAATTCACTTTGACACAAATAATTGGAATAAATTGAATAACTAAGTTATAGCCATAAAAGGTTCAATTGTAATCTTAATAAAAGAGTTAGTTCATAATTAATGAATTGAAACCAAGAATCCACAACTGAATAGACATTAAAGATAAAAGTATGATAAGAGAAGAGAATAGAATCTGTTGTCAGCAAATCTGATGCTTCCCTCTTGCTCCTGCTCTTGATCTTCTATAATCTCCAAGTTGCTTCAATCTCCAAAACTAATAAGAACTAGGGTTAATGTCTAATCTAATGGAGTGTATCTTTAATCTAATCTATGTAATCCCCCTTTATTTTATGTCTTACATCATGTATTTATAGGTTACAAGTCTAATTTTTAGCTTAAGAACAAACCCAATCCAATTTGGAGTTAGAAAAGTGTCAAAATTCACCCTAAAACGCGTCCAAGCTTGACCAAGCCCTTCCCCAGCGCCCCGGCACTAGGATTCTGCCCCCTAGCGCCCCGGCGATGAAAATATACCTTGTTTGGGAGCCTCGGCGCTGGTCCCTTTTTTGGAAATTTTCTACTCTGACGTCCTTTGAGAAAATGGTCATAACTTTTTCATCTGAACTCCGATTTCGATGATTCAAGATGTTCCCGAAAGAGGAGACGTAGATCTACAACTTTTATTCTTTAAGTTTTTCGAAATAAGGTCTCGAGAAATACTCAAATTGGCTTTGAAGTGACTGTTATGCAAATAGCAAGCCGAAAACGCGAATCTAGCAACCCCAAACGTCGATCCAAGTAACTTTTGTCCCAATTCCTACAAAACAACATAAAACATGCATGAATAGACATAAACACTTCAAATTAACCAAAAGATTAAGCTCAAACGCACTCAATTATGAGTATAAAACTTATTCATCAAATACCCCCAAACTTAAACATTTGCTTGTCCTCAAGCAAAAACACAATTTAGAAAAATTCATCCTCTAGCAATGATCCACCCAAACAATGAATCAATATGAATTCGCATAATGGCCTCAAAGGTTACAACAAATGTTAACCCACAGAAAATTTCAAAACAATGTCATGTCTAAAATTTCAACAACTTTCATTAGCTTCACATCTACTCATGATCCTTTAAGTGTGTGTGGGCATCCATATGTTCAAACTAGTCATGATTTAGCTAAGATCAACCAACACTCATAAAAGATTTTCAAAACAACTCTTAAAACTTCTTATTACATCAATCACCGCTAAAATAGGCAAAACACATTTTTTTTCTTGAGGATCAACCGGATATTCAACTTTTAAGCTCACATGAACCCTTCCCAAGTATTTCAAACATACATATTTTCTTTTCTCTATTTAGTGAGTGCGTTTTACGCTCCATCTCACTTTCTACTTTTCATGAACGAGTGCGTTTTATGCTCCATCTCGTGCCTGTGTTTATGGGGAGTGCATTTTATGCTTCATCTCGACCCACCACATGCTTCAATTATTCAACTCGGGAAGGTTCCAATATTTTTTTTTCAAAAATACCCCAAGATTTCCCCCAAACTTATGTGAGTGCCTAATTTTCACTTCGAATGATGCTTAAATAAGATTTCTCAAGTTGCATTGGTATCTTTCATAAGCATTTATCCAAAAAAATGTCAATCCCAACTGGCTAAACAAATGGATGTGCAAAATTTTTCAAAAATTTCGCAAGTAATGTGAAAACCAATTAATGAGTTAAAATATAGACTAAGCATGCTCATCAATTCTCCAAGAGTTAACAATATCAACCACCCACTTATCATTGGCCAAAATCAAATTCCATTAAAACATTGCCCAAGTAAATACTAAACATGATAAATACCCCCAAACTTAAAACAGACATTGTCCTCAATGGCTAAGATATGAAAAACATTAAAAGAGAGGACTTTCCTGACATAATATAGCAATATTCCTCCTTGTTCGCTAAGTTTGGAGAATAGGCTAGGCACATGGAACAACTTGGGCACCACACTTGAATTTGACTTGACTAACCTGTAAAACCATGAACGAAGCAATTTTATTAATTCCTAAATAAATGTCAATTCAAAGCTACTAATATAAAACCTAATAAAAACTAAAAACTAAAAATTAAACTTGGGTTGCCTCTCAATAAGCGTTTGTTTTATAGTCTCAGCCTGACTTCTTTAATTCTCTATTCAATTCCCCTACGAAAATTGAGGAACCCTCCATCCATCAGTAACAATGTCTCTTTTGGGAGGTTCCCATTTGAAATGGCTATTGAATTTAAGTCACCTAGCATGATCTTTTTATATAGGATCCTCATTAAGTACGACAAACCACTAGGTGCTTTCTCCATTGTGTTTGTGATCAAATTATGGCATGGATGCTTGTCAAATACAACAGGTTCCTCTTCTATCTTCCCTTTCTCGTCCCACCATGGCTCCACAGTTGTACTAGCTCCTATGTCACATAGAGCTTTGCCTACGACATGACTGCCAATTGGGCATGGTTTTGCAAAACTGCCCGGATTATTAAACTTTGGTGGAGAAGGCACATGGGATACTAATGAAATCAGCTCATCTTTGTTGAATCTTACAGTTAACTCTTCGTCGATCTCCTTTTCTTGGTTCCTAATTATTTCCTCTTTCAACATCTTGTGGCCCATCTAGTTGCAGATTTTGTTCGGGCTCTCCATCGATCTCGGAATCCATATCATAGAGCCAAGTGTACTGAGGAAAAATGTTCGAGGCATTGATTAGTTGTTCCTTTGTTGCGTTGTCCCTTTTTTCTGTGTCCTTGAGAGTCTCTTGCAATTCTTTTCCACTACGTAAATTCACAACCTTGCAATGCTCATCTCCGCCCAGATTTATCACTGTATCACTAGGGAGTGTTCCATGTGGACGGTTATTCAACACACGTGCTATCTGCCCCAATTGATTTTCCAGATTTTTTATCAATGCATTTTGGCTTTGCATATTCAACTCTATTTAATTAATTTTTTTTTCATTTGCCTCGTTCATTTTTTTGGACGCTTTAACAAATCTGTCCAAGGCTTCTTCCCAACTTGCTTTCCGCTCTGATTGTTGTGTTTGATTTTGAAATTCAGATGTGTTTTGATGTCTAGGTGCTTGAGCTTGGGCTTGATTGTTACTCCATGAAAACCCCGGATGGTTTCTCCAACCCGGATTATATGCGTTTTGATTCGGATAAGGTTGGGTAGACCGAATATAGCTCCCTACGAACTGTGCTGATTCAAAATTTATGGCACATTGATCCGTAGCATGACCCCCAGCACATAATTCACAAACCATCGCTACTTGTTGTGTGGATTGTGTACGCCATAATTCCATTTGCTTAGCTATTGCAGACACATGTGCTGCCAATTCTGAAAGTGTCGCGAGTCCATCAATCCCTGTTTCCATTGGTTGAGTCATGTTTGCCATCCTTTGCCTCCGTTGGGCTGCGATAACCTCTAACGTCTTCGAATTTGCCTCAATTTGTATTGGCTCTACAGAAAATGTATTAAGTCCATCAATCCTTGTTTCCCTTGGTTGAGTCATGTTTGTGTATGGCCATTGATACGCAAAGTCATCCATGGTACCTGAAAAAAAAATGAAATATAGGAAGAGAATTAAAAATAAAAATAAAAAATTTTAAATTAAGACTAATTTGATTGAAATTAATATTGGTAAATAATTATTAAATTAATTCCCCGCCAGCGGCGCTAAAAATTTGTTGGTCGATTTCGCAATCAATGAATACGTGCAAGTATACACGGTCAACAAGTAATAAAATGAAAGTAGAGTATCGTTCCCACGAGGAATTATTTAATAAAAATCACCAAGTACTAATTTTTAGCCAAACTAATTTTATTTAAACAATCTCAAATCGTGATTTTTCTAATTAAGAAAACTAAATTAACTAATTAAACTGAATTGCTTTATGACTGAATTCAGATAAATAAAGATTAAGACTTCAATATCCTCAATTATGAACTATAAATTAATTATCCAATTATCCCAATTATTATGCCTACTGAATTGTTAACAGGAATTCTCAAATACCAAAAGTCCTTTTCCAAGTGATCAATTGACTTCTATTTAATCCAGATTAATCTTGCGATATTCCTATGCAAAACAATTGAATTAAACTCCTTCAATTCCAATTCCTTACGTGTTACATGCGGTGAACAGATATTTCCATTCAATTCACAAATCTAATTATTCACTGTGCAAATAACTAAGTCATATGTTATCATGCCCAGTTCTAACCCTAAAATTTCTCTTCCAATTCCTTCTAGAGTAACAAGGTAATTGTCGGCCAAATAATTAAGCAATAAGCACAAGACAAGACAAACAATTCACTTTGACACAAATAATTGGAATAAATTGAATAACTAAGTTATAGCCATAAAAGGTTCAATTGTAATCTTAATAAAAGAGTTAGTTCATAATTAATGAATTGAAACCAAGAATCCACAACTGAATAGGCATTAAAGATAAAAGTATGATAAGAGAAGAGAATAGAATCTGTTGTCAGCAAATCTGATGCTCCCCTCTTGCTCCTGCTCTTGATCTTCAATGATCTCCAAGTTGTTTCAATCTCCAAAACTAATAAGAACTAGGGCTAATGTCTAATCTAATGGAGTGTATCTCTAATCTAATCTATGTAATCCCCATTTATTTTATGTCTTACATCATGTATTTATAGGTTACAAGTCCAATTTTTAGCTTAAGAACAAACCCAATCCAATTTGGAGTCAGAAAAGTGTCAAAATTCGCCCTAAAAAGCGTCCAAGCTTGACTAAACCCTTCTCTAGCGCCCCGGCGCTGGGCACGGCGTTGGGATTCTACCCTCTGGCGCCCCGGCACTGTAAATAAGCCTTGTTTGGGCGCCCCGGCGCTGGTCCCTTTTTTATAAATTTTTTGCTCCGACATCCTTTGGAAAAATGGTCATAACGTCTTCGTCTGAACTCCGATTTTGACGACTCAAGATTTTTCGGAAAGAGGAGACGTAGATCTACAACTTTTATTCTTTAAGTTTTTCGAAATAAGGTCCCAAGCAATACTCAAATTGGCTCTGAAGTGACTGTTATGTAAATAGCAAGCCGAAAATGCGAATCTAGCAACCCCATACGTCGATCCAAGTAACTTTTGTCCCAATTCCTACAAAACAACATAAAACATGCATGAATAGACATAAACACTTAAAATCAACCAAAAAATTAAGCTCAAACACACTCAATTATGAGTATAAAACTCATTCATCACGTGCCAGTAAGGAGAAATCCTTATCGGAAAGCCCCCTCTTTCCTGGGAACGACCTGGTTGTCATAATTATGATTCTGTAATATTATTTGTGAATAATTAATTATTGATTTATATGATAAGAAAATATTTATTTTATGTGGATATAAATGATGGATATATTTATTTTTGTGGATATAAATGTAGGAATTAATGTTGAGGTATTTTATCAGTATTTTATCGGAATGAATGTATTAAAAAATAGTCCTTATGTGGATTTCGGGCATTTTCTGTTTTGAATTTGAAAAAACTCTCTTCTACAAAGTTGTAGAGAATTAAATTTTCTATGAAAAACATATGAGATTCGATTTTTTTTGATAAAAGAGCTATTTATTATAAATTATTAAAGTTTCGGATAATAAATATTTTTATTAAAATTATGGGTGGGACCCACTTTTGTTTTTTTAAAACATGTGGGCTCTAAAAAATTTTCAATAATGGCATGCTGGCTTATTTAATAAAGGATGCGTGGAAGAAAGAAAAAGAAATAATATTATTTTATTATTTAGTCTCCTTTGGCGTTCTACCATTTTCCTATAAATATGGTTTTTAGTTAGAATTAAAAATCACACCAGAAATAAGTTTTCTCTCTTTCTACATTATCGAGCGTATTTTGTGAGTATTTAGATACTTTGAGAGTTGCTATTTAGTGCAAGTTTTCTTCGGCTTTACATCCGATATTCCAGTCAAAAATACTGTTCTTTTGAGGTAAGGGATGTTATTTTCTTCGTAAATGATATTATTTTCTTTAATATCATTATGCCAAAATATTGATATGAACTTTATTGTGAAATTTCTACATTTTTGTGTCGGGGTTACTATTCACGTATATGGCACTATTCACGTATACGACCCTATTCACAAATATGACACTATTCACAGAAAAATAAAATTTTTTCTTCTTTGTCCAAGATGTCTATTATGGTTACTATCTTTGATTGTATCCATATTTTGATCTTTATTCTTGAATTCTGCTCCAAAATTGATTATTTTAGAGTATTTGTGAACTTGGATAAACTGTAGTACGAATCCCTAATATTTGTCCTTTTGTCTCACTGAATTCGCTTTCTTTAAGATATTTTTCATCATCCTCAGTCCTAAATGATGATATTAATGAATATCTTTAACCTGTAGTGTAAAGATGAATGATTAACTGATGAATATCTTTGGCCCATAGTGCAAAGATGAACAGGCTTTTAGATGAACATGACTAACTGGTGATACAAATGAATATCTTTGGCCTGTAGTGCAAAGATGAATATTTGATTCAAGATGTATATTGATTGATATTACTGAGATAAAATACTGATGATGGACTTTTAAATCTTAGAAGATAGCAGAATTCATTCTCTACTTGACTCTTCCAATGGATTATTATTTTCGCTGTAGTTGTTGACCTAAAACTTGTTGTCTATTATATTTTATCCGATTTTTTCCTGTTGAAGACTAATGATAATTTGTTGTATATTATCTTAGTCATAATATCCTTTACTGGGCTAGTTGAGCTCACCCTTTTCCTTTTTGTTCCATTTTTCTTAGGAGGCGAGAATATAGCGGGAACTAGTCAGGGTGTGGAGTGATGTTTCCAGTCAGTTGTGTTAGTTGTCCTCACTATTGTGTAAAATAGTATTTTAATAATTGTAATGAGGACTTATTTGAGTGTGAATATTATCTAGAAGATAATATTTGTATTTAAACTCACAGTTTATGTGTTGTCGTATTTGCACGACAATTGTAGTATGAAGTTGTATTTGTTTCTATACCATGTATTTGGCGACTCAGAATAGGTGATGTATAGCTATTTTGGGGGCGTCACAGTTGGTATCAGAGCTTAAGGATATGGTCTCTGGCGGAGATCGGGGAATAAAACTATAAGGGGAGAGACGAGTAAATCCTTCGCTAGTGTGTCCTACCTAAGCTTATTTGTTGGTCGGTCATAATATAGGGATATTATGTGATATGTTAATTTATTTAATTAACCCTCATTTTATGGCAGAATTTGATAATGGCAGCTGAGAACGTTAGCAATGGAGTAAATGAGACCGTGGAAACACGTTTAATCACCACCCAGGGGAACGTACAATAGGAAGGCAATATTCATCCTGTAAATAATACTACCGAACAAATGATGAATGATGAGATGTTTAGAAGCTTTTTGCAGTTCATGCAAAATCAGACGAGGGAGACTCGTGTACAAAATACGGGTAAAAATGATAGCAACGCACAACTTGTCACAACCAAGCAGTTCAAAGAGTTGGAACCACTAGAATTTGCGAGAAAGTCGGATCCGATCAAGGCGGAGACGTGGGTTAAACAAATTATCAAGATATTTAATGTCTTGGGATGCACGGAGGAACAGAAGGTTCCATTCGCCACATTTATATTCCGTGGTGAGGCAGATTACTGGTGAGAATCTGTAAAGCGTACCCAGCCTGCCGCACTCAGCATGTCTTGGGAAACATTTCAGAAGTTGTTCAATGATAAGTACTTTCCTGAAGGTATTCGTCATATGAAAGAGGTAGAGTTTATCAGACTAGAATAAAACAACTTGACTGTGTCTCAGTACGAGTCGAAGTTCACGGAGTTATCCAGGTTTACACCTCATTTAGTGGAGAATGAGGAACGTATGACGAGGATGTTTCTGAGAGGTCTAAATCTCGAGATTCGGCAATATCTTATCTCTCATAATTTTTTTTTATATTCAGATGTTGTAAATAGGGCTCAATTATTAGAACGAGATAATGAGTATGTTCAACCGAGGGACCACAACCAGGGTCATACCGGTGGCAGCAGTCATCGGAGCAATGACAACCAGTGGGGAGAAAAACATTCGGACAAAAGCGGTAACCACTTTGGTGGTAATCGTGGCCATAAAAATAGAAGAAGCGAGTCGGGAGAAGATTTCAAGAAGAGAAGGTACAACAATGATAACGTGAAGACGTCAGCACAAACATCAACTGTTTCTAGGGGAGGAGAACGAGCACCGGTCGTTTGTTACAAATGCGGGAAAGAGGGACATATCAGGCCAAACTACCCACAACAATCCAAGGTGTGTTATAACTGTGGAAAGGAAGGTCATATAGCTAGAGATTGTCTTGTAGTGAAATCAAGTCCAGCGGGAATGGTGACTCTGAAGGCTGTTCTAGAAAAGTCAAAGTCAGCGGTTCCTAGTAAAGCGTTTGTCGTGACTGGCCAAAACGCGAGGAACCCGAGCGTGGTGATCATGGGTAAGCTAATCATAAATTCTTGCGAAGTTTATACCTTATTAGATACCGGTTCTACCTATTCTTTTATCTCCCTACTTGTGCTCAACGTTTGAACTTGACTCCGGAGAAACTAGACTTTGACTTATCTGTTGAGACTCCGTTAGGAGAAACCTTCATTGCATCTACTGTTTATAAATCTTGCTTGATCTAAGTTGGTACCATCACATTACCTATCGATCTTATTTCTTTGAAAATACTTGCATTTGATGTGATTTTAGGAATTGATTGGTTAACTATTCATTATGCCAAAATTGATTATTTTCGTAAGGTTATTAGTTTTTATATTCCTAACTAACCTGTTATGCAGATTCAAGCAACCAAACCACTAAAGTCAATCACTGTCATATCATGCTATAAAGCTATTCGTTTATTGAAAAATGGATGTCAAGTTTTCTTAGCCCATGTCACGGACTTGAACAAAAACATGTCAGATTTGAATAATATTTCTATTGTTAGTGAATTTCCTGACGTATTTCCTGAAGAACTTCCCGGTCTACCCCCAGAACGTGAAGTTGAATTCTTTATTGACCTTGAACCTGGTACAAAGTCCATTTCTAAAACTCCATATCGAATGGCTCCTATTGAACTTCAGGAGTTAAAGGTCCAATTATAGGAGTTGTTAGACATCAGTTTCATTCGTCCTAGTACATCTCCTTAGGGTACTCCTGTTTTATTCGTAAAGAAGAAAGACGGGAGTATGCGACTTTGTATTGACTATCGGGAATTGAACCATGTTACCATCAAGAATAGGTATCCGCTACCTCGTATTGATGACCTATTTGACCAGTTGCAAGAAGCATAATTCTTTTCAAAGATCGATCTTCGTTTTGGATATCATCAGCTGAAGATTAAAACTGAGGATATTCCGAAGACTGCCTTCAAAACTCAGTACGGGCATTATGAATTCTTAGTCATGTCTTTTGGATTGACTAATGCTCCTGCTGCTTTCATGGATATGATGAACCGTGTGTTCAAGAAATATTTGGATCAGTTCGTGATTGTCTTTATTGATGACATCCTCATCTATTCCAAAAGCCGTGAAGATCATGATCACCATTTGAAGCTAGTACTTCAAAGGCTTCGTGACAATAAGCTATATGTCAAGCTGAAGAAATGCGAGTTCTAGCTTGAGGAAGTAGCATTCCTGGGGCACGTGGTGTCAAAACAAGGAGTGTCTGTTGACGCGGCGAAGATTGAAGCAATACAAAGTTGGGAGCAACCGAAGTCAGTGACCGAAGTACGTAGCTTTTTGGGCTTAGCTGGTTATTATCGGAGATTCGTGGAAGGATTTTCTAGAATTGCTACTCCATTAACTCAGTTGACTCGAAAAGATACAAAATTTGTATGGAGTAAGGAATGCGGGAAGAGTTTCCAAGAGCTTAAGACGAGACTTATTTCGGCACCTGTTCTGACAATACCATCTGGTTCGGATGGATTTGTTATCTACAACGATGCTTCAGGAAAAGGGTTAGGATGTGTTCTCATGCAACATGGGAAAGTCATAGCCTATGCCTCGCGATAACTCAAAGAATATGAGAGGAATTATCCTACTCATGATCTAGAGTTGGTAGCAGTCGTTTTCGCATTGAAGATTTGGAGACACTACCTGTATGGGGAGAAAATGGAGATCTATACGGATCATAAAAGTCTCAAATATTTCTTCACCCAAAAGGAACTCAACATGTGGCAATGACGTTGACTTGAGTTGTTGAAAGATTACGACCATACCATCCAATATCATCTTGGAAAAACAAACGTGGTAGCTGACGCATTGAGTAGAAGATCATATGCGGGTACAAGTGCAATGTTGTTAACACAAGGACCCATTTTGCATGACTTGCAAAGGATGGAGATAGAGGTAAAGGCTCGAAGTACCCACGTGATGATATCAAACATACGAGTAGAACCGACTTTAATCGATAAAGTTAAAGCTGCTCAAGCTACGGAAATGAAGCTGATGCGTATGAAGAAGAAAGTGCAAGAAGGTGCTGTTCCAGAAGCAAGAATCAATGAAGAAGGAATACTTCGAGTCAACTCCAGACTTTGTGTTCCTAACGATTCAGACTTGAAGCATAGAATCATGATGGAG
Organism: Panax notoginseng; assembly: GCA_016801055.1. Lineage (NCBI taxonomy): Eukaryota > Viridiplantae > Streptophyta > Magnoliopsida > Apiales > Araliaceae > Panax > Panax notoginseng. The sequence continues at coordinate 55,073,133 of CM029019.1, read as the reverse complement.
GCACACAACACACCATTTGCAATCCATCCTGGAAGTACCAAAATGTATCATAATCTTCGACATACATTTTGGTGGAGCAATATGAAGAGAGAGATCGCCAAGTTTATCTCGAGGTGTTTAACTTGCCAACGTGTAAAGGCGGAGCATCAAGTACCAAAGGGTCCATTGGAACCACTTGAGATCCCGAAATGGAAGTGGGAACACATTACCATGGATTTCGTTATGGGTCTTCCCAAGGTTTCTCAAGGCATAGATGCGATTTGGGTCATTGTTGATAGATTAACCAAGTCTGCTCATTTCTTGCATATGCGGGAGACTTATTCCCTTGAACGTCTTGTTCATATATACGTGAATGAGATTGTGAGATTGCACGGCATGTCAGTATCCTTAGTTTCGGATCGTGACCCAAGATTCACTTCACAATTTTGGGTTAGCTTGCAGAAAGCTATGGACACAGATTTACGATTTAGTTCAGCATACCATCTTCAAACGGACGGGCAATCAGAAAGGATTATTCAAACTCTTGAAGATCTATTAAAACTCTGTGTCCTAGATTTCAAAGGGAGTTGGGATAAGTACCTACCATTGGTGGAATTCTCCTACAACAACAGTTATCTGGCAAGTATAGGTGTGACTCCATTTGAAGCATTGTATGGACGAAAGTGTCGCTCTCCAGTGTGCTGGGATGAGGTGGGAGAAGCAACATTGTTGGGACCAGAATTGGTACGCATAACTACAGAAAAGATCCAAATAATCCGACAACGTATACAAACGGTATAGGATATACAAAAGAGTTATGCGGATCTTTATCGAAAAGACGTGAAATTTAATATTGGGGATCATGTATTGTTACGTATTGCTCCATGGAAGGGAGTTACAAGATTTGGGAAGAGAGGAAAGCTCAATCCAAGATTTGTTGGTCCATTTGAAATTCTTGACCGAATAGGAAATATGGCCTATAGACTCACATTACCTCCAAGTATGTCTCGTGTTCATAATATTTATCACATATCTATGCTTCATAAATATGTGAAAGACCCAAACCACATAATTGAGTTAGAACCAGACGAAATAGTCGAAGATTTAACGTACGAGGAGGTACCAGTTAAGATCTTAGATAGGAAAGAGCATGTCCTACGCACCAAGGTTATACCATAAGTTAAGGTTTTGTGGAGGAACCATGCTATTGAAGAAATGACCTGGGAGTTGGAGTCAGAAATAAAAGCAATGTACCATCACCTTTTCAAAACACCAGGTACATACGTCAATTTCGAGGACGAAATTTCATAAGGAGGGGAGATTGTAACACCCCAACTTTTTTATAAATATAATCGAATTTCCTCTAATTATTATTTTAAATAATAAAGTGTTAATTTGATATAATGTTGTGGTTATGAGTGAAATGTGCAAATTTTGTAAAATAAGCAAGTGGTTATAAAATATTCATTGTTGTAGGGGAATATTCGTTTGGTCGTGGAATATTCTTACTGTTGGGGAATATTCGTACGATGGCGCAGCCATTTGTGGGCCCCATAACGAAAAACGGTCGGATGAAGAAAACGACAAGTTTGAGTTTTTATAAATAACGACGTAGTTGTTACCGTTAACACTGTTGGAATACCCGGTGGTTAAAATACAGTAATACACATGGTTACACAGTAGCACACGGTATTGCACAGTATTGATAAATTATTGATCCTTACGTAAGAAGGCACTACTCAATAATTGTTATAGTAATTACTGTTTACTATTTTATTTTATTGATTCAATAATTATTACGTTGATATTGTTAATTATTATTGTTTTAATAATTGTCACTGCACATTATCTCCATTATCAGATCAATAATAATTCATATTATTTGAATAATATTATTAGATATCATTATTGACAATGTCTAATAAAGTTCTGTCTAAGGAGAGGTTTGGTCACCTAATTGCGCGCCAGTAAGGAAAATCCTTATCGAAAAGCCCCCTTTTTCTTGGGAACGACCTGGTTGTCATAATTGTGATTCTGTAATATTATTTGTGAATAATTAATTATTGATTTATATGATAAGAAAATATTTATTTTATGTGGATATAAATGATAGATATATTTATTTTTATGGATATAAATGAAGGAATTAATGCTGAGGTATTTTATCAGTATTTAATCGGAATGAAGGTATTAAAAAATCGTCCGTATGTGAATTTCGGACATTTTTTGTTTGGAATTTTGAAAATATTTCTTCTACAAAGTTGTAGAGAATTAAATTTCCTATGGAAAACATATGAGATTCGAATTTTTCTGATAAAAGAGCTATTTATTATAAATTATTGAAGTTTCGTAAATTAAATATTTTTATTAAAATTATGGGTGGGACCCACTTTTGTTTTTTTAAAACATGTGGGCTGTTGAAAATTTTTCAATAATGGCATGCTGACTTATTCAACAAAGGATGCGTGGAAGAAAGAAAAAAAATAATATTATTTTATTATTTAGTCTCCTTTGGCGTTCTAGCATTTTCCTACAAATAGGGTGCTTAGTTAGAATTGAAAATCACACTAGAAACAAATTTTCTCTCTCTCTACATTATCGAGCGTATTTTGTGAGTATTTAGATACTTTGAGAGTTGTTATTCAGTACAAGTTTCCTTCGGCTTTACATCCGATATTCCAGTCAGAAATACTGTTCTTTTGAGGTAAGGGATGTTATTTTCTTCGTAAATGATATTATTTTCTTCAATAAAATATTGATATGAACTTTATTATGGAATTTCTACCTTTTTGTGTCGGGATCACTATTCACGTATACGATACTATTTATGTATACGGCCCTATTCACAAATACGATACTATTCACAGAAAAATAAAATTTTCTCTTCTTTGTCCAAGATGCCTATTATGGTTACTATCTTTGATTGTATCCATGTTTTCACCTTTATTTTTGAATTTTGCTCAAAAATTGATTATTTTAGAGTATTTGTGAACTTGGATAAACTGTAGTACGAATTCCTAATATTTGTCCTTTTGTCTCACTAGATTCGTTTTCTTTAAGATATTTTTCATCATTCTCAGTCCTAAATGATGATATTACTGAATATCTTTGGCCTGTAGTGCAAAGATGAATGATTAACTAATGAATATCTTTGGCCCGTAGTGCAAAGATGAACAGGTGTTTAGATGAACATGACCAACTGATGATACAAATGAATATCTTTGTCCTGTAGTGCAAAGATGAATATTTGATTCAAGATGTATATTGATTGATATTACATGGATAAAATATTGATGATGGACTTTTAAATCTTAGAAGATAGTAGAATTCATTCTCTACTTGACTCTTCCAACAGATTGTTGTTTCCTCTGCAGTTGTTGATCTAAAACTTGTTGTCTATTATATTTTATCAAATTTTTCCCTATTGAAGACTAATGATAATTTGTTGTATATTATCTTAGTCATAATATCCTTACTAGGCTAGTTGTGAAAGTAGTATGCACACAAGCCAATCATGTTTAATGATAAAGTATATACTTTGTAACAATCTTATTCATTTATTAATAAAAAGTATTAATTTATTAAACACTTTTAATTATCTACATGATGCTGCTTTATAATATGTGATAAACCCATAGTTTTAAGCAATGCTTTTAGAATAATGATGATGATCATTCTAATGAGATCTAAATTCTTGGAAAGCTTAAAACTAAAATAGTTCCCAATCGTTGGATTACTAAATTGGGGATTAGTGAATCCGGATAGATTGGTACATACGTTGCTTGCTCATTGGATGAGGATGATTGATCTCATGATCATTTATGTTGAGACAGTAAAGTAAGTATGTAGGTGCTTATTAGAGAATAAGTTCACTGAACGTGGCTCGCTAAGGAATACCTAATGGAGTTTTACTTGCCTGTCAATAGAAATTTCTGTAGTGATAGTAGTACAAGTGATCCTTGGACTTGAGATCATCATAGTATCTTGTGTATGATGAGTTATACTTTGACTTATTCCTTAAGACCCTTAGGGTATATCAAAGGGTATGCTTGGGTATAATAAGTTATACATAGAGATAATGTATGATCAATAAAGAATCTGCCACTTCTAGTAAAAGAAGAGAAATGTCCTATGTGATTCGATAAATGACAACCCAGTAGTCCTTGGTCAAGGCAGAATGAAATTAGAAAGGAGTTTCTAATTTGCATTATTTGGTGTTGTGCATTTGAGAATCGAAAAATATATAATTAAATAAAATAAGACTTGACATTAATTTCATGTCTTATATTTAATTGGGACATTGTATGGTGGAAGGATTGAATTGTACAGTAACTATTTACTCAAAGGTTCTTTTATGATTAATGTTAAAATCTATATTATCTGATTGCTAGGGAGGCTTATCCCTCCTGTAGAATAAATATTATTTATTTAAATAAATTATTAGTTTAATTTATTTATTTAAATAAGATTAGAATTGTTCTAATTGATTTATTCACAACCGGTTTAATATGGAGAACCTAAAGGGTCACACCATAAAAGGAAGAATAATTATTTAAGAAGTTAATGGCATAATCGTAATAATAAGTTAAGTATATTTAATTTAATTTATGGTGATAGAATAAATTAAATAGCTTAATATTTATTATTTAATATTTTAGAAATATTAAATATAAATTAATAAGAAGAGTCTTATTATTATTACTATTATTATTATTATTATTTATTTCCTAAAGGAGTTTGAAAATTAATTAATAAAAGTACTATCATATATCCTAATAAGATTAGGAGTCTAATTAATTAAAAGAGTTTAATTAATTATTCCTAATAAGATTAGGAGCCTAATTATAGCTTCTCTCTCTATAATTACTCTTGTGAGTCTTAGTGAATTGGTGAGAATGAAAGAACAATGAACTTCTATTTATAGGAAAACATAATTTTGATAATTGCACGTTTTGGGGCTCGAATTATTACAATATAGTACCTTCATCTTTTTCTCTATTTTTAATTTAGTCCTGCAAGTATTATCAATCTTGCACCACCTCCCCTAATAGTAATGCATGTGAACCAATAGTTCCATTCATGTGAGCAAATAGTTATATGCATGTGAACTAATAGCAATTAATTGCTCATTTAACAGATTAATTACCTGATTGGTCAATTGAACATCCAGAAATCAATTATTATGGAAATAAATGTCAATTTCCACTAATACAAATAATCCCAACACAATGAAAATATTTTTATCAATAATTTCATCTTTAATCAACACAAACTTATTCATCATTAATAATATAACTCACAACATTTAACAACTAGATCATTCCTAGGAGAGAGGGGGCTTTTCGATAAGGATTTCTCCCTACTGGCGCGCAATTAGGTGACCAAACCCCTTTTCTCGACAGAACTTTTTAGACATCGTCAATATTACAAATAATAATATGAATAACTTTGTCATCTCAATTATTTATTTAAAAATATAAAATATTATGCAGATGATACTATAACAATAATTGAATCAATAATATGAGATATATTATGCAGCAATTACTATAGCACTAAATGAGTATAAATAAGTGACTTCTCACGTAAGCATCAATAATCAATACCGTGTGCTACTATGCAACCATGCGTATTACTATACTTTTACCGACGGGTAGTTCAACAGTTGAACGGTAAAACTTTCACTATTATTTTTATAAAAAGACATTTTCGTCATTTTTTAATCCGACAATACTTTCGTTGTGGGGTCCACCAATGATCGTGCCATCGTACGAATATTCTCTGTTAAAACGAATATTCCCCGACCAATCGAATATTTTATAACAATTTGCTTACTTTACAAAATTTGTAAATATTACCCACAACTATAACATTATATCAAATCCACACCATAATATTCAAAATATATTTCAAGAAAAATTAATCTTTATTCATAAAAGTTGGGGTCTTACAACCTCCCATTCTTATGAATTTTCGTCCTCGAAATTAGGGTACATACCTGGTATGTCGAAGAGGTGAGGATACCTTGACTTCATTTCAGATTCTAACTCTCAGGTCATTTCCTCAACATCGTGGTTTCTCCACAAAACTTTGACTTGAGGTACAACCTTGGAGCGTAGAATATGATCCTTCTTATCCAAGATTTTAACGGGTACCTCTTCATACGTTAAATCTTCCGCTATCTCATCCAGTTCTAATTCAATAATGTGGTTCGAGACTTTCACATATTTACGTAACATAGATATGTGAAAAACGTTATGAACATAAGACAACTTGGCAGTAAGGAGAGTCTATAGGCCACAGTTCCTACTCGGTCAAGGATTTCAAATGGGCCAATAAATCGAGGATTGAACTTTCCACTCTTTTCAAATCTTGTAACTCTTTTCCATGGAGCAACACGTAATAACACATGATCTCCAACATTGAATTTCACGTCCTTTTGATGAAGATCAACATAACTCTTTTGTCGATCTTGTGAGGTCTTTATACATTGTCGGATCATTTGAATCTTCTCCGTAGTCATGCATACCAATTCCAGTCCCAACAACGTTGCTTTACCTACCTCATTCCAATATACTGGAGAACGACACTTGCGTCCATACAACGCCTCGAATGAAGCCATGTCAATACTTGCTTTATAACTGTTATTGTAGAAAAATTCCACCAATGGTAAGAACTTGTCCTAACTTCCTTTGAAGTCAAGGATACAGAGTTTTAATAGATCTTCAAGAGTTTTAATAGTCCTCTCCGACTGCCCATCCGTTTGAGTATGATATGCCGAACTAAATCGTAAATCTGTGCCTATAGCTTTTTGTAAACTAACCCAAAATCATGAAGTGAATCTTGGGTCTCGATCAGAAACTATGGATACTAGCATACCATGCAGTCTTAAAATCTCATTTATGTAAATACGAGCAAGACGTTCAAGTGAATAAGTTTCTCGTATAGGTAAAAAATGAGCAGACTTGGTCAATCTATCAACAATGACCCAAATTACATCTATGCCTTGAAAAACAATGGGAAGACTAGTAACGAAGTCTATGGTAATGTGCTCCCACTTCCATTCTGGAATTTTAAGTGGTTGCAATGGACCTTTTGGCACTTGATGCTCCGCCTTGACTCGTTGACACGTTAAACACCTTGAGATAAACTCCGCAATCTCGCTTTTCATATTTCTCCACCACAATGTATGTTGAAGATCACGATACATTTTGGTACTCCCAGGATGGATTGCAAACGGTGTGTTGTGCGCTTCCATCATGATCTTATACTTTAAATCAGGATCGTTAGGAATACAAAGTCTGGAGTTGACTCGAAATATTCCTTCTTCATCGATTCTTACTTCCGGGATAGTTCCTTCTTGTACTTTCTTCTTCATATGCATCAGCTCCAGGTCTGTAGCATGAGCAGCTTTAACTTTATCGATTAAAGTCGGTTCTACTCGTATATTTACCATCATCACGTGGGTCCTTGGAGTCTTTAACTTTATCTCCATCCTTTGTAAATCATACAAAATGGGCCTTTGCATTGACAATATCGCACTCGTACCTGCATATGATCTTCTACTCAATGCGTGAGCTACTACGTTCGCTTTTCCATGATGGTATTGAATGGTATGATCGTAATCTTTCAACAGCTCGAACCAACGTCGTTGTCGCATGTTAAGTTCCTTTTGAGTGAAGAAATATTTGAGACTTTTATGATCCGTAAAGATCTCCAGTTTCTCCCCATACAGGTAATGCCTCCAGATTTTAAGTGCGAAAACGACAACTGCTAACTCTAGATCATGAGTAGGATAATTTCTCTCATATTCTTTGAGTTGTTGTGAGGCATAGGCTATGACTTTCCCATGTTGCATGAGAACACATCCTAACTCTCTGCCTGAAGTATCGTTGTAGATGACAAATCCCTCCGAACCAGATGGTATTGTCAGAACAGGTGCTGAAATGAGTCTCCTCTTGAGTTCTTGAAAACTCTTCTCATATTTGTCGCCCCAACCGAATTTTGTATCTTTTTTAGTCAGCTGAGTTAATGGAGTAGCGATTTGAGAAAATCCTTCCACGAATCTCCGATAATAACTAGCTAAACCGAGAAAGCTACGTACTTTGGTCACTGACTTAGGTTGCTCCCAGCTTTGTATTGCTTCAATCTTCGCTGGGTCAACAAATATTCCATGATTCGATATCACGTGCCCAAGGAATGCTAAGCCAGAACTCGCATTTCTTCAACTTGGTATAAAGCTTGTTTCCACGAAGCTTTTGGAGTATCAGCCTCAAGTGTTGCTCATGATCTTCACGGCTTTTGGAGTATATGAGGATGTCATCAATAAAGACGACCATAAAATGATCCAAATATTTCTTGAATACTCGGTTCATCATATCCATGAAGGAAGTAGGAGCATTAGTCAATCCAAAAGACATGACTAGGAATTAGTAATACCCGTACCGAGTTCTGAAAGTAGTTTTTGGAATGTAATCAGTTTTAATCTTTAATTGATGATATCCGGAACGAAAATCGATCTTTGAAAAGAATTTGGCGCTTTGCAATTGGTCAAACAGGTCATCAATGCGAGGCAACGGGTACCTATTTTTGATGGTAACATGGTTCAACTCCCGATAATCAATACAAAGTCGCATACTCTCATTTTTCTTCTTCAAAAATAGAATAGGAGCACCCCAAGGAGACGTACTAGGAAGAAAGAAACCGATGTCTAACAATTTTTGTAGTTGGGTTTTAAACTTCTGAAGTTCAATAGGAGCCATTCGATATGGGGCTTTGGAAATGAGTTTTGTACCGAGTTCAAGGTCGATACAAAATTCAATTTTACGCTCTAGGGGTAGGCCAGGAAGTTCTTCAGGGAATACGTTAAGAAATTTTTTAACAATAAAAATATCATTCAAAACTGACGTATTTTTGTTTAAATCTGTGACATGGGCTAAGAAAGCTTGACATCCATTTTTTAATAAACGAATAGCTTTATGGCTTGATATGACAGTAATTGACTTTAGTGGTTTGGTTGCTTGAATTCGCTTAATAGGTTGGTTAGGAATGTGAAAGCTAACAACCTTACGAAAATAATCAATTTTAGCATGATAAGTAATTAACCAATCAATCCCTAGAATCACATCGAATACAAGTATTTTCAAAGAGATAAGATTGACAGGTAATGTGCGGTTGCCGATATGAATCAAACAAGACTTATAAACAGTGGACGAAATGAAGCTTTCTCCCAACGGAGTTTCAACAGATAAGTCAAAGTTTAATTTCTCCGGAGTTAAATTTAATCATTGAGCGCAAGTAGAAGAAAAAAAGAATGGGTAGAACCGGTATTAAATAAGGTATATACTTCGATAGAGTTTATGATTAGCTTACCAGTGATGACTTTATTCGGGTTCCTCGCTTTTTGGGAGGTCACAACAAACGCTCTCCCTTGAACTACCGGCTTTGACTTCTCTGGGACGGCCTTTGGTGCCTCCATCCCTGCTGGACTTGGCTTTACTGCATGACAAAATTGATCTAGGTGACCTTCTCTTCCATAATTGTAACATTTTTTGGACTGCTTGGATTGATGTGCCCCTCCCCTTCGCATTTGTAGCATACGATCGGTGATCGTTCTCCTTCTTTAACACGGGTGCTGATGATGACGTCCTTCCATCATTATTGAATCTTCTTTTCTTGAAATTTCCACTTTTATTACCTTGGCCATGATTACCACTGAAGTGGTTACCATTTCTGGCATGTTGACTTCCTTCACGTTTGTTGTCACCGCTTCGAATCATTTTTCCGGCTGCTCTCTCTTGGTTGGATTGACTCAATATCACGCTCCAATAATTGAGCCCTATTTACAACATTTGAATACAAACACAGTTTGTGAGAAATGAGATATTGACGTATTTCAGGTTTCAAACCTCGCAAGAAACATTCGTGTCATTCTTTCCTCATTATCAACCAAGTGGGACGCAAATCGAGATAACTCGACAAACTTAGCTTCGTACTGCGATATGGTCATATTGTTTTGCTCCAGCTTGATAAACTCCACCTCTTTCATGTGACGAATACTTTCGGGAAAGTACTTATCGTTGAACAGTTCTTGGAACTTCTCCCAAGAAATCTTCAGTACGGCAGGTTGAGTAAGCTTTAATGATTTCCACCAGTAATCTGCCTCTCCTCGCAACATGAAGGTGACAAAAGGAACCTTGTGCTCCTCGGAGCATCCCAAGATATCAAATATCTTGGTGATCTGCTTTATCCACATCTTCGCCTTAAGTGGTTTTGGCTCTCCCAAAAACTCTGGTGGTCCCAGCTCCTTAAACTGCTTATCGGTGACCATCCGAGAGTTGCCAGTGTTTCCACCTATATTTTGAATAGGAGTCGCTCTCACCTGATGTTGTATGAATTGCATAAAGCCTCTGAACATCCCATCGTTCATAGTTTGGTTGGTGTTGTTATTTTCCTGAGGATTATTGACTTCCTGATGCACATTATCCTGGGTATTGATTGTTGGTGACTCAATGGTCTCATGTGCTCTATTGCTTATCTCAACATTCTCGAATGTCATTTTCAAATACTGCCACAAAACAAGGGTTAATTGGCACGCCATATATTACCCATTTATTATGACCGACCAATTAAATAATCAAATAAGCTTAAGTAGGTCATACTAGCGAAGGATTTTTCCGTCTCTCCCCCTAGTTCTAGTCTCACATCTTAGCCAAGGATCATATCCCTAAGCTTTGATACGAACTGTGATGCCCCCAAAATAGGTATACATCACCCATTCTGAGTCGCCAAAAACATGGTACAGAATTCAAATACATACTTAATTAATACAATTGTCGTGTAAAATACGACAAAACACAGCTGAGTTTTTACATGAATATTGTCTCATAGACAGTATCTAACCTCAAATTCAATCCTCAATACATTTATTATCACACTAAATAGTGAGTACTACTAAAACAACCATCTCGGACCGTCAATCCATTCCCCGACTAGTCCCGGCTACGTTCTCATTTCCTGAAAAGAACAATAAAAATAAAAGGGTGAGGTCAACTAGCCCAGTAAGAAATATTATGACTAAGATAATGCAGAATAAATTATCGTTAGCCTTCAACAGTGTTAAACTGATAAAATATAATAAACATCACGTTTAACTATGGCGGAACAAGCAATCTCTTAGAAAAATCAAGTAGAGCATGATATCTACTATCTTCTATGATTTAAAAAGTTTATCATCAATTTTATCGCTGAGACTCAGCTTAATAAATAAACGACATCATCGAATCATTCCTGCATTACATGCCAAGGATATTCATTAGTATCACGACCATGATTTATCCATGCACTACGGGCCAATGATATTTGTGTTTTCACCAATGGTCATGATCATGCCAACAATTGTCCATCAATGCACTATGGGCCAATGAGGACTTTTACCACATCATTTGTAACATTACGGTCATGATTATACCGAATAATCCCTGGTCATAATCATACCAATCAACAGTTCATCTATGCACTACGGGTCAAAGATGACTTTCATAACAATATAAGCATGAGGATGATGACAATGATATATGAATTCAATTAAAAGAAAATAAAGGATAAATTTTTAAAAATTTATAATTTAATTTATCCAGAATTCAATAATGTCCAAATTGTCAACATGATACTGCTTTGTGGAGTAAAATTTAAGAATAATAATGTATCAAAAATGATTTGGACAACAAAGAAATCAGTTTTTATCATGAATAGTTCCCCGAGTGAATAGTACCCCATGAATAGTACTTCGTGAATAGTACTCGTGAATAGTACTTTATGAATAGTACTCGAGAATAGTACTTTGTGAATAGTACTCGTGAATAGTATCTTAAGAATAATACTTTATGAATAGTACATCGTGAATAGTACTTTGTGAATAATACCTCGTGAATACTATTCCGGCATTTAGAGATCAATAATTATCAAAAATGCTCAGAATAATATTTTTATGAAAAGATATTGGATAAAGCGCAAATATCAAGGATATTCTATTAATTTTACGAAGTATAAAAGCAATATTTTAACAGAATGAGTGTAGAATTAGGAATACGAAACAAAATAATATTACTCACATACTACAGAGTATGGAAGAAAATATTATTTCTTACGAATATTGAACAAAAATAATATCAATTATCTTAGAAGAAGACTGGATACTGGAATAGTGAAGTAGTAGAATACTCTTCTTCTTCTCTCTCTATAGCTTCTCTCTCTATAATTGCTCTTATGAGTTTTAGTGAATTGGTGAGAATGAAAGAAAAATGAGCTTCTATTTATTGGAAAACATAGTTTTGATTGCACGTTTTGGGACTCGAATTATTACACTATAGTACCTTCATCTTTTCTTCCATTTTTAATTTAGTCCTGCAAGTATTATCAATCTTGCACCACCTCTCCTAATAGTAATACATGTGAACCAATAGTTCCATTCATGTGAGCAAATTGTTATATGCATGTGAACTAATAGCAATTAATTGCTCATTTATCCGATTAATTACCAGATTGGTTAATTTAACATCAAGAAATCAATTATTATTGAAATAAATATCGATTTTCACTAACACAAATAATCCCAACATAATGGAAATATTTTTATCAACAATTTCATCTTTAATCAACACGAACTTATTCATCATTAATACTATAACTCACAATATTTAACAACCAGATCATTCTCAAGAAAGAAGGGGGCTTTTCGATAAGGATTTCTCCCTACTGGCGCACAATTTGGTGACCAAACCCCTTTCCTCGACAGAACTTTCTAGACATCGTCAATATTATAAATAATAATATGAATAACTTTGTCGCCTCAATTATTGATTTAAAAATATAAAATATTATGCAGATGATACTATAACAATAATTGAATCAATAATATGAGAGATATTATACAGCAATTACTATAACAATAATTGAGTATAAATGAGTGACTTCTCACATAAGCATCAATAATCAATACCGTGTGCTACTATGCAACCACGCGTATTACTGTACTTTTACCACCAGGTAGCTCAACAGTTTAACGGTAAAACTTTCGCTGTTATTTTTATAAAAAGACATTTTTGTCGTTTTCTAACTCCGACAATACTTTCGTTGTGGGGTCTACCAATGATCGTGCCATCGTACGAATATTCCCTGTTCAAACAAATATTCCCCGACCAATCGAATATTTTATAACAACTTGCTTACTTTGAAAAATTTATAAATATTACCCACAACTATAACATTATATCAAATCCACACCATAATATTCAAAATATATTTCGAGAAAAATTAATCTTTATTCATAAAAGTTGGGGTCTTACAAGACAACTTGGACAAAGAAAAAAAAATTTAATATTTTTTGTGAATAGTATCGTATACGTGAATAGTAACCCCGACACAAAAAGGTAAAAATTTCACAAAAAAATCATACTTCGTGAATAGTACTCGTGCATAGTACCGTATTTATGAATAGTGTCGTATATGTGAATAGTATCAAATACGTGAATAGTAACCTCGACATAAAAAGGTAAAAATTTCATAATAAAATTCATACCAATATTTCGGCATAATGATATTGAACGAAATAACATCATTTACGAAGAAAATAACATCCCTTACTTCAAAAGAACAGTACTTCTGACTGGAATATCGGATATAATATTGAAGGAAACTTGCACTGAATAGCAACTCTCAAAGTATCTAAATACTCACAAAAATACGCTTGATATTATAGAGAGAAAAAACTTATGATTCTGGTATGATTTTCAATTCTAACTAATCACCCTATTTATAGAAAAATGTCATAACGCCAAAGCAGACTAAAATTTAATAAAATAATATTTTAATAAAAAAATTTCACGCACACCACTTGACCAAACTCAGCAAACTATAAGTGAGGCCCACCAAATTTAGAAAATTTCACAACAACCAAAAGTGGGGCCCACCCATGTTTTTAATAAAAATATTTATTTTTGAAACTTCAATAATTCATAATAAATAGCGCTTTTATCAGAAAAATACGAATTTTATGTCCTTTCTATAGGAAATTTAATTCTCTATAACTTTGTAGAAGAAAGTTTTTCCAAATTCTAAACAGAAAATGACTGAAATTCACATACGGATGATTTTTAATACCTCCATTCCGACAAAATACTGATAAAACTCCTCAGCATTAATTCCTTCATTTATATCCACATAAAATAAATATTTCCTTATCATATAAATAAATAATTAATTATTCACAAATAATATTACAGAATCACAATAATAACAACTAGGTCGTTCCTAGGAAAGAAGAGATTTTTCGATAAGGATTTCTCCTTACTGGTACGTAATTAGGTGACCAAATCCCTTTCCTAGACAGAACTTCCTTAGACATTGCCAATAATGCTATCTAATAATATTATTCAAATAATATGAATTATTGATCTGATAATGAGAAATACTGTGCAATAACAATTATTGAAACAACAATAATATAAAATATCAACGTAGCAATTATTGAATCAATAAAATAAAATATTGAACAGTAATTACTGTAGCAATTATTGAGTAGTGTCTTCTTACGTAAGAATCAATAATCTAAAAATACTGTGCAATACTGTGTGCTACTATGCAACCACGCGTATTACTGTATTTTAACCACCGGTATTCCAACAGTGTTAACGGTAATAACTACGCCGTTATTTATAAAAACTCAAACTTGTCATTTTCTTCATCCGACAGTTTTCTGTTATGGGGCCTACAAATGGTTGCGTCATCATACGAATATTCCCCGACAGCAAGAATATTCCACGACCAAACGAATATTTCCCGACAACAATAAATATTTTATAACCACTTGTTTATTTTGAAAATTTTACACATTTCACCCATAACCAAAGCATTATATCAAATTAACACCTTATTATTCAAAATAATAATTAGAAGAAATTCAATTTTATTTATAAAAAGTTGAGGTCTTACAGAAATTCTTACATTTGATTTCCTATGTAAAAGTCCTATGGACCTAACCATGTGGTGGCACTAAACACCTTTTCTTCATACATGCTTCACTTGATATCTTGCATAATCATTTCCATAACCTGTGAATCACAAAAAAACTCCATACAAAACATATGTTGTCATCATTAAAATAAAAATCATAAATCAATATTCTTCCCTTTTTTGATGATGACAATATATTACTCCCCCTAACTATATGTTCCCCTTAAGATTATGCATATTAAAGAGAAAAAATAGAACAATAAATAGATACCATAGCCAGTCCATAATCATCATTGGATATAATATATCAAAATTAAGTTAGCATTCAAAAACCAGATTATCATAGTCAATGTAATACCAACAAACATTAACCAAACATCTCATAAGTCCAAAAAAATAACCATCAGTGCAACAAGCATCAAATAAACAACCACCATTTAAGTGTCAAATAAACAAAACCACATTTAAAATCATATAGCCTTCTCCCCCTTTGTCATTATACAAAAGAACAAAAACTTCATTCTTTGACAGATTGAAAACAGATTTCATCGATCTTCTTGTCCACATCAAGTTAGCTTCAATTATACCTTATTGAACCACATTATCATTTAAAATATTAATTAAACCACATTTAGGCAGAGCACAAATTTTATAGTCATGTCCAATAAAAAAATTGTAAACAATATTATATTAGTTATTTTAAGTACAGATGCTCATACCTAATTCCCGTCTTAAAATGCAAAAACGTTCTTCACTCAATGATTTTGTGAAAATATCAGCTAGTTGATGCTTAGTTAGGACAAAAAATAGTTTGATTAAACCTTTAGCAATCTCTTAAAAAATGATGTCTAACCTCAATATGTTTAGTAAGAGAATGAAGCACATGATTTTTAGAGATATCAATTGCACTAGTATTGTCACACAAAATAGGCACATTTTCACATATAACATTAAAATCATGCAACGTTTGAATTATCCACAATATTTGTGAACAACAACTATGTGACGCCCCCAAAATAGGTATACATCACCCATCTTGAGTGGCCAAATACATAGTACAAAATTCAAATACAACTTAATTATACAACAGACGTGTAAAATACGACAAAACATGATCTAAGAGTTTTAATAAGAATATTGTCATCTAGACAATATCCACACTCAATGGAGTCCTCATTACATTTATTGTCACACTATTTAACAGAATAGTGAGGACTACTAATACTCTCATCTGGACCGTCACTCCGTTCTCCGACTAGTCCCGGCTACTTTCTCATTTCCTGAAGAGAACAGTGAAAGAAAGGGTGAGCTCAACTAGCCCAGTAAGAAATATTATGTCTAAGATAATGCAGAATAAATTATCATTAGCCTTCAACAATGTTAAACTGATAGAATATAATAGACAACAAGTTTAACTGCAGCGGAATAAGTAATCTATTAGAAGAGTCAAGTAGAGCATGATATCTACTATTTTCTATGATTTAAAATGTTTTCATCAATTTTTATCGCTGAGACTCACCTTAATAAATAAACAACATCATCGAATCATCCCTGCACTACGGGCCAAGGATATTCATTAAATCATCAATGGTCATGACTATACCGAATAATCTCTGGTCATAATCATACCAAAAACTGTCCATCAATGCACTACAGGCCACTGAGGACTTTTACCACATCATTTATAACATTACAGGTCATGATTATACCAAATGATCCCTGGTCATAGTCATACCAAGTCCATCTATGCACGTTAGCCAAAGATGACTTTCATCACAATATAAGCATGAGGATGATGACAATGACATAATAATTCAATAAAACAAGTTCAAGAATAAATTTTAAAGATTTATAAGTTAACTTATCCTGAAATCAATAACGTCCATATTGTCAACATGATATTGCTTTGTGGAGTAAAATTCAAGAATGCTCAGAAGAATATTTTCATGAAAAGATACTGGATCAAGCGTAAATATCAAGGATATTCCACTAATTTCATAGAGTATAGAAGCCAAAACTTTAACCAACTGAATATAATAGAATATATGAAACCGTAAATAGATTTTTGCCCGCCATGCAGTAATTCACGTAGATAGATCATCTCCACAATTTAATAAGGAATGAATACGAAGGATCATTCACCATACATGCGGTAATCCACATAGACAGGTTATTCCAACAGAATAATAAAGAATGGAATAACAGAAGAATTCACCAGGTGTGCGTAATCTGCACAAACAGGTTATTCCCACAGAATGATAAAAATGAAACCAGGTCATACGTAACCCGCACAGACAGGATATTCCAACAGAATAATAAAGAATAGAATAACAACAGAATTCACCAAGCATGCGATAGACCGTACAGACAGGTTATTCCAACAGAATAATAAATAATGAAATAACAACCCTTACGAGTATTGAAAGAAAATAAATATCTTCATGAATACGAAAGAAATAATACCCCTCACCTTAGAAGAAAACTAGAAACTAGAATAGTGAGGTAGCAGACTTCTCTTCTTCTTTCTTTCTTTAATTTCTCTCTATAATAATTGCTCTTGTGAGACTTAGTGAATTGGTGAGAAATGAAGGAAGAATGAACTTCTATTTATAGGAAAATATAGTTTCAATAATTGTATATTTTGAGGCTCAAAATATTACAGTATAATACCTCCCTCTTTTTTTTCATTTTTAATTTAGTCCTACAAGTGTTTTTAAATTTGCACCACCTCCCCTAATAGTAAATCATGTGAATTAATAGTTCATTCATGTGGCTTAATAGTATAATCATATGAAAAAACTAATCACAGTATAGTACATTTATCTATACCTCTATTTTTAATTTAGTCATGCAAGTATTATCAATCTTGCATCAACTCCCCTAATAGTAATTCATGTGAATCAATAGTACACATATGTGAACACATAGTTATAAGCATGTGAATTAATAGCAATTAATTGCTCATTTATCCGGTTAATTACCTGATTGGTCAATATAACCTCCAGACATTAATTATTATCTAAATAAATATCGATTTCCATTAACACTAATAATTCCCACACAATGGAACCATCAATTTCATCTTTAATCAACACGAACTTATTCATCATTAATATCATAAGTCACAATATTTAAAAACCAGATCATTCCATGAAAGAGGGGGCTTTCCGATAAGGATTTCTCCTTATTGGCGCACAATTATGTGACCAAACCTCTCCTTGACAGAACTTTCAAGACATTGTCAATATTGTAAATAATAATATGAATAACTTTGTCGTCTAAATTATTGATTTAATAATATAACATATTATGCAGATGATACTGTGACAATAATTGAATCAATAATATGAGAGATATGATGCAGCAATTACTGTAGCAATAATTGAATATAACTAAGTGACTTCTCACGTAAGCATCAATAATCAATACCGTGTGCTACTATGCAACCATGCGTATTACTGTACTTTTACTACCGGGTAGTTCAACAGTTTAACGGTAAAACTTCCGCCGTTATTTTTATAAAAAGATAATTATGTCGTTTTCTAACTACGACAATACTTTCATTGTGGGGTCCACCAATGATTGTGCTGTCATATGAATATTCCCTGTTAAAATGAATATTCTCCGACCAAACGAATATTATATAACCACTTGCTTACTTTGTAAAATTTGTAAATATTATCCACAACTATAATATTATATTAGTCTACACTATAATATTCAAAAAATATATTTCGAGAAAATTATTCTTTATTCATAAAAGTTGGGGTTTACAACCTCCCCTTCTTATGAAATTTCGTCCTCAAAATTAGGGTACGTACATGGTATATCGAAGATGTGAGGATATCTTGACTTCATCTCAGATTCTAACTCCCAGGTCATTTCTTCCACATCGTGGTTTCTCCACAAAACTTTGACTTGAGGTATAACCTTGGAGCATAGAATATGATCCTTTTTATCCAAGATTTTAACAGGTAACTCTTCATACGTTAAATCTTCATCTATCTCGTCTGGTTCTAATTCAATAATGTGGTTCGGGTTTTTCACATATTTACGTAACACAGATATGTGAAAAACGTTATGAACACAAGACATACTTGGCAGAAAGGCGAGTCTGTAGGCCACAGTTCCTACTCGATCGAGGATTAAAAATGGGCTAATAAATCGAGGATTGAGCTTTTCTCTCTTTCCAAATCTCATAACTCCTTTCTATGGAGCAACAGGTAACAACACATGATCTCTAATATTGAATTCCACGTCCTTTCGATGAAGACCAGCATAACTCTTTTGTCGATCTTGTGAGATTTTTATACGTTGTCGGATCGTTTGAATCTTTTTCGTAGTCATACGTATCAAATTCGGTCCCAACAACATTGCTGCACCCACCTCATCCTAGCATACTAGAGAACGACACTTTCTTCCATACAATGCCTCAAATGGAGCCATGCCAATACTTGCTTGATAACTGTTGTTGTAGGAAAACTCCGCTAATGGTAAGAACTTGTTCCTACTTCCTTTAAAGTCAAGGACACAGAGTCTTAATAAATCCTAAAGAATTTGAATAGTCCTCTCTGATTGCCCATCCATTTGAGAATGATATGCCGAACTAAATTATAAACCTGTGCCCATAGCTTTTGGCAAACTAACCCAAAATCTTGAAGTGAATCTTGGGTCTCGATAAAAAACTATAGATACTGGCATACCATGCAGTCTTGCAATCTCATTTATGTACATACTAGCAAGACGTCTGATGAGTGAGTTTTATACCCATAATTGAGTGCATTTGAGCTTAATATTTTGGATGTTTTTAAGTGTTTGTGTCTATTCAAGCATGTTTTATGTTGTTTTGTAGGAATTGGGACAAAAGTACTTCGATCGTCGTTTGGGGTGGCTAGATTCGCATTTTCGGCTTGCCGTTTACATAACAGTCACTTCAGAGCCAATTTGAGTATTTTTTTGGATCTTATTTCGAAAAACTTAAAGAATGAAAGTTGTAGATCTACATCTCCTCTTTCCGGAACATCTTGAATCATCGAAATCGGAGTTTGGACGAAGACGTTATGACCATTTTCCCAAAAGACGTCGGAGCAAAAAAATTCCAGAAAAGGGGCCATCGTCGGGGCGCCCATTTTAGGCCTATGCCCAGCGCCGGGGCACTGAGGAAGAGGTTGGCCAAGCTTGGACGTATTTTGGGGCGAATTTTAACACTTTTTTTGAGTCCAAATAGGATTGAATTTGTTCCTAAGCTAAAAATTGGACTTGTCACCTATAAATACATGATGTAAGGCATAAAATAAAGGGAGATTACATAGATTAGATTAGAGATACACTCCATTAGATTAGACATTAACCCTAGTTCTTATTAGTTTTGGAGATTGAAGCAACTTGGAGATCATTAAAGACTAAGAGAAGGAGCAAGAGGGGAGCATCAGATTTGCTGACAACAGATTCTATTCTTTTCTCTTATCATATTTTTATCTTTTAATGTCTATTCAGTTGTGGATTCTTGGCTCCAATTCATTAATAATGAACTAAATTTTTTTTATTAAGATTTTTATTGAACCTTTTATGACTATAACTTAGTTATTCAATTTATTCCAATTATTTGTGTCAAAGTGAATTGTTTATCTTTCCTTGTATTTATTGATTAATTATTTGGCCAATAATTACCTTGTTACTCTAGAAGGAATTGGAAGAGGAATTTTAGGGTTAGAACTGGGCATGATAACATGTGACTTAGTTATTTGCATAGTGAATAATTAGGTTTGTGAATTGAATAAAAATATCTGTTCACCGCATGTAACGCATAAGGAATTAGAATTGAAGGAGTTTAATTCAATTGTTTTGCATATGAATATAGCAAGATTAATCTGGATTAAATAGAAGTCAATTGATCACTTGGAAAATGGCTGTTGGCATTTGAGAATTTCTGTTAACAATTCAGTATGCATAATAATTGGGATAATTGGATAATTGATTTATAAGTTCATAACTGGGGATATTGAAGTCTTAATCCTTATTTATCTGAATACATTCAAATCATAGTTTTGTTTATTTGATTTAATTTAGAATAATATCTTTTAATTGCTTAATTTAGTTTTATTAGTTCGAAAATTCACACTTTATGGTTGTTTAAATAAAATTGGATTGATTTAGTGCTAGTAGTTGGAATTTATTGATTAGAATTCTCTGTGGGTTCGACACTCTATCTTATCACTTTATTATTTATTGACCGTGTATACTTGCACGTATTCATTGATTGCGAAATCGATCAACAAGTTTTTGGCGCCGCTGCCGGGGAACTCTTTATTAATATTAATTCCATATTAGTTATAATCAATTCGGTCTTAATTTAAACGTTACTTATTTTTCCTCTTGTATTTGCAGGAATTCTTTGCGAGTGTATGCACACTAGATCAAGGGCTAAAAAGGAACTTTTTCCGTGTACAGATGACATTGAAAGGAAGTTTCAGAAATTGCGGTTGACTAGTGAGGTTATACATTTGGAAGAAGAACTGGCAGACCAGGAAATACCCGTGAACATGGCAGGGAACGAACAAAAATCACTTAGGGATTACGCCATGCCGAATGTCACGGATATAAAGTCAAGTATAAGGAGGCCGGCAATCAATGCGAACAGTTTCGAGATAAAACTGGGAATAATTCAGATGCTACCGAATACATGTCAGTTTGGGGGTAGTTCGATAGATGATCCTAATGAGCATATCTTGAGTTTCTTGGAAGTTTACGACACCTTCAAATTCAACAATGTAGTAGAAGATGCTGTAAGCCTGAGGATGTTCCCGTTTACCTTGAAAGATAAAGTGCGAAGTTGGCTATATTCTTTGCCCTCTGGCTCAATCACAACTTGGGACGACTTAGCCCAAAAATTTCTAGCGAAATTCTTCCCACCAGCGAAGTCGGCAAAACTACGAAACGATATTCACACCTTTGCACAGTTCGATTCAGAATCGTTATATGAGGCATGGGAAAGATTTAAGGATATGTTTCGTAAGTGCCCACATCACGGAATTCCACAATGGATGCAGTTGGGGATATTTTGTGATGGTTTGCACTCGACCACAAGAGCCAGTATTGATGCAGTAGCAGGGGGAGCAATCATGTCTAAGAATTTTGATAAGGCATATCAACTCTTAGAAATGATGGCCACAAACAACTATCAGTGGCCCATGACTAGGTCGAACCAACAGAAAACACCGGGAAAATTTGAGGGGGATCCAATAACAGCATTGGCAGCACAAGTGGCTGCAATAGCTAAGAAAATGGAGACATGGAGTCCACCATCTACGCAGCAAGTAGCAATGGTTTGTGAGTTGTGTGCTGGGAGTCATGCTACAGATCATTGTGCCATAAATGCAGAATCAGCTCAGTTCGTAGGGAGCTATGTCGATCTTCCCATCCGTATCCGAATCAAAACATATATAATCCAAGTTGGAGAAATCATCCGAGATTTTCGTGGAGTAATAATTAAGCTCAAGCTCAAGCACCTAGGCAGCAAAACACATCCGTATTGCAAAATCAGACTCAATAACAACCAGAGAGGAAATCAAGTTTGGAAGAAGCCTTGGAAAAATTTATTAGAGCTTCTGACAAAAGGAACGAGGAACAAGACAGAAAAATGAATCAAGTAGAGCTGAATATGCAAAGCCAAGGTGCGTCGATAAATAATTTGGAAAATCAATTGGGGCAGATAGCACGTGCGTTGAATAACCGTCCACATGGAACACTCCCTAGTGATACAGAGATAAATTTGGGCAGAGATGAGCATTGCAAGGTTGTGACTTTACATAGCGGAAAAAAAATTGCAAGAGACTCTCAAGGACACAAAAAAAAGGACAACGCAACAAAGGAACAACTAATTAATGCCTCGAACATTTGCCCTCGATACACTTGGCCCTATGACATGGATTCCAAGACCAATGGAGAGCCCGAACAAAATCTGCAACTAGATGAGCCACAAGATGTTGAAAGAGAGGAAATAATTGGGAACCAAGAAAAGGAGATCGACGAAGAGTTAACTGTAAGATTCAACGAAGATGAGCTGATTTCATTAGTATCCCATGTGCCTCCTCCACCAAAGTTCAAGAATCCAGGCAGTTTTGCAAAACCATGCCCAATTGGCAGTCATGTCGTCGGCAAAGCTCTTTGTGACATAAGAGTTAGTACAATTGTGGAGTCATGGTGGGTTGAAAAGGAGAAGATAGAGGAAGATCCCATTGTGTTTACTAAGCTTCAATGCCCCAATCTGATCATAGACATAATGGAGAAAACACGTAGTTTTTGGACGTTCTTAATAGGGAACATATATACAAAGAGCTTGCTAGGTGACTTTCATTCAAGGGTCATTACTAATGGGAACCTCCCAAAAAATATATTATTTCCGATGGAGGTTCCTCAATTTTTGTAGGGGAATTGGATAGAGAATTGAAGAAGTCAGGCTAAGACTATAAAACAAGCACTTATTGGGAGGCAACCCAAGTTTAATTTTTAATTCTTAGTTTTTATTAGGTTTTATATTAGTAGTTTTAAATTTGCATTTATTTAGGATTTAATAAAATTGCTTCTATCATGGTTTACAAGTTATTCAAGTCCAACTCAAGTGTGGTGCCCAATTCATTTCAATGTGCTTAACCTATTCTCCAGACTTCGCAGACAAGGAGATAAATTGCTATATGTCAGGGAAGTCATCTCTTTTAATTTTTCCTATCTTAGCCATTGAGAACAATGTCTGTTTTAAGTTTGGGGGTATTATTATTTATCATGTTTAGTATTTACTTGGGCAATGTTTTAATGAAATTTAATTTTGACCAATGATAAGTGGGTGGTTGATATTGTTAACTCTTGGAGAATTTATGAGAGCATGCTTAGTCTATATTTTAACTCATTAGTTGGTTTTCACATTACTTGCGAAATTTTTGAAAATTTTTACACATCCATTTGTTTAGCCAGTTGGGATTTACATTTTTTTTGGCTAAATGCTTATGAAAGATACCACTGCCACTTGAGAAATCTTATTTGAGCATCATTCGAAGTGAAAATTAGGCACTCACATAAGTTTGGGGGAAATCTAGGGGTATTTTTGAAAAAAAATATTGGAACCTTCCCGAGTTGAATAATTGAAGCATGTGGTGGGTCGAAATGGAGCGTAAAATGCACTCCCCATAAACACTGGCACGAGATGGAGCGTAAAATGCACTCGTTCATGAAAAGTGGAAAGTGAGATGGAGCGTAAAACGCACTCACTAAATAGAGAAAAGAAAATATGTATGTTTAAAATACTTGGGAAGGGTTCATATGTGCTTAAAAGTTGAATATCCGGTTGATCCTCAAGAATTTTTTTTTGTGTTTTATCTATTTTAGTGGTGATTGATGCAATAAGAAGTTTTAAGAGTTGTTTTGAAAATCTTTTATGAGTGTTGGTTGATCTTAGCTAAATCATGACTAGTTTGAACATATGGATGCACACACGCACTTAAAGGATCATGAGTAGATGTGAAGCTAATGAAAGTTGTTGAAATTTTAGACATGACATTGTTTTGAAATTTTTTGCGGGTTATCATTTGTTGTAACCTTTGAGGCCATTATGCGAATTCATATTGATTCATTGTGTGGGTGGATCATTGCTAAAGGATGAATTTTTCTAAATTGTGTTTTTGCTTGAGGACAAGCAAATGTTTAAGTTTTGCGGTATTTGATGAGTGAGTTTTATACCCATAATTGAGTGCATTTGAGCTTAATATTTTGGATGTTTTTAAGTGTTTGGGTCTATTCAAGCATGTTTTATGTTGTTTTGTAGGAATTGGGACAAAAGTTATTTGGATCGACGTTTGGGGTGGCTAGATTCGCGTTTTCGGCTTGCCATTTACACAACAGTCAATTCAGAGCCAATTTGAGTATTTCTCTAGACCTTATTTCGAAAAACTTAAAGAATTAAAGTTGTAGATCTACGTCTCCTCTTTTCGGAACATCTTGAATCATCAAAATTGGAGTTCGGACGAAGAAGTTATGGCCATTTTCCCAAAGATCAAGAGAAGGAGCAATAGGGGAGCATCAGATTTGCTGACAACAGATTCTATTCTTTTCTCTTATCATACTTTTATCTTTTAATGTCTATTCAGTTGTGGATTCTTGGTTTCAATTCATTAATAATGAACTAAATTTCTTTTATTAAGATTTCAATTGAATCTTTTATGATTATAACTTAGTTATTCAATTTATTTCAATTATTTGTGCCAAAGTGAATTGTTTATCTTGCCTTATATTTATTGATTAATTATTTGGTCAATAATTACCTTGTTACTCTAGAAGGAATTGGAAGAGGAATTTTAGGGTTAGAACTGGGCATGATAACATGTGACTTAGTTATTTGCATAGTGAATAATTAGGTTTGTGAATTGAATGGAAATATCTGTTCACTGCATGTAACGCATAAGGAATTGGAATTGAAGGAATTTAATTCAATTATTTTGCATAGGAATATAGCAAGATTAATCTGTATTAAATAGAAATCAATTGATCACTTGGAAAAGGGTTGTTGGCATTTGAGAATTTCTGTTAACAATTCAGTAGGCATAATAATTGGGATAATTGGATAATTGATTTATAAGTTCATAACTGGGGATATTGAAGTCTTAATCCTTATTTATCTGAATACATTCAAATCATAGTTTTGTTTATTTGATTTAGTTTAGAATAATCTCTTTTAATTATTTAATTTAGTTTTATTAGTTCGAAAATTCACACTTTATGGTTGTTTAAATAAAATTGGATTGATTTAGTGCTAGTAGTTGGAATTTATTGATTAGAATTCTCTGTGAGTTCGACACTCTATCTTATCACTTTATTACATGTTGACCGTGTATACTTGCACGTATTCATTGATTGTGAAATCGATCAACATTGTTCCAGTGTATAAGTTTCTCGTATCGGTAAGAAATGAGCAGGCTTAGTCAATCTATCAACAATGACATAAATCGCATCTATGCCTTGAGAAACCTTGGGAAGACCAGTAAAAAAATCCATGGTAATGTGCTCCCACTTCCATTCTGGAATTTCAAGTGGTTGCAATGGACCTTTTGGCACTTGATGCTCCGCCTTGACTCGTTGACAAGTTAGACACCTTGAGATAAACCCCGCTATCTCTCTCTTCATATTGCTCCACCAAAATGTATGTCGAAGATCATAACACATCTTGGTACTCCCAAGATGGATTGCAAATGGTGTGTTGTGCGCCTCCATCATGATTATATACTTCAAGTCAGAATCGTTAGGAACACAAAGTTTGGAGTTGACTCGAAGTGTTCCTTCTTCATCAATTCTTGCTTCCGGAATAGCACCTTCTTGCACTTTCTTTTTCATACGCATCAGCTCCAGGTCTGTAGTTTAAGCAGCTTTAACTTTATCGACTAAGGTCGGTTTTACTTGTATATTCGCCATCATCACATGGGTCCCTGGAGTCTTTAACTCTATCTCCATCATTTGTAAGTCTTACAAAATGGGCCTTTGCGTTGACAATATCGCACTCGTACCCGTATATGATCTTCTACTAAATGCGTCAGCTACTACGTTCGCTTTTCCATGATGGTATTGAATAGTATGATCGTAATCTTTCAACAGCTCGAGCCAACGTCATTGCCGCATGTTGAGTTCCTTTTGAGTGAAGAAATATTTGAGGCTTTTATAATCCGTATAGATCTCCACCTTCTCTCCATACAGGTAATGCCTCCAAATCTTAAGCGCAAAAATGACTGCTGCCAACTCTAGATCATGAGTAGGATAATTTCTCCCATATTCTTTGAGTTGTCGTGAGGCATAGGCTATGACTTTCTTATGTTGCATGAGAACACATCCTAACCCTTTGCCTGAAGCATCACTGTAGATGACAAATTCCTCTGAGCCAGATGGTATTGTCAGAATAGGTGCTGAAATGAGTCTCCTATTGAGTTCTTGAAAACGCTTCTCACATTCCTCGCTCCAACTGAACTTTATATCTTTTCGAGTCAGCTGAGTTAATGGAGTAGCAATTTGAGAAAATCCTTCGACGAATCTCCGATAATAACCAGCTAAGCCAAGAAAGCTACGTACTTCGGTCACTGATTTTGGTTGCTCCCAGCTTTGAATTACTTCAATCTTCGCTGGGTCAACAGATATTCCATGATTTGATATCACGTGCCCAAGGAATGCAACTTCCTCAAGCCAGAACTCGCATTTTTTCAACTTGGCTTATAGCTTATTTTCACGAAGCTTTTGGAGTATCAGCCTCAAGTGTTGCTCATGGTTCACGGGTTTTGGAGTATATGAGGATGTCATCAATAAAGACAACCACAAAGTGATCTAAATATTCCTTGAATACTCGGTTTATTATGTCCATGAAGGCAGCAGGAGCATTAGTCAATCCAAAAGATATGACTAGGAATTCATAACGCCTGTACCGAGTTCTAAAAGCAGTCTTTGGAATGTCATTAGTTTTAATCTTCAACTGATGATATCCGAAACGAAGATCAATCTTTGAAAGGAATTTGGCTCCTTGCAACTGGTCAAACAGGTCATCAATGCGAGGAAACGGGTACCTATTTTTGATGGTGACATGATTCAACTCCCGATAATCAATACAAAGTCGCATACTTCCATTTTTCTTCTTCACGAATAGAATAGGAGCACCCCAAGGAGACGTACTAGGATGAAAGAAACTGATGTCTAACAATTCCTATAGTTGGGATTTTAACTCCTAAAGTTCAATAGGAGCCATTTGATATGGGGCTTTGGAAATGGGTTTTGTACCGGATTCAAGGTCGATACAAAATTCAATTTCGCGCTCTGGGGGTAGGCCAGGAAGTTCTTCAGGGAACACGTCAGGAAATTTATTAACAATAGAAATATCATTCAAATCTGACGTATTTTTATTTAAATCCGTGACATGGGCTAAAAATGCTTGACATCCGTTTTTCAATAAACGAATAGCTTTATGGCTTGATTTGACAGTGATTGATTTTAATGGTTTGGTTACTTGAATTCGCATAATAGGTTGGTTAGGAATATGAAAGCTAACAACCTTACGAAAACAATCGATTTTAGCATGATGAGTAGTTAACCAATCAATCCCTAAAATCACATCAAATGCAAGTATTTTCAAAGAAATAAGATCGACAGGTAACGTGCGGTTACCGATTTGAATCAAACAAGACTTATAAACAGTGGATGTAATGAAGGTTTCTCCCAACGTAGTTTCAACCGATAAGTCAAAGTTTAATTTCTCCGGAGTCAAATTTAAATGTTGAGCGCAAGTAGGAGAAATAAAAGAATGGATAGAACCGGTATCAAATAAAGTATAAATTTCGCTAGAGTTTATGATTAGCTTACCTGTGATCACCTCGTTCGGATTCCTCACTTTTTGGGAGGTTATGACAAATACTCTCCCTTGAACTACCGGTTTTGTCTTGTCTGGGACACCTTTTGATGCCTCCACTCCAGCTGGACTTGACTTTGGTGCATGGCAAAATCGGGCTAGGTGACCTTCTTTTCCACAATTGTAACACGCTTTAGACTGCATCACGCATTTTGGACTGATATGTCCCTCCCCTCTATATTTGTAAAATACGACCGGTGGTCATTCTCCTTCCTTAACAACAGGTGCTGGTGCTGACGTCTTTCTATCATTGTTGAATCTCCTCTTCTTGAAATGTCCACTCTTATTGTCATGGCCATGATTACCACCGAAGTGATTACCCTTTCTGGCATGTTGATTCCCTCCACGCTTGTTGTCACCGCTTTGATGACTGCTACCATTGGTATTATCATTTTGTCGGCTGCTTTCTCATGGTTGGGTCGACTTGTTATCGCGCTTCAATAACTGAGCCCTATTTACAACATCTGAATACAAACACAGTTTATGAGAAATCAGATATTGACGTATCTCGGGTTTCAAACCTCTTAGAAACATCCGCGTCATTCTCTCCTCGTTATCAACTAAGTGGGACGTAAACCGGGACAACTCGGCATGTGACGCCCCCAAAATTAGGTATACATCACCCATCTTGGGTCGTTAGATACATAGTACAGAATACAAATACAACTTACTAATACAACTGTCGTGTACAATATGACAAAATATAAACTGTGAGTTTGAATACAAATATTATCTTCTAGAGAGTATTCATACTCAAAAGGAGTCCTCATTACATTTATTAACACACCATTACATAGAATAGTGAGGACTACTAACTAATACTATCATTCGGACCATCACTCCTTTCCCTGACTCGTCCCAGCTATATTCTCATTTCCTGAAGAGAACATTGAAAGAAAGGGTGAGCACAACTAGCCCAGTAAGAAATATTATGACTAAGATAATGAAGAATAAATTATCAATAGTCTTCAACAATGTTAAACTGATAAAATACAATAGACATCAAGTTTAACTGCAGCGGAATAAGCAATCCATTAGAA
Source organism: Panax notoginseng (assembly GCA_016801055.1). Classification (NCBI taxonomy): domain Eukaryota; kingdom Viridiplantae; phylum Streptophyta; class Magnoliopsida; order Apiales; family Araliaceae; genus Panax; species Panax notoginseng. The sequence continues at coordinate 55,043,676 of CM029019.1, read as the reverse complement.
GAGTTAAGTAGAGAATAAAACCTACTATTTTCTATGATTTAAAAATATTTTCATCAACTTTTATCACTGAGACTCAGCTTAATAAATAAACCACATCTTCTAATCATCCTTGTATTACGGGCCAAGGATATTCATTAAATCATCAATGATCATGACTATACCGAAAAATCCCTGGTCATAATCATACCACAAACTGTCTATCAATGCATTACAAGCCACTGAGGACTTTTACCACACCACTTATAACATCACAGTTTATGATTATACCGAATGATCCCTGGTCGTAATCATACTAAGTCCATCTATGCACGTAAGCTAAAGATGACTTTTAACATAAAATAAACATGAGGATAATGACAATGTTATAGGAATTCAATTAAACAAGTTCAAGAATTAGTTTATCCAGGAACTAATAATATCCAAATTGTCAACATGATACTTCTTTGTAAAGTAACAGTCAAGAATGCTCAGAAGAATATTTTCATGAAAAGATACGGATAAAGCGCAAATATCAAGGATATTCCACTAATTTCATGGAGTATAGAAATCAAAACTTTAACCAAATGAGTATAATAAAGAATATATGAAACTGCAAATGGATTTTCACCAGCCATGAGGTAATCCACGTATACAGATCATTTCCACAATTTAATAAGGAATGAATATAAAGGATCATTCACCATGCATTTGGCAATCCACATAGACAGGTTATTCCAACAGAATAATAAAGAATGGAATAACAGAAGGATTCACCATGCATGCGATAGAGACCGCACAGACAGGTTATTCCCAACAGAACGGAATAATAAATATGGAACCAGGTCAGGTGAAATTCACACCGACAGGATATTCCGACAGAATAATAAATGCGGAATAATAAATAATGGAACCAGGTCAGGTGAAATTCACACCGACAGGATATTCCGACAGAATCGTAAAGAACGGAATAATAAAAGAATTTCACCAACTATGCGGTACTTCGCATAAACAGGGTATTCCAACATAATAATAAAGAATGGAATAACAGAAGAAGATCACCAAGTATTGGGTAAACCGCATATACAGGTCATTCCACCAAGTATAGGGTAAACCACGCATACAGGTTATTCCAACAGAATAATAAAGAATGGAATAACATAAGTTCTCTTCATGAATAAGAAAGAATAACACCCCTTACCATTTTAAAGAAGAACTGAAATAAAGAAGTAGTTAAGTGGCAGAATACTATTCTTCTTTCTCTCTATAGTTTCTCTCTCTAGAGTTCAGTGAATTCGTAAGAAAATAATGAAGGAATGAGCTTCTATTTATAGGAAAATGGAATGCATAGTAACTAATCCATGAACGGTCCAGATTGATTTACTTTAATCTGACGGTCCATATTTAAAGAAAAATCTTTTAAATAAAATATAATATATTCTATTTATAGAATAACTTTAATAAAATATTTTGTTTTATATAAAAAGATTTTACTATGCAAAATACTATGCACAATAGAATATAATATATTCTATTTATAGAATAACTTTAATAAAGTATTCTGTTTTATATAAAAAGATGTTTCTGTTTTATTACGTTAATAATACGAATAAAACAAAACTTCATTATCGCTAAATAATTCATATTATTAATTGACAATAATTGAATCAAACTGAGTGACTTCTCACATAAGTATCAATACCGTGTGCTACTATGCAACCACACGTATTACTGTACTTTTACTACCGAGTAGTTCAACAGTATAAACGGTAAAACTTCCGCCGTTATTTAATAAAATATTTTTGTCGTTTTCTCAATCTGACAATAATTCCGTTGTGGGGTCCACCAATGATTGTACCGTCGTACGAATATTCCCCGTAGTAAATACTCGTGAATAGTACTTCGACACAAAATGTGTCCCAAATACTCGAGTGAACAATACTAGAGTGAATAGTAATTTAGGTGAATAGTAACCCGTGAATAGTAACTCGTGAATAGTAACTCCTGAATAGTAACTCCTGAATAGTAACTCCGACACAAAAAGTGTCTCAAATACTCGAGTGAATAATACTAGAGTGAATAGTAATTTAGATGAATAGTAACCCGTGAATAGTAACTCGTGAATAGTAACTCATGAATAGTAACTCCGACACAAAAAGTGTCCTAAATACTCGAGTGAACAATACTAGAGTGAATAGTAATTTGGGTAAATAGTAACCTGTGAATAGTAATTCATGAATAGTAACTCATGAATAGTACTCCGACACAAAAAGTGTCCCAAATACTCGAGTGAACGATACTAGAGTGAATAGTAATTTGGGTGAATAGTAACATGTGAATAGTAACTCGTGAATAGTGACCATGTATTTTATGACAACTTGTTTACTTTAAAAAAAAATTCACATATCACCCTTAGCGTTAACCTTTTATCAATTTAACCATTTACCAAAATAGAAAAATTGAATACTTTTATTTCATAAAATTCGGGGTCTCACAATCTCCCCTCCTTATAGAATTTAGCCCTCGAAATTAACGTACGTACCTGATATTCGAAGAGATGAGAATACCTTACTTTCTTTTCGGATTGTACCTTTCCGGATAATTCCGCTCTATCATGATTTTTCCATTTCTCATCTCCTGTATTTCGAATATCATTCTAGAATATACCTTCAAAACAAAGGTTAATCAACATACCACAATTTATCCACTTATTAAGTAAACAATTTCAGCTTAGGTAAGTCACACCCTAGCGAAGTATATTACTCGTCTTCTAGACTAATATCTCCGTCAGTGACCATATCCCTGTAACATCAATCAACAATTTCTGTCCACAATCATATGAATAACTCATAATCATAATTGTGATTCTGAATTACTTTTCGCACCCAGAAGAAGAAAATTTACATCACCTATCTTCACCTGAAACATCAAAAATTATGGTTATACCAAATCACAATTCCTGCTCATAATCATACTAATAAATTCATCTTTGCACTACGGCTAAAGATTTACAACTGTATAACCAATAATCAACAGTTAATCTTCGCACTACAGGCCAAGGATATACAACTGTAAAATCAATAATGCTGAGACTCAGCTTAATAATATCACGACCACGAATTATCCATGCACTACGTGCCAAAGATAATCGTATTTTCAATTACGGTCATGATTATACCAAACAATCCCTGGTCATAATCATACCAAGTCCATCTATGCACGTAAGCCATAGATGACTTTTACCACATCTATGAATTAATATTTCATTGCTGAGACTCAGCTCAATAATTAATCCACATCATCGAATCACCCTTGCACTCCGGCTAAGGATATTCTTTAGTATCACGACCACGAATTATGCATGCACTACTACGGCTAAAGATAATCGTGTTTTCATCAACGGTCCTGATCATGCCATAAAAATAATAGTCTTTGCACTACGGCCAAAGAGAATTCATAGCCATAATCATACCAAAAACTGTCCATCAACGCATTACGGGCCAATGAGGACTTTTTCCACATCATTTGTAATATTACGGTCATGATTATACCGAATAATCCCTGATCATAATCATACCAAGTCCATCTGTGCACTACAGGCCACAGATGACCTTCAACAAAATATAAACATGAGAATGAGGTATTGACGTATATAGGGTTTCAAACCTCTTAGAAACTTTCGCGTCATTCGCTCCTCATTATCGACCAAATGGGATGCAAACCGGGATAACTCCGCAAACTTAACCTCGTACTGCGATATGGTCATATTATTTTGCTCCAATGCTTATCTCAACATTGTTAGATGCCATTTTCAAACACTGCCACAAAACAAGGGTTAATTAACATATCACATATTATCCCTATACTCTGACCGACCAATTAAATACCAAATAAACTTAGGTAGGTCATACTAGAAAAGGAATTCCCCGTCTCCCCCCTCCTAGTTCTTATCTTACATCTCAGCCAGGGATCATATCCCTAAGCTCTGATGCCAACTGTGACGCCCCCAAAATTAGGTATACATCACCCATCTTGGGTCATTAGATACATAGTACAGAATACAAATACAACTTACTAATACAACTGTCGTGTACAATATGACAAAATATAAACTGTGAGTTTGAATACAAATATTATCTTCTAGAGAGTATTCATACTCAAAAGGAGTCCTCATTACATTTATTAACACACCATTACATAGAATAGTGAGGACTACTAACTAATACTATCATTCGGACCATCACTCCTTTCCCTGACTCGTCCCAGCTATATTCTCATTTCCTGAAGAGAACATTGAAAGAAAGGGTGAGCACAACTAGCCCAGTAAGAAATATTATGACTAAGATAATGAAGAATAAATTATCAATAGTCTTCAACAATGTTAAACTGATAAAATACAATAGACATCAAGTTTAACTGCAGCGGAATAAGCAATCCATTAGAAGAGTTAAGTAGAGAATAAAACCTACTATTTTCTATGATTTAAAAATATTTTCATCAACTTTTATCACTGAGACTCAGCTTAATAAATAAACCACATCTTCTAATCATCCTTGTATTACGGGCCAAGGATATTCATTAAATCATCAATGATCATGACTATACCGAAAAATCCCTGGTCATAATCATACCACAAACTGTCTATCAATGCATTACAAGCCACTGAGGACTTTTACCACACCACTTATAACATCACAGTTTATGATTATACCGAATGATCCCTGGTCGTAATCATACTAAGTCCATCTATGCACGTAAGCTAAAGATGACTTTTAACATAAAATAAACATGAGGATAATGACAATGTTATAGGAATTCAATTAAACAAGTTCAAGAATTAGTTTATCCAGGAACTAATAATATCCAAATTGTCAACATGATACTTCTTTGTAAAGTAACAGTCAAGAATGCTCAGAAGAATATTTTCATGAAAAGATACTGGATAAAGCGCAAATATCAAGGATATTCCACTAATTTCATGGAGTATAGAAATCAAAACTTTAACCAAATGAGTATAATAAAGAATATATGAAACTGCAAATGGATTTTCACCAGCCATGAGGTAATCCACGTATACAGATCATTTCCACAATTTAATAAGGAATGAATATAAAGGATCATTCACCATGCATTTGGCAATCCACATAGACAGGTTATTCCAACAGAATAATAAAGAATGGAATAACAGAAGGATTCACCATGCATGCGATAGAGACCGCACAGACAGGTTATTCCCAATAGAACGGAATAATAAATATGGAACCAGGTCAGGTGAAATTCACACCGACAGGATATTCCGACAGAATAATAAATGCGGAATAATAAATAATGGAACCAGGTCAGGTGAAATTCACACCGACAGGATATTCCGACAGAATCGTAAAGAACGGAATAATAAAAGAATTTCACCAACTATGCGGTACTTCGCATAAACAGGTTATTCCAACATAATAATAAAGAATGGAATAACAGAAGAAGATCACCAAGTATTGGGTAAACCGCATATACAGGTCATTCCACCAAGTATAGGGTAAACCACGCATACAGGTTATTCCAACAGAATAATAAAGAATGGAATAACATAAGTTCTCTTCATGAATAAGAAAGAATAACACCCCTTACCATTTTAAAGAAGAACTGAAATAAAGAAGTAGTTAAGTGGCAGAATACTCTTCTTCTTTCTCTCTATAGTTTCTCTCTCTAGAGTTCAGTGAATTCGTAAGAAAATAATGAAGGAATGAGCTTCTATTTATAGGAAAATAGAATGCATAGTAACTAATCCATGAACGGTCCAGATTGATTTACTTTAATCTGACGGTCCATATTTAAAGAAAAATCTTTTAAATAAAATATAATATATTCTATTTATAGAATAACTTTAATAAAATATTTTGTTTTATATAAAAAGATTTTACTATGCAAAACACTATGCACAATAGAATATAATATATTATATTTATAGAATAACTTTAATAAAGTATTCTGTTTTATATAAAAAGATGTTTCTGTTTTATTACGTTAATAATACGAATAAAACAAAACTTCATTATCGCTAAATAATTCATATTATTAATTGACAATAATTGAATCAAACTGAGTGACTTCTCACATAAGCATCAATACCGTGTGCTACTATGCAACCACACGTATTACTGTACTTTTACTACTGAGTAGTTCAACAGTATAAACGGTAAAACTTCCGCCGTTATTTTTAATAAAATATTTTTGTCGTTTTCTCAATCTGACAATAATTCCGTTGTGGGGTCCACCAATGATTGTACCGTCGTACGAATATTCCCCGTAAATAGTAACTCGTGAATAGTACTTCGACACAAAATGTGTCCCAAATACTCGAGTGAACAATACTAGAGTAAATAGTAATTTGGGTAAATAGTAACCCGTGAATAGTAACTCGTGAATAGTAACTCCTGAATAGTAACTCCTGAATAGTAACTCCGACACAAAAAGTGTCTCAAATACTCGAGTGAATAATACTAGAGTGAATAGTAATTTAGATGAATAGTAACCCGTGAATAGTAACTCGTAAATAGTAACTCTGACACAAAAAGTGTCCTAAATACTCGAGTAAACAATACTAGTAACCTGTGAATAGTAATTCGTGAATAGTAACTCATGAATAGTACTCCGACACAAAAAGTGTCCCAAATACTCGAGTGAACGATACTAGAGTGAATAGTAATTTGGGTGAATAGTAACCCGTGAATAGTAACTCGTGAATAGTGACCATGTATTTTATGACAACTTGTTTACTTTAAAAAAAATTCACATATCACCCTTAGCGTTAACCTTTTATCAATTTAACCATTTACCAAAATAGAAAAATTGAATACTTTTATTTCATAAAATTTCGGGTCTCACACGGCAAACTTGGCTTCGTACTGCGACACGGTCATGTTGTTTTTCTCCAGTTTAATGAACTCTACCTCTTTCATGTGACGAATACTTTTGGGAAAGTACTTGTCGTTGAACAGTTCTTGGAACTTCTCCCAAGTCATCTTCAGTGTGGCAGGTCGGGTACGATTTACAAATTCTCACCAGTAATCTGCCTCTGCTCGCAACATAAAGGTGGAAAAGGGAACCTTTTGATCCTCGGAGCATCCCAAGACATCAAATATCTTGGTGATCTACTTTATCCACGTCTCCGCCTTAAGTGGTTTTGGCTCTCCAAAAAACTCCGGTGGTCCCAGCTCCTTGAACTGCTTAGCAGTGACCGTCCGAGAGTTATTAGTGTTTCCACCTGTATTTTGTACAGGAGCCGCCCTCGCCTGATGTTGCATAAATTGCATAAAACCTCTGAACGTCCCATCGTTCATCATTTGATCGTTGTTGTTTACCTGAGGATTATTGTCTTCCTGTTGCACATTATCCTGGGTATTAATATGTGGTGACTCGACGGTCTCATGTGCTTCATTGCTTATCTCAACATTTTCGGATGCCATGTTCAAATACTGCCACAAAACAAGGGTTAATTAACATATCACATATTATCCTTATACTTTGACCAACCAATTAAATGCCAAATAAACTTAGGTAGGTCATACTAGCGAAGGAATTCTCCGTCTCTCCCCTCCTAGTTCCTGTCTCACATTTCAGCCAGGGATCACATCCCTAAGCTTTGATACCAACTGTGACGCCCCTAAAATAGGTATACATCACCTATCTTGAGTCAACAAATATATTGTATAAAATTCAAATACAACTTAATTATAGAACAGTCGTGTAAAATACGACAAAACATAATCTAAGAGTTTTAATAAGAATATTGTCATCTAGATAATATCCACACTCAATGGAGTCCTCATTACATTTATTGTCACACTATTTAACAGAATAGTGAGGACTACTAATGCTATCATCTGGACCCCGACTAGTCCCGGCTACGTTCTCATTTCCTGAAGAGAACAGTTAAAGAAAGGGTGAGCTCAACTAGCCCAGTAAGAAATATTATGACTAAGATAATGCAGAATAAATTATCATTAGCCTTCAACAATGTTAAACTAATAGAATATAATAAATAACAAGTTTAACTACAGCGGAATAAGTAATCCATTAGAAGAATCAAGTAGAGCATGATATCTACTATCTTCTATTATTTAAAATGTTTTCATCAATTTTTATCGCTGAGACTCACCTTAATAAATAAACCACATCATCGAATCATCCCTGCACTACGGGCCAAGGATATTCATTAAATCATCAATGGTCATGACTATACCGAATAATCCCTGGTCATAATCATACCAAAAACTGTCCATCAATCCACTACAGGCCACTGAGGACTTTTACCACATAATTTATAACATAACAGGTCATGATTATACCGAATGATCCCTGATCATAATCATACCAAGTCCATCCATGCACATAAGCCAAAGATAACTTTCATCACAATATAAGCATGAGGATGATGATAATGACATAATAATTCAATAAAACAATTTTAAGAATAAATTTTAAAGATTTATAAGTTAATTTATCCTGAAATCAATAGCGTCCAAATTGTCAACATGATACTGCTTTGTCGAGTAAAATTGAAGAATGCTCAGAAGAATATTTTCATGAAAAGATACTGGATGAAGCGCAAATATCAAGGATATTCCACTAATTTCATGGAGTATAGAAGCCAAAACTTTAACCAACTGAGTATAATAGAATATATGAACCCGCAAATGGATTTTTGCCCGCCATGCGGTAATCCACGTAGACAGATCATTTCGACAATTTAATAAGGAATGAATACAAAGGATCATTCACCATGCATGCGGTAATCCACATAGACAGGTTATTCCAACAGAATAATAAAGAATGGAATAACAGAAGAATTCACCAGGCGTGCGTAATCTGCACAGACAGGTTATTCCCACAGAATGATAAAGAATGGAATCAGGTCATGTGTAACTCGCACAGTCAGGATATTCTAAACAGAATAATAAAGAATACACTACTACAAAATAGTAAATAGACAACGCGGAAAAAATATTGTGCTTTCAGTCAGAAAAACGTCGTGGTTAAGGGTGTTGTCTATTTGACACCATTACACAACGTTTTTAAAACGTTGTAGTTAAGCACAATACACAGTTTTTTAGGAAAAAACGTTATAGAATTGTTTTTCAAAAATTAGCAGATGCTTAAAAATGTTGTAGAAGGTATGATTCCACAACGTTTTTTGGATAAAAATGTTGTTGTTTAGTATATCAGACAACGTTTTTTAAATGTTGTAGATAAAGAAAAAAAAAGATGTGGTTCACCTATATTACCAATGCACCTGCAATATGTTAATGCCATGATATATAGCCAAAATGTATCAACCATTCAAAATACATCCCAATAATACCATTCATTTACAGTTTCAAATTACTACATCCACAAAATATATACCAAAATGTCCATATATACATCTCAAATTCACTTTTCAATCCACAAAATAAACCACAATAAACCAAACTATTCATAAAATTAAGTTACCACTACAACAAAACGGATAACGAAAAAAATCGTACAGATGGGGTAATCTTCTAAAAGGGTTTACAGCAATTAATATGTTCCCTGTGTAAGTCTGAGGCACCATGAGTTAAAAGAAAATAAAATAAAACCAATGCTTGGGTCAGAGTCTTGAAATTTACTAAAGAATTGATTGAATAAAATGAATAATTAAAAAAGAGAGAAATAGAGAATTCCATGTGTACCTTCTCACTGAAGTTAAGATTAATCTCCAACTGCTCTATCTTCTCATTTCTTTCCTGCAAGATGTTTAATAAACCAATTAACATAATCTACTGACTAACATGGACAAGTTCCTCTATGACCATGAACAGACGTGATTTATTTGACATGACTGAAAGATTTTCAATTGGCAGTACTGAATCAGAAGAACCATAACAGCATAGCCATGAGACCCATGACCTGTTTCTTGTATAAAGATGATGAACAGGATGAAATTTTGGATAAACAAATGATCAATAAAATGATCCTTACCATGAATAGGGTCCATTTTCTGCCTAGGTCCGCCTAGCACTTTTTAAAGCATTGAGTAGTGTGCTTACTGTTGTTAGCAAGTATTAGCAAAAAAGCAAAACATGTTAAAAATAAGCATTTCCAAATAACACAATTTTACATGTCAAATCCCTTTCCTTTTCACGTTATAAATTGGCGGACATGGTAAATTTAGTATATGCTCAATTCACTTATATAGAAAATCTCAAAGTCAAATAATTGCTGATTAGCAGAACAAAGCTTTTGTACGTTAAGTCTAAAGGCATCATTCCCCGACTATGAATCAGGGTCAAATTCTTCACACACAGCTGCACTGCATATAACCCTAGGCATGAATTGAGAAAACTAATAGTCATCAAAGAGAAGTTCCATTTTCATCGACGTTTGCAACATGAATAGAATGAGAAGCACACATACTAAACGATTTGAGATGTTTTAGTTTTGTGCTTTGATGTGAAAAACTCATTGAAAACAGAGATGTAATTAACTTGTATACCATTGAAGTGGCAAATATAGGCAGTGACAAGAACCGGCACCACCGTGAACAGTTTCTAGATTAAATTAATATCAGTAACATCAGGAAGCCACCTAGGCATAGTAATACTACCGTCAAACCATTTTAAGATTGTGATTCCTGCAGTAATAACTAGGAAATCTAGTGCCAGTCCAACTGCCAAGGCAGATGTGAAGCTCAATGAATCTGCACAAGCAAAAAAGCAATAGTCAAATCATCACTGAGAATTTGGCTGGGTCAACAGATTCTTCTGGCTGGGTCAACAGATTGTACTACATCAAATTCTCCACACACAGCTAGTAATAAAAGCTAATGATAACGTACTCGCATAGTTTTTGAGATGAGAAAGGCTGATGCTGCCTGCTACAAAGCGGCTATCAAAAGATAAAAAGGAACTTTGTTTCTCATTCTGTCCAAGTTCATCAACCTAAAGTCTTGTGCTAAATGTGAAAAAAGTATGGGACTTCTAATATCCTTTGCCAAGACATAATTATCCCTTCTAAATCCTAGAAAGTTCACTCAATTTGTCTGGTAATGGAAAATTAAAAAAGAAGAACAGCACACCTGTTTCTGAAGTTTAAGTGAAAATGTATACTTCTCTTAAATTTGGAGTGACGAAGCTCATGTTCCATGTCCATTACCTACCAAAAATACCACAATCTATCGTTATAAAAGTGGTTATTTTTCATCAAACAATCACTGATAAAAGTCATAACTGTAGTGACAAAACACGCCAAAAAAATAGATTTCATGACCAAATATATTTAAGCATGCATTCAAGTGCAAGTAAAATACAAAACGTAGACACACCTTTCTGGGATGATGACACAATCTAATTCTTCTAGCTTATTGAACCTCCTCCATTAGTTCGTCCAGTTCCTAGCAGCATTGTAAGGCAAGTCCAAATGAAAAGGGTACATTTCAACCTAAGAAACTAAGTTAGAAACAAAAGTTGAAACAAGTCCCAAACAAAGTAAAGAAAACTCAAAAGAAACAGCAAGTTGCAATATCATACAGAACAAAAATTAAGCTTACAGTTTCAGCCTGGGCTTGCATTGCCTTAAACTCTACTGCTTTTTGGGGGAATTGATCCAATTAGTTCATTCTTATGTATATATCATTAGTTAGTTTGGTTAGAACCAAATAAAATTCAGTCAACATAATTTCAACTTAAAACCCATAATTGCCCCAAATGAATCAAAAAGCACAATTAATTAAATCCATACAGTGAAATAAATGTTTAGCAAGGGTGTCATTGGGCATGTACCCAGCAACAAGTAGCCTCTCATCACCATCACATCAATACCCAATCAAATTGGCTAACCTCTTGTATCTCAGCTTCCCAACACCCCAAGCTTCATCCTTCAAAAAGAAACCCTAATTTTAAAAACCCATTTACCATAATAAACCCTAAGGCTTCAATTCAATTCCATCAATAAACAAGTAGTTAAATTTCTTAATAGCAATCCACCTCTGATTCTGCAGCCGACCCTTGTATACCACATTTGTGGCTTTTTTTCCACTCTTAGAAACAATAAACTCCGGGCTAAAATTGTTGGTGGCAGTTTTCAGTCGACGAGATTATGAATCGGAGTCTCCGAAGCCACGTCCCAGTACTTGACAATGGCATCGTCGGCGCCGGAGAGGTGGTGAAGCTTATCGAGGCGAGGGTATTTAACTACATGAACGGGGCGAGAGTGACACGGAGTTTCCTGAGGGGTAACCGGGACTTGGCGTCAAAGACTTGAACCAGATCTGAGTGGGATCCGTTGGCGAGTAAGCGTTCGTCCGAGCGAAAAGAGGCAGATGTGGCTGTATCTTTGAAGGCGGAGATGGTGGCTATGGGTGTTAGGCTTGGAGACGGTTGCGGAGTGAGTGGCGGCGAAGTGGTGAGGAGAAGTTGGCGAGAACGAGAGAGAAGTGGATGGAGAAAGTACAGATATAGAGATAGGAGATAGAAGAAATTTCGTGATTTTCAATTCCATATTTTTATATTTTGAGCTCCGTGTTTTTTTAGATAGACAACGTTTTTTTAAAAAAAACGTTATCTAGTTAAAACCAAAAAAATGCTCTTTTAAATAGATAATGTTTTTGCATATATATCTACAACATTTTTTTTAAAAACGTTGTGAAAAAAAATACCACAACGTTTTTATAAAAAACGTTGTGGTTTAAGTGTTGTCTATTTACTACTTTGTACTAGTGATTGAACCAGGTCATGCGTAATCCACACAGACATGATATTCTAACAGAATAATAAATAATAGAATAACAACAGAATTCACCAGGCATGCGAAAGACCGCACAGACATGTTATTCCAACAGAATAATAAAGAATGGAATAACAACAGAATTCACCAGGCATGCGATAGACCGCACAGACAGGTTATTCCAATAGAATAATAAAGAATGGAATAACAACCCTTATGAGTATTGAAAGAAAATAACTCTCTTCATGAATACGAAAGAAATAATACCCCTTACCTTAGAAGAAAACTGGATACTGGAATAATGAGGTAGCAGACTTTTCTTCTTCTTTCTCTCTATAATTTCTCTCTATAATTATTGCTCTTGTGAGACTTAGTGAATTGGTGAGAAATGAAGGAAGAATGAGCTTCTATTTATAGAAAAATATAGTTTCAATAATTGCACATTTTGGGGCTCAAAATATTACAGTATAATACCACCCTCTTTTTCTTCATTTTTAATTTAGTCCTGTAAGTATTTTCAAACTTGCACCACCTCCCCTAATAGTAAATCATGTGAATTAATAGTTCATTCATGTGACTTAATAGTATAATCATGTGAAAAAATTAATTACAGTATAATACCTTCATCTATACCTCCATTTTTAATTTAGTCATGCAAGTATTATCAATCTTGCACCAACTCGCCTAATAGTAATTCATGTGAATCAATAGTACACACATGTAAACACACATAGTTAAAACATGTGAAGCAATAATTACTCATTATCTTATTTAATTTAATTACCCGATTGGTCAATATAACCTCCAGACATTAATTATTATCAAAATAAATGTCGATTTCCATTAACACTAATAATTCTCACACAATGGAACCATCAATTTCATCTTTAACCAACACGAACTTATTCATCATTAATATCATAACTCACAATATTTAACAACCAGATCATTCCCAGGAAAGAGGGGGCTTTTCGATAAGGATTTCTCCTTATTGGCGCGCAATTAGGTGACCAAACCTCTCCGTGACAGAAATTTCTAGACATTGTTAATATTATAAATAATAATATGAATAACTTTATCTTCTTAATTATTGATTTAATAATATAACATATTATGCAGATGATACTGTGACAATTATTGAATCAATAATATGAGAGATATGATGCAGCAATTACTGTAGCAATAATTGAATATAACTGAGTGACTTCTCACATAAGCATCAATAATCAATATCGTGTGCTATTATGCAACCACGCGTATTACTGTATTTTTACTACCGGGTAGTTCAACAGTTTAACGGTAAAACTTCCGCCGTTATTTTTATAAACAGATAATTATGTCGTTTTTTAACTACAAAAATACTTTCTTTGTGGGGTCCACCAATGATTGTGTCGTCGTACGAATATTCCCTGTTAAAACGAATATTCCCCGACCAATCGAATATTATATAACCACTTACTTACTTTGCAAAATTTATAAATATTACCTACAACTTTAACATTATATCAATCCACACCATAATATTCAAAAAATATATTTCGAGAAAATTATTCTTTATTCATAAAAGTTGGGGTCTTACAAACTACCTGCTGTGACGCCCTCAAAACAGGTATACATCACCTATTCTGAGTCGCCAAAACATGGTACAGAAATAATTACAACTTTATTAATACAATTGTCATGTAAAATATAACAACACATAAACTGTGAGTTTAAAATATAAATATTGTCTTCTAGACAATATCCACACTCAAATAAGTCCTCATTATAATTATTGATACACTATTTTATAAAATAGTGAGGACTATTATAACAACTTCCTTGGAACATCACTCCACACCCCGACTACTTCCCGCTATATTCTCGCTTCCTGAGAAGAAAAATGGAACAAAAAGGAAAAGGGTGAGCTCAACTAGCCCAGTAAAAAATATTATGACTAAGATAATATAGAACAAATTATCGTTAGTCTTCAACAGAGAAATATCTGATAGAATATAATTCACAACAAATTTTAGATCAACAACTGCAGCGGAAGCAACAATCCATTAGAAGAGTCAAGTAGAGAATGAATTCTACTATCTTCTAAGATTTAAAAGTCCATCATCAATATTTTATCCCTGTAACATTAATCAATATACATCTTGAATCAAATATTCATCTTTGCACTACATGCCAAAGATATTCATTTGTATCACCAGTTGGTCATGTTCATCTAAACACCTGTTCTTCTTTACACTACGGGCCAAAGATATTCATCAGTTAATCATTCATCTTTTTACTAAAGGCCAAAAAAATTCAGTAATATCATCATTTAGGACTGAGGATGACGAAAAATATTTTAATGAAAACGAATTCAATGAGACAAAATGACAAATAGTAGGGATTCGTACTTCGGTTTATTCATGTTCAAAAAAACCTTATAATATACCATAGTAGAGTAAAATTCAAGAATAAAGATCAAAATATGGATACAATCAAAGCTAGTAACAAAAATAGACATCTCGAACAAAGAAGAGAAAATTTTGTTTTTCGGTGAATAGTGTCGTATTCATGAATAGTGTTGTATACGTGAATAGTATCGTATACGTGAATAGTAATCTCGACACAAAAAGGTAGAAATTCATATCAATATTTCGGCATAATGATATTAGAATAATTAATATCATTTGTAAAAAAAATAACATCCCTTACCTCGAAAGGACAGTACTTCTGACTAGAATACCGGATATAGTGCTTAAAGAAACTTGCACCGTATAGCAACACTCAAAGTATCAAAATACTCACAAAAATATGCTCGATAATATAGAGAGAGAAAACTTCAGTTTCTGGTGTGATTTTCAATTCTAACCTAAGTACCCTATTTATAGGAAAATGCTTAAAACACTAAAGCATAAAATTTAATAAAATAATAATATTTATTAAAAAATTTCATGCCCACCTCTTGAAATCTGATTTCAATTCATTGTGTGGCCCACCAAAATGAAAAAAAACGTTTTTCTTTAAAAAAATATTTAAAACTTCAAAAATTAATTATTCTGAAACTTCAATAATTCATAATAAATAGCCTTTTTATCAAAAAAAATCGAATCTTATGTCCATTTCATAGGAAATTCAATTCTATACAACTTTGTAAATTTAAGCTTTTCCAAATTTCAAGCAGAAATTGATCGAAATCCACATACGGACGATTTTACAGGCTATAATCAAATTTCAGTCAAAATGGGGTCCACCAACATGTTTAACATGTTTTTAACATTTATCGTAACAAAAATACTCTTTCCCCTCATTTATTCATATATCACACATTCATTGTAAAAAACCACCATTATTATATTATTATAATATATTTAAATGAATTAGTTTATCAGAAAAGATAAAATATTAATTTTCAACAATTGCCACTTTTCTAAAAATTTCTCTCCATTTATATTCACAAAAAATAAATATTTTTCTTATCATATAAATCAATAATTAATTATTCACAAATAATATTACAGAATCACAATACTGACAACCAGGTCGTTCCCAGGAAAGACGGGGCTTTCCGATAAGGATTTCTCCTTACTGGCGCGCAATTAGGTGACCAAATCTCTCCTTAGACAGAACTTCCTTAGACATTGCTAATAATGTTATCTAATAATATTATTCAAATAATATGAATTATTGATATGATAATGGAAAATACTGTGCAGTGACAATTATTGAAACAACAATAATATAAAATATCAACGTAGTAATTATTGAATCAATAAAATAAAATATTGAACAGTAATTACTGCAACAATTATTGAGTAATGACTTTTTATGTAAGAATCAATAATTGGTGCAATATCGTGTGCTACCGTGTAACACCGCGTATTACTGTGTTTTAACCACCAGGTATTCCAACAGTGTTAACGGTAACTACGCCGTTATTTATAAAAAACTTATACTTGTCGTTTTCTTCATCCAATCGCTTTCTGTTATGGGGCCCACAAAAGGCTACGCTGTCGTACGAATATTCCCCGACAGTAAGAATATTCTACGACCAAACGAATATTCCCCAACAAAATGAATATTTTATAACCACTTACTTATTTAAAATATTTGCGCATTTTTACCCATAACTATCCACATTAATCAAATCAACCCTTACTATTTCAAAATAATAAATAGAGAAAATTCAATTCCATTTATAAAAAGTTGGGGTCTTACAACCTCCCCTCCTTATGAAATTTCATCCTCGAAATTGACGCATGTACATAGTATTTTGAAAAGGTGAGGGTACCTCGCTTTTATTTCTGATTCCAACTCCCAGGTCATTTCCTCAATAGCATGGTTCCTCCACAAAACTTTGACTTGTGGTATAACTTTTGTGCGTAGGACATGTTCCTTCCTAACCAAGATCTTGACAGGTACCTCTTCGTACGTTAAATCTTCAGTTATCTCGCCTAGTTCTAACTTAATAATGTAGTTCGGCTCGTCCACGTATTTTCGTAACATCGATACGTGAAAAACGTTATGAACACGCGACATACTTAGCGGTAAAGCGAGTCTATAGACCACAGTTCCTACTTGATCAAAAATTTCAAATGGGACAACAAATCGAGGTTTGAGATTTCTTCTCCTCATCGACTCTTACTTCTAGAATAACATATTCTTTTACTTTCTTCTTTATATGCATCAGCTCCAGATTTGTGGCTTGAGCAGCTTTAACTTTATCGATTAAAGTCGGTTCTAATCGTATATTCGACATCATCACGTGGGTACTTGGAGCCTTTAACTCTATCTCCATCCTTTGTAAGTCGTACAAAAAGGGACTTTGTGTTGACAACATCGCACTTATTCCCGCATATGATCTTCTACTCAATGCGTCAGCTACCACATTTGCTTTTCCAGGATGATATTGAATGCTATGGTCGTAATCTTTCAATAGCTCGAGCCAACGTCGTTGCCACATGTTGAGTTCCTTTTGGGTGAAAAAATATTTGAGGCTTTTATGGTCTGAATATATCTCCACTTTCTCCCCATCTAGATACTGCCTCCAGATTTTTAACGCGAAAACGACTGCTGCCAACTCTAGATCATGAGTAGGGTAATTCCTCTCATATTCTTTGAGTTGTCGCGAGGCATAGGCTATGACCTTCCCATGTTACATGAGAACACATCCTAACCCTTTGCCCGAAGCATCGCTGTAGATAACAAATCCATCCGAACCAGATGGTATTGTCAGAACAGGTGTCGAAATGAGTCTCCTCTTATGCTCTTGAAAACTCTTCTCGCATTCTTCACTCCATACGAATTTTGTATCTTTCCAAGTCAGTTGAGTTAACGGAGTAGCGATTCGAGAAAATCCTTCCACGAATCTCCGATAATAACCAGCTAAACTCAGAAAGCTACGTACTTCGGTCACTGTCTTCGGTTGCTCCCAACTTTGTATTGCTTCAATCTTCGCCGGGTCAACAGATATTTCATGTTTTGACATCACGTGCCCAAGGAATGCTACTTCCTCAAGCCAGAACTCATAATTCTTCAGCTTGGAATATAGCTTGTTTTCACGAAACCTTTGAAGTACCATCTTCAAATTGTGCTCATGATCTTCACGGCTTTTGGAGTATGTAATAACCCGATATTTTCTATATAGTTAAATCAGAAATTTTACGTATAAATTTTTTTTTAATTTTAAGGATGAGGATTTGTACAAGATAAAGCTTATGTAATTATTGTAATAAATAAAAATATATTTATTACATGAATGTGTGCAAATAATTTTATTTTAGAATTATTGATTATTATAAAGTTTATTCTTTTAATAATTAATTTTATAATAGAAATATTTTTATTATTTTATTTTCTATGAAAATATAATTATATATTATTTAAATAATATATGAAATGATTATTAGAATTAGTATAATAATTAATCTATTTTAATATATGAATTTATGCTAGTTCAATTAAGTTAATTATTTTAACTTAATTAATAATGTTAAATATGAAAGATAAATCAGATATGGAATCCAAAACCCTAATTTTGCATTTTGATCAAGGAATAAGAATAATAATATAATATTAATTATATTTTGATTTTTCAGTGCTATAAATATGTACTGTATATACGTATTGATAATGGTTAGTCAATTATGATGTATTATGACTAAACTCTAATAATATTTTTATAAACCCTAATATTACTGATAAACCCTAGTTTTGAAGTCAAATGAGACTTTAAAATCTGTCTAGTAATTTTGTTATGTGATTAATGATATTTATTATAATATTATTTTATTTTAGTACTGTAAATATGTACGGTATATGTGTGGACTGATAATGTTGGTCAAATTATGTGTATAATGTCAAAACCCTAGTTTTAAGCTGTTAAATCCTAATTTAAAAGTCGAATGCCAGTTTAAGACTGTTACATAATCATGTTAATGTGATTTATGATTGGTGTTATAGATATTAACCCTAAATAGGGAGAACACTAATTTTCAAAACCCTAATGTTTTTTTAAGAATAAACCTTATTTTTTTATTCTAAATTATAAACCTTAATTTGCCTACGGTAAACCCTAATCGCTAAATTGGGAAGTGTAATGCTAATTAGTGTCTCTTAAACCTAATTAGCAAAGTGCTAGATAATTAGAAACCTAAACTATTTTAGAAAACCCTAATTTATAATTTTTGAAACTAAAATTGTATTTTTACAAACCCTAAATTAGAAATCCTATAAATTTAATGTGCTAAACCCTAAGGGTCAAACCCTAAGGGTCAAACCCCTAAGGGTTTGCAAAGTTACAAGATTGCCATTAAATTAGAAAATCAAAAGACCAAAATGCCCCTTTTGCATTATTTAAGTTTGCTTGTAAATCTTGGCAAAAATATGGAGTTGGTAAACCACTATGATATCCCATGTGACTAAAATACCAACTGATCAGCCAAATCTTGCTAGCCAAGATCATTTTACCATCATATATATAGATTGAGAGAGAGAGAGAGTTTATTTTTATTGCCATTTGTTCACCAAACACCAACTTCAGCTCTCTCTCTCTCTCTCTCTTCAAACCCATGAAATCCTAAGACATTTCAGTCACAAAACCAAGCCCCACTAACATCCATAACAAATCAGGAGCCTAGAATCAAGATTTGGTTCATAAAAGTATAAAACCTAACCCTAGAATTTGATCCTTAATTGTATGTTAGATCTTGTGTTTCAGTGTTAAAACATGTTGAATATAGTGTTAATCAATGATCTGGGTTGATAGATGTTAGATCCATTACATCTATAAGCTCGGATTTGGTGTTTGCAAGAATCTGGAAATTTTTTTAAATGAGTCTGACAAACGAATGTCAGACCCTGTAAATCGTTGTGTGTTTATGTTTTTGCTGGTTGAAACGTTTAAAGTTGTAGTATGTAATGTAGGCTTGGATCTGGAACTTGAATCAAGTTTAGATCATGCACAGATTACATGTTATTATTGGTCAAAGACCGTTGAGCAAGCATGACTGGGCAATTCTAGGTAACCCAGAAACTGCCCAGATCATGTCTAACAAGCTTTTTATGTCTCCTGATCTGGTAGGTGTTTATTGTTTTGTTGTTGTTGTTGCAATATAATCGTAATATGTTATGTGGACTACACATTTATGCCTATACATCACCTAAATGATAACCAGAAAAGAAATAGTGGATTGGTCAAACCAAGCAGAAGATCATGGAATCGGTTTTCTGGGCACCCCAGAAAACTGATGACCATGTCTTCTGACATGGTTTGACCGGACCGGATCTAATAATTGTAATGTTGTTAGAGTGATTTTGTGTAATGGATCTGTTTTCGTACATGTTGGCTACAATCTAGAACTTTTAAATCACAAAAACATTATACGGATAGAAATTAGTGGAAGCCCAAAAGTGCTAGCATGAACTGTTCTTCAATTCTGGAAAACCCGGAAATTGAAGAACAGTGTCTGACAGGTTTTCCAGGGCTTGGATCTCACTTATGTTATGATGTTTGGCCATGTTTGTTATTGAATCGTATAGTATTACACGAGTACTACAAGATCTGATCAAGAACATGCCCAGAACCATCACAGAATAACAATTATTGGTGGTCAAACGTGTCTACTCGATAACTGCATATGAATTTCTAGGTTTCATGATGAACGCCACGAACACCTATAGCGACGGTTTGGTCGCTATAGGCAGTTTCTAGCGACAGACATGTAAACCGTCGCTATAGGCAGTTTTTAGCGACAGTTTATTTCTAAAATTAATTATTTTTATTAAATAAATAGAAAAATTAGTTTTTAATTATTAAAAATATAAAATAAATTCTTAAAAATTATTTTAAAGTCCGAAAATTAGTTTTTAATTATTTTAAATATATTTCATAAATATTTAATATTTTTGGAATATTAAATGTATTTGATTTATTTAATTATAATATTAAATAAATTATTTAAAAATGATTTTAATACATGAAAAATTATTTAAAAATATATTATGGTATAAGAAAATAATTTAAGTTATTTTTGATAACTTTAATATTTTGTGATAAATTTCATTAATAAATTGATATTAATGATAATTAAGTTATTTGATAAATGTATTAAATAAATTATGAAAAATAGAATTAATGATTTAAAAATCATATAAAAATGATTTAAAGGTTATAAAAATATTATAAGTTAGAAAATATAACTTTTGATATTTTGTGATGAAAAATATTAATATTTTAATATTAGTAATATTAGATTTATTTAAAAATTATATTTATTAAATTAGATTAAAAATGATTTTAATATTAGAAAAATCATTTTAAATGAAAATAAATAGTTTAAAAATATTTTAAGTTATAAAATATAACTTTCAATATTTAAAGGTAAATTTCATTAATTATTTACTATTAATGATATTAGAAGTATTTAATAATTATATTAAGTAAATTATTTTAAAAATAATTTTAATATTATAACAATCATTTATAAAGAAAATAAAGTGTTTAAAGATATTTGAAGTTATAAATTATAACTTTTGATATTTAAAAGAAAATTTCATTAATAATTTAATATTAAATGATATTAGATTTATTTAATAATTATAGTAAATAAATAGTTTTAAAATAGTTTTATTTATTTAAAAAGGATATAAATGAATTAAAAATATTTTAAGTTATGATTAAGGACTTTTAATATTTTGATAAGTAATACATTAACACTTTAATATTAATGAAAATTATTTAAAAATAATTTTAATTCTTTTAAAAATCATTTAAGGGTAATATTAATACTTTAATAGTATTTTGAGTTATTATAAAAAAAACTTTAACATTTTGGCAATGGTTTCATTAATAATTTAATATTTATTAAATATTAATGATAATAAAATTGATTCTTCTTGAATAAACTTTAAATCTCTTTCTTTTGGTTTAATAAGAAATTTAAATGTTATTCTTTTACCTAAATGTTTACAGCTTAATCCTTCATTACTGGTAGTAAATGGATACAATAAATATATAAATGGTAACCCTAAAATGATTTTATCAGTAAGATTGCGAATTAAAACAAATGATATTTTAAAACACATATCATCTTGACAGATATGCACTTTAGGTAATTTATATTTTATTTCCATCTGACCGCCATTAGCTGAATTTAATTTTCATTAGTCTTCTTATAGTATTTGGTTGGAATAAGACCTTCCTGGATACAATTTAAATCCGCACCAGTGTCAACTAAGGCGGGAAGTTGTATTGAAAAGGTTTTATCAACAACCAAATCAATGGAGATATACCATTTTTGAATGGCAATATCTTTAACTCTTTTAAGAGAAAGACCTTGAACGAAAAGATCTGGTTCATCTTTGATTCCTGAAGATTCTGGCTCATCGTGATCTTCATCACTAGAGGAGGAATCATGAACTTGAAAATCAGACTTTTGACTCTCTAAGTCTTTTCTTAAATTAGAGACTTCAATTTTTATTAAAGATTTCTTTTTTGAGTTTATTAACTTCTTGATTTAATTCTGGAAGGGTAACTTCTTTAATTGGGGTTTTAAATCATTCTAGAGTTTTATTAAGGCTAAATATCGGTTTATCTTTAGCTTTAAAAATCTTGTCTTTAACTCTAGTATCTTTGGTTAAATAATATTGAACTTTAAGTTTAGGGTCAGAAATTTTACTAATTAAGTCGATTAACAAAGAGCTTTCTTCATCCTCTTTGGTAATTACACTTAATCTTTTAGTGTAACAATTTTCATTACAGTTATTAGCACAAATAGTGACTTCTTCTTCGTTACTATCAGATTCATTGTTGTTGGTACTGCTTTTAGAAGAATAGGGGATGTCAGATTCTTCATTATTTTCTGTATTGTTCTCTATTCTCATTAACTCTAATAATTGTTCTGTATCTTATTAGAGATATTTAACTGAGATAATTTTTGTTTTACTTTACATTCATTTTTGTAGTGGCCTTTTCGCCCACAATTTTGGCAAACGATTTTACTCTTATCATATTTTTTTATTCCTTTTATTATATTTTTTATTAACTGGTTTGGGTTTATTGTAATAATTGTTCTGATTATTATCCTTTTTATAAGTATGTTTACGTTTGTGACGTTTATGTGTTTTAGGATGATCAATATGTCTGTGTTTATGCTTTCTTTTAGAGGGAGCAATGGGGGGCAGACCATATTGTTCACAAAATGTTCCTAACTCATATTTAGCTTTTTTCTTGTCTTTACTGGCTTGTTTAGCTAATTTAAAATCAATACACATTTTTAAGCCTATTTTTTGAATATAACTGATTATGTCACCATAAGTGAGATTATCATAATCAATATATCCTAAATTTTTACTCAACTCTTCTCTAACTTTATGAGCGAACAATGACGGCAAACCATTTACAAACTTTTCTTTCCAGAAAGGCTTGTTGCTATCATTTCGCAGCATAACTCTAGAGGTAAACACATCTTTGTACCACCTGAAGTCACTAAGAGTGGGACAAGTGAGATTACTGAGTTGATCGTGAATCCTTTCTGTTATGTTACTAGGAGTTCCTACAAATATTTTATTATGGTAAAAATTAAAGTATTTACTCCATCTGGCAGACCAACACCGACATCTTCATCAAAGATGGGGTTGCCGTCATCGTCTAACTGGATAGCATGAATTATAGATAGTTTAGTATCTTCCGTGAGATGTCTTTCCCCCAAGATCTGAGAATACCCGTGAATCCACTAGCTATTAACTCAACGATTTCTGGTTGTGACAGATTGTTGAATTTAGTAATATAGCTATTTGCTACCATAGACATGTGATTTAATTTGTTTAAAATTTCTTGTTCACTAAGACCATCAATGTTCCATTCATAAATTTTATTAGCTGAAATAGAGAATTGTTTGTCTAGGTTTCTCTTTTCGAATTGGAGATCCGGAGGAGTAGGCCTAGAATACCAATTTGTGGTTAAACTAGTGTTTTTGACTGTTAACTTGTTCAATTGATCATTAAAATCTGGGATTGAAGTAGAATCAGAACAGTCAGCTTGACTTTCTCTTTCAACTTCAGTCTCAACTTGATCCAAAGTAGAAATAGTACCACTTGGACCAGGTTCAGTTTTTAGTTTTTTGAATAACTTGTCAATAGATTTAATTAGGTTGCTATCATCATTAGGTAAACCTAATTTACTTCTATTTTCAGGTAAGTTAATCAAAGGATGTTCAATTTTTGCATCTGGTTTTTTAATACTTGTTTCTTCAAATTTTTCTTCAATTCTATCAAGCTGTCTTCCAACAGTTGCAAGATATTGATTACTAAAATTTAATTGTTCAATAATTTTTTTATCATCTTTATTGCCATCAGAAATTTTAAAGGGACTGGCAACAACAGATGTGTTCTTAACTGGGATAAGGATCGTTTCTAGCGGAGGATGACTAGAACAGACCTTAGACTTATCTTCTTTTACCCATTGACATTTTGTTATAACATTACACTTTGGTATTGATCATACCAGTCGTAAAAGGTAATGTTTATTTTTTCATTTTTTATGAATCGTTTCCATCTATTAACAATTTTATCTCGCTCCTTTTCGGTTGGGTGGTTTGAACGAAATAAATGTCTTTTATTTTTATTATTTTTAGAATTAAAATCTTTTACAAGATTATCCCAATCAAGAATAAAATCTTTTTTAATAACTCTTAACTGATTGTTAATCGGAATTTCAAAATCAGACTGAGTGGGAAGCTCAGAAGGAGTAGGAGAGGAAGAACTTTCGTCTCTACTAGATCCTTTTGAGTATAACATGGGTGACTAGCTTGACCTTGATTTAAAATACCTTTTAATTTAAGATCTCTTAAAGAAGGGTTATTAAGAATTTCAGTGTCTTCTTCTTGAAGATGCTATTGTACTAGCAGAGTCTTCAATAATAATCGGTCTTTTACTGCGTTCAAAACTTATTTTTACGGTTCCATCTGAAAATTGTCTAACATTCTCAAGGTTTATTAGATTGTTAACTATAGGTTGTTCAGGTATTTCACTAGGTAAAGTCCATTGACTAGGGAGAGTAATATCTTTCCAGAGAATGGTTCTCGGGATTTGAATATTAGCATCACTAGTTGAACTTTGAATTAAGACAGTTTGATCTTTCGGACTTTTATTGAGAGCATGAACGTTTAAGTTAGTTTTCATGGTCTTATAATAAATCCGGTAAATCAAAGCTATCGGCTGAGAACCCTCAATCATATGAGTAATTTCTCCAGCAGTTTTAATATTTAATGTCAAGGCATTTTATAAATTTTTATCACTTAGGCTCAATGTGAAATCAGGAAAGCAATTGAAATGGATAGGTCCATTATGCAGACTAGATTCCATTGCGCCGATCATGCTAGGATAATAATTCAAAAATCGTGCATCTCTGAGGCAGAGATAAATGCTTGAATTAATTCCTTTAATGTTTAATGGTTTAACAGCCACTTGAACTAATCCAATGTGAATAAAATTATAACCTTTCTTTTTATGTTTTTTGATGACTTCGGGATCCAAAAGGCTACAATTTTCGTATTTTTTATTAATGGCATAGACCTTTTCAACAGTTTTGACATTATAATCTGTTTTAAAATTGTCTAAAAATGTTGACTGATAAATTTCCTTAGGGGAGACCCTAGGTATATTCCAATTGTGTAAGGCTTGACTGATATTTTCATAACTGTGAAGTTCCTGGTTAACTATGTCTGGGACAGGAGGCAATATTGACCGTTACTAGTTGAGGAGTTAGATCTAAACAATCTATTCATTATTACCAGGTTCAAAATAAATTTTTATTCATTATTCTTCCATTCATACCCTATTACCTTAAGCAGACTCATACCTATGTTCAAAAACCAACACTGCTCACCCAAGAGACTTACAAAGGCTTGACAAGAACAAGGTGGACTATAGTAAATCAGGTGACTTCTGAATAAGAATAAAAGAGAAATTTTGAAAACGGTTAAAGATGAACAGTTGTAAATATCTTACTGGCAACTAGAACAGAAATAACATGGCTCTGATACCATTTTAGGCGAAAGTAAGAAAAGTAAGAAAACTAGAAACAGAGGTGCAAATAATGTAACAGTTTAATTACTAAAACATATAATTTTATTGATTGGAAATGAAAATGTTTACAAATGTACAAACGTTTACAAATTACAAATTGAATTGACTTGACTTACTCAAAACATTTAAGAGAAGTAGAATAGTAGAAGGAGGGGCTAAGAAAGGCTTAACAGCGGTAGAGGCTAAAGATTCATCTGAGAAGGAACTCAGAGTCTTTCGAAGTCTGCCTCAAAAACTAAGTTCGATTTCTTTTATAGAATAAGGAAAGAACTATTACAAAGTTACTATTACAAAATAAATGATTATAGACAAAAGTTACTATTCATGAACAGTGCTGACTTTTTTACTATTCATTAACGCGTCTGGCAACTTTTGACAAAGTGGCTACAACTTTTGACTTGAGAGATGTTTTTGGTGGAAAGGAGATGCTTTCGGTGGAAAAGACGAATCTGCTTTCGGCTGAGGGCATCTTTTGACTGGCTGCAGGGAGCAGGTGCATGTGACTGAGAAGAAATGTCAGGCAAATGGGTCCTGAGCATCCTGTAGATTGATGGTGCCATAAGGGTCATCATCTTCTTCATACTGACTGAGGGAAGCTGATGAAGAACCTGTAGAGGCTTCTTCATGTAATTCATTAATTCTTTTATTTAATGCCTGGGCAATTAATTTTAACACTCTTTTCCGGAACAATCTTTAAAATCAAAAATGCTACGGGAACAAGACGAACCAGTGGGACTGACTCTAGACTCTTTTGATTTTTTACTGACACTTGACTCTTTTGATTTTTGACTAGAAGGTTCTGCTGTAGAGACTGGGAGAACCTTGAGAGGAGAAGCAGGGAATTCTAATTGAACTTGACCTATAATTCTATTGACGTCAAATTTATCCCACCATTTGACAAACCATTGGCGTGTGACAATGGGAAAAGGATCTGCCGACGGAGATGTAGGGGAAGCATTGTGACTGATTTCACTGGTGGGGTTTTGAATGCTATATTCCCATCGGAGAATCCAGGGAATCTTATATTTACTTACAAATTGAAGAAGAACTGGGACACCTCCATATACAGAATCTAATGTTTTGTGATTGTAAAAATGATTGAGTTGGACTTTCAGGGGATCAGGAAGAAGGTCATAGTAAAAAATTAATAGACCCAATAAATCCCCTTGGTCATGTCCTGCCTTTTATGTTAACAATGAAGCAAAAAAGAAAGAGGTGTTCCCAGGTTAGTTATCAACTACAAGCCATTAAACAAAGTCCTAGAGTGGATTAGATATCCCCTGCCTAATAAAGATGACCTCATTAACCGATTGAGTAATGTCACCATCTTTAGTAAATTTGACCTCAAATCTGGTTTCTGGCAAATTGCTATTCACCCAGAAGACAGATATATAACTGCATTCACCACTCCATTTGGTCATTATGAGTGGAATGTCCAAGCATTTGGCTTAAAAAATGCTCGCAGTGAATTCTAGAATATCCTCAATGATATTTTGAATCCTTTCAGTCATTTTATTGTTGTTTATATTGATGATATTCTCATTTTTTTCCAATTCCATTGAAGAAACACGTCAAACATTTGAAATCATTTTTTAAAACGGTCAAAGACAATGGACTTGTTCTTTCACTTTCCAAATTCAGCTTGTTTCAAGCTAAAGTTCGGTTTCTTGGATTAATTATATATCGCGGACTCATACGGCCAATTGATAGAGCTATTCAATTCGTCGACAGATTCCCAGATAAAATTACCCATAAAACCCAACTGCAGAGGTTTCTGGGCTCGCTCAATTATATTGGCAAGTTCTATAAAAACCTCAGGAAAATTTGCAACCCTCTCTTTCAGCGTTTGCAAGACAATCCTCCCCCATGGACTGACATTCATACTTCTGTCGTCCAACAAGTCAAAAAATACGTCAAGGCATTGCCCTGTCTTGGTATTTCAAATGATTATGCATTTAAGATTGTTGAAACTGACGCCTCAGATATTGGTTTCGGAGGTATTCTCAAGCAAAAGTTAACTCCAGATTCCCCAGAACAAATCGTCCGTTTTCATTCCGGTGCATGGAATAGTACACAGTTAAATTACAGTACTATAAAAAAAAATACTTTCTCTTGTATTATGTATTAATAAATTTTAAATTGATTTATTAAATCAAAAATTTTTAGTTCGAATGACTGCAAATCTGCAAAATATGTGTTAGAGAAAGATGTTGAAAACATAGCTTCTAAACACTCCTTTGCTAGATGGCAAGCCCTTTTGAGTATCTTTGATTTTGATATTGAAACATTAAAAGGTAGTAATAATTCCATTCCTGATTTTCTCACTCGGGAATTTATTAACACAGGTACCATCCATCCTTAATGAGTATCCGCGGAGCATCAACCTCTCGTGGTCCTGATCGCCCTACTGGCCCTAGTAAAAAGCCAAGAGGAGTCTGGTTCCTCATCCAGTTAACCCAATTTACCAAACTAGTAACAAGTTGTTCACTGTCCTTGGGACAATGCCTAAGCCCTATAGTTCAGCTTTAGCTAGTAACCCAATTCCCGTCGACCCCTTTCAGTCCAAAGCCTCTAGTTCAAACCCCAATAAATCCTCCCTCTGAGTACATGCTTAGATGGACCAATCTCTTATTTCATATTGACCTCACATGAAACCCAGAAATGACCCA